>WNWK01000265.1:0-342500 GCA_009830355.1 Cherax destructor | reverse complement strand
CTTTACTACACTGTTCTCTATCAATTCTCCTGACATGCTTGGATCAAAGGAGGATTCCCATTACACCGGACATGAATTTTTTTTTACCCTTTTCAGTTTACGTTTCGTGTCAAAGAGCATGGTTTCCATTTTCCCGAGGTGTAACGATAATTTGTTGTCTACTAACCAAATGGTTAGTAGACTCTACTTCTAGTGATAATACATTAGCTATATTTAAATCAGTAGTCTGTTTCTGAAGACCAGTATATTAAAAATTGTAAATAAAAATAAGATCTCGCGAAACTTCTACTGGCAGTTAGTGACACATTTTGTGTTGTCAGTGATAAGCTTTATTGTTGTATTATTGTGAGAAGATCTGGCTTAATGCCTATACAGCTGGTTTTAAACTTATGCACACAAATGAATTGCATACCAAGCAGCTTTCTATAAAGTAGTTTTGTCAATCACCTTAACTTTGTAATATATTGTACTCCACTTTATAGAAATACAGTTTGTTTTTCTTATTTGAAGATATGTTGCTGCCACTTGTTCTATAAACATCCTATTCACATAGATTAGATTTATTTAAGGATCATTTCAAGTCTAAACATAAAAATATATTTTTCACTGTAAAAAAAAAATTAAGATAGTCTTTTTTTTGACGTTAATATAAAAAACTCTGGTGATGGTGTTAATAATATAGTTTATAAAGAGGTCACATTTCCTGGTTTGGGTTCGAGAATTTTATATATTGTTCGTATTTTGTTTTCTGATTTTAAATTGCTGTAAAATCTTTAATTAATAAATGTTACTCATTGTCTTCTTGGCCTGCTGTTGACACAAAATAAAGATTTTGACAGTTTTTCTTACCTGGAGTATACCTGGAGAGAGTTCCAGGGGTCAACGCCCCTGCGGCCCGGTCTGTGACCAGTGTCATTGTTTCATAAAATATTAAAACCTTTTATAGATTGTAAACTGTCACCTCCTACGCCTGTGGTTACAGGCTTGACTTACTGACTGACTTACTTACTGACTGACTTACTGACTGACTTGACTGATTAACTGACTTGACTGACTTACTGACTGACTTGACTGATTTAATTGACATTTAGACTGTTAGATAAAAGGGTACATGTGCAACTAAGGGAAAAAAACACAAATGAGATATAATGTGATCCTTTATTGACAACGTTTCGCCCACACAATGGACTTTACCAAGTCACAAACAGATCTGTAAATAATCACATTATACAGCATTTGTGTTTATTTTTCCATCGTGTCGGTATTTTATACCATTTATCTCCACGTGCAGCTAATGCGACGTTTTATTGTAGCAACGTTTTGCTCTCCAGGAGCTTTGTCAAGCGTTACAATCAATACAATGACACAGAGGGTATATACAGGAAACAAACGAGATATGTTTGTTAATCCTTTAACTACCAGTAGTCACTTTAGACACCAAGATCAAGTTATGTGTCACTTTTGTGCTCAAGTGTTATTTATCAGTTCATTTGTTCTAGTGTGATGCTGGATACATTGCAAGTACATTCAGAAACTTGAAAATTAGAACACAGAGGAACTTCTAAAGATCAGTTTAAACTTAGTGAATGAGACCAAATCTCATTCACTAAATAAAGGTAAAATATTTGGATTTAAGAATTTTTAATTAAGTTTCCGAGAATTAGTGAGGCTAAACCCCAACTCAGTGACCACTCGTCGATAGTTCAATTATTTTTAATGAAATAGTTATGCCTATCCTATATACGTTTACCTCTCTCTTTAGCTGAAGTTAATTTTTTCACTTCGTATGTTGGTTAGTTCCTGTTCAGCATTGCTCAAGGCAACACATTCTTCTGGTACGTGTTTAGTCTCTCATTCCTGAACTTATTTTAACTGTTCACAATGGTTATTTTGTCCTTTTTTGTACAAGAATTGATGATGGTGACTGATTAACCGAAGCGGTAATAGTAATGAATTTTAGGAGAAAAAGAACGTCTTTCTTGTTACCTTTATGTATAAGTGTATGTGCATGTATACGCATATATTTATGTATTTATATGTAAGTATATACGTGTATGTGTGTTCATGTAAATGGATATGTATGAATAAACTGATGCTTTTCAGTCATGTGACTAATGTCAACTGACTTATACTTGCCGAGCTGGTGACTGCAGGTGTGAGTGAGTGTGAGTCACCGGAGTATCCTATATTACTGCTATCCGCATTACTGCGGATAGCAGTGATGTAGGCTAGCAGTGATGTAGGACAGCAGTGACGTGGGAGAACAGTGACGTGGGAGATCAGTGACGTGGGAGAGCAGTAAGGTACAGTCAGAGTAGAGTGGCTGGTGTTTAATTCGGGTTGTGGAGGGCGAGTCTCTCAAGACGGGAAGCTCGATGATTGTTTAGCTCGAAACAACCAATCACAGAAGCGCAGGTGACTCAGACACACCTAACATAACCAATCAGCAACTTGCAGGTGTTGGCAGCCGACCTATTGGCTAAGGTAGTTCCTGTGTGTGCTCAATCTGCCGCTCCGGTCAAAATCCAACTCACCCTTTGGTTGACTTGAACTTGATCAAGCAACCAATCATTGTCGTGCTCAAAAAAAAATGTATATGAATACGTGTTTGAGAATGTATACACACACATACAAATTAATATAGCATCCAGTATCTCGGGTTACACCAAATGACTAAGAGAGTCGACCTACCTATGATAAACTATGTATCATATACAACCTGACCCTGTCTAAATTGACCTAGGCCAACCTAAAATAAACTGGTATGTTTCACGAAATCGTAATGACACGATTGCAAACAAACCACATACCACGGGTGGGGTTCTCTGACCGCGGGTTCGAACCCCACCCGTGGAATGTGGTTTAACTGGTATGTTTGGTGTGAGCGAAATTGTGTATATTTCACAGCGTACAGACTAGGTGAGGTTAATGCCTTTGTATATGATTCTAAAGATTTATAGATGTATTCTTGACTGTACTCATAGTATTGCTGTCTTGCTTTATAATGATAATTTCATAAATTCCATATCTCCCGTGTGGCACAGGCCATCTTAAAAAAAAACTGTAATACGCACGTAATAGAAACTCCAGCTCTGCTATAATAAATCATTGAAAGCTATTAAAGCCTTTTACTAAAAGAATTATCTATATCCTCCTTGTCTTACTAAAAGCTCAGGCTGACACCTTGATCACTATGCATAACAACCATCCTATGTGATGGAGTATGACAGAGAAACATAGCCAGCTTTTGTTCCTACTGTGTAACTATCATATAGAATAGTGTAGCAGCACACTGCTGGGGGATCAAATCTCACTTAATAAAAACGAAACGAAAAACAACACAAAGCTTCCATCAAGACTAGCCAGAAAGCGAGCCCCTAGCCATCAACCAGAAGACACTTGCCCCTAGCCATCAACCAGAAGACACTTGCCCCTAGCCATCAACCAGAAGACACTTGCCCCTAGCCATCAACCAGAAGACACTTGCCCCTAGCCATCAACCAGAAGACACTTGCCCCTAGCCATCAACCAGAAGACACTTGCCCCTAGCCATCAACCAGAAGATACTTGCCCTAGCCATCAACCAGAAGACACTTGCCCTAGCCATCAACCAGAAGACACTTGCCCCTAGCCATCAACCAGAAGATACTTGCCCTAGCCATCAACCAGAAGACACTTGCCCCTAGCCATCAACCAGAAGATACTTGCCCCTAGCCATCAACCAGAAGATACTTGCCCCTAGCCATCAACCAGAAGATACTTGCCCCTAGACATCAACCAGAAGACACTTGCCCCTAGCCATCAAACAGAAGACACTAGCCCCTAGCCATCAAACAGAAGACACTAGCCCCTAGCCATCAACAAGAACACACTAGGCCCTAGCCTTCAACCAGAAGACACTAGCCCCTAGCCATCAACCATTGACACTAGCCCCTAGCCATCAACCAGAAGACACTAGCCCTATCCATCACCTAGAAGTCATTAGCCCTATCCATCACCCAGAAGTCACTAGTTCTATCCATCACCTAGAAGTCACTAGCCCTATCCGTCACCCAGAAGTCACTAGCCCTATCCGTCACCCAGAAATCACTAGCCCTATCCGTCACCTAGAAGTCACTAGCCCTATTCATCATCTAGAAGTCACAAGCCCTATCCATCACCCAGAAGTCACTAGCCCTATCCATTACCTAGAAGTCACTAGCCCTATCCATCACCCAGAAGACACTAGCCCTATCCATCACCTAGAAGTCACTATCCCTATCCCTCACGCAGAAGTCACTAGCCCTATCCATCACCTAGAAGTCACTAGCCCTATCCATCACCCAGAAGACACTAGCCTTAAACATCACCTAGAAGATACTAGCCCTATCCATCACCCAGAAGACAACTACCCACTTCAAACATCACCTAGAAGATCACTAGCCCTATCCATCACCCAGAAGACACTAGCCCTATCCATCACGCAGAAATAAGTCACTAGCCCTATTCATCACCTAGAAGTCACTAGCCCTATCCATCACCTAGAAGTCACTAGCCCTATCCATCACCTAGAAGTCACTAGCCCTATCCATCACCCAGAAGACACTAGCCCTATCCATCACCCAGAAGACACTAGCCCTATCTATCACCCAGAAGACACTAGCCCTATCTATCACCCAGAAGTCACTAGCCCTATCCATCACCTGGAAGTCACTAGCCCTATCCATCACCCAGAAGTCACTAGCCCTATCCATCACCCAGAAGTCACTAGCCCTATCCATCACCCAGAAAACAGAATCTGTTCATTAGCATATTATCAAGCTGATTGTTTGGGAGGAGACAGCTTAAAAGCTGAGAGTGGCAACACTAGTAAGACAGGGAGTGCACGAGCCAGGCTAGGTGAAGCAGGGAGTGTAAGAGCCAGACTAGGTGAAGCAGGGAGTGTAAGAGCCAGGATAGGTGAAGCAGGGAGTGTAGGAGCCAGGCTAGGTGAAGCAGGGAGTGTAGGAGCCAGGCTAGGTGAGGCAGGGAGTGTAAGAGCCAGGCTAGGTGAAGCAGGGAGTGTAGGAGCCGGGCTAGGTGAAGCAGGGAGTGTAGGAGCCGGGCTAGGTGAAGCAGGGAGTGTAGGAGCCAGGCTAGGTGAGGCAGGGAGTTTAGGAGCCAGGCTAGGTGAAGCAGGGAGTGTAGGAGCCAGGCTAGGTGAAGCAGGGAGTGCAGGAGCCAGGCTAGGTGAAGCAGAGAGTGCAGGAGCCAGGCTAGGTGAAGCAGGGAGTGTAAGAGCCAGGCTAGGTGAAGGCGGGAGTGTAGGAGCCAGGCTAGGTGAAGCAGGGAGTGCAGGAGCCGGGCTAGGTGAAGCAGGGAGTGTAAGAGTCAGGCTAGGTGAAGCAGGGAGTGTAGGAGCCAGGCTAGGTGAAGCAGGGAGTGCAGGAGCCAGGCTAGGTGAAGCAGAGAGTGCAGGAGCCAGGCTAGGTGAAGCAGGGAGTGTAAGAGCCAGGCTAGGTGAAGCACGGAGTGTAGGAGCCAGGCTAGGTGAGGCAGGGAGTGTAGGAGCCAGGCTAGGTGAAGCAGGGAGTGCAGGAGCCGGGCTAGGTGAAGCAGGGAGTGTAAGAGCCAGGCTAGGTGAAGCACGGAGTGTAGAAGCCAGGCTAGGTGAGGCAGGGAGTGTAGGAGCCAGGCTAGGTGAAGCAGGGAGTGCAGGAGCCGGGCTAGGTGAAGCAGGGAGTGTAGAAGCCAGACTAGGTGAGGCAGGGAGTGTAGGAGACAAGCTAGGTGAAGCAGAGTGCAGGAGCCAAGCTAGGTGAAGTAGAGAGTGCAGGAGCCAGGCTAGGTGAAGCAGGGAGTGTAAGAGCCAGGCCAGGTGAAGCAGTGAGTGTAGGAGCCAGGCCAGGTGAAGCAGTGAGTGTAGGAGCCAGGCTAGGTGAAGCAGGGAGTGTAGAAGCCGGGCTAGGTGAAGCAGGGGGGTACAGGATCCTGCCTAGGTGAGGCAGGAGATGCCGGAGCCTGGCTAGTTGAGGCAGGGGGTGCTGGAGCAGGGCAAGGTGAGGTAGGTGGGATGCAGGAGCCAGGCTATATGAAGCAAGGGATGCAGGGACCGGGCTAGTTGAGGCTGGGGGTGCTGGAGCAGTTCTAGGTGAGGTAGGTGGGATGCAGGAGCCAGGCTACATGAAGCAAGGGATGCAGGGACCGGGCTAGTTGAGGCTGGGGGTGCTGAGGCCTGGCTTGGGGTGGCAGGGGGATGCAAGAGCCGGGCTAGGCGAGGCAAGTGATGCAGGAGCCGGGCTAGGTGAGGCAGGGGATGCAGGAGCTGGGCTAAGTGCGTCTTCATGGCTAGGAACGCATGATTGGTCGGGTTAATCAAAGATCCGGATCCATTAGCGAACGTGGTAAAGATTTTATGATCCGCCAGTTTTTCTGCAGTAAATGTGGAGGTATTTCTTGCAACTCTCTTATTTTTTCTTCGTATCTTCAGAGTTACCCTCTCGGTAATATATTTTTGTTTAATAATGAGAACTGCTGTGATTCCTTCAATCAGTCTCTCTCCACAAGTTGTACACGTTCATATTACTACGTTTTCTGCACTCTTAGGCTACGTTGCTGCCAGACGCATCGCGGTCATTTTTTTCTTTTTTTTTTAGTAAATATTCATTTTTTTATAAGTTTATTTTTATAGGTTTATGTAACCCAAGTAAATCCAGTACAATGTTTACAATTTTTCATTTATTTTTGTCTATGAATTGTCGCTTCTTAAACACCAATAAACTGGAAAAAGCAATATAGATTTTGTGAGTAAAACGACAAGTACAAATGAGCGACGTCCTGGAGTGATGACCTGTGGAGTCTCTTAACAAGTATTTACTATTAAATATATGTTGATAACTGAAGACTTTTTGAGAACTGTGTACTGGTGTATGTTTGTACGTCACGATGAGTACTGGTGTATGTTTGTACCTCATGATGAGTACTGGTGTATGTGTGTACCTCATGATGAGTACTGGTGTATGTTTGTACCTCATGATGAGTACTGGTGTATGTTTGTACCTCACGATGAGTACTGGTGTATGTTTGTACCTCACGATGAGTACTGGGGTATGTTTGTACCTCACGATGAGCACTGGTGTATGTGTGTACCTCATGATGAGTACTGGTGTATGTTTGTACCTCATGATGAGTACTGGTGTATGTTTGTACCTTATGATGAGTACTGGTGTATGTTTGTACTTCATGATGAGCACTGGTGTATGTTTGTACCTCATGATGAGTACTGGGGTATGTTTGTACCTTATGATGAGTACTGGTGTATGTTTGTACCTCATGATGAGTACTGGTGTATGTTTGTACTTCATGATGAGCACTGGTGTATGTTTGTACCTCATGATGAGTACTGGGGTATGTTTGTACCTTATGATGAGTACTGGTGTATGTGTGTACCTCATGATGAGCACTGGTGTATGTGTGTACCTCATGATGAGCACTGGTGTATGTTTGTACCTCATGATGAGCACTGGTGTATGTGTGTACCTCATGATGAGCACTGGTGTATGTTTGTACTTCATGATGAGCACTGGTGTATGTTTGTACCTCATGATGAGCACTGGTGTATGTTTGTACCTCACGATGAGCACTGGTGTATGTTGTACCTTATGATGAGCACTGGTGTATGTGTACCTCATGATGAGTACTGGTGTATGTTGTACCTCATGATGAGCACTGGTGTATGTTTGTACTTCATGATGAGCACTGGTGTATGTTTGTACCTCATGATGAGCACTGGTGTATGTTTGTACCTCATGATGAGCACTGGTGTATGTTTGTACCTCATGATGAGCACTGGTGTATGTTGTACCTCATGATGAGCACTGGTGTATGTGTGTACCTCATGATGAGCACTGGTGTATGTTTGTACCTCACGATGAGCACTGGTGTATGTGTGTACCTCATGTTTGTACCTCCGGCTCTTACAGTTTGCCTCCTTGGTTCACTGTGTTGTACACTTTTACATTACTGTACATACTGCACATAGTGTACATATTGTAAATACCAGCTGTTGAGTTCTGATAGCTCCACTTTGTTCCCATTACAACCAGGTGTACAGGCCATGCTACACCTGTGTTCATAATGCTGTGTGTACTCACCTAGTTGTACTCACCTAGTTGTGGTTGCAGGGGTCGAGTCATAGCTCCTGGCCCCACCTCTTCACTGGCCGCTACTGGGTCACACTCCCTGCGTCATGAGCTTTATCATACCTCTGCTTAAAGCTATGTATTGAGCCTGCCTCGACTACATCGCTTCCTAAACTATTCCACTTCCCGACCACTCTGTGACTGAAGAAATACTTCCTAACATCTCTGTGATTCATCTGAGTCTTCAGCTTCCAACTGTGTCCCCTTGTTGCTGTGTCCCATCTCTGGAACATTCTGTCTCTGTCCACTTTGTATATTCCTCTCAGTACCTTATATGTTGTTATCATATCCCCCCTAACTCTCCTGTCCTCCAGTGTCGTCAGGTCGATTTCCCTTAACCTCTCCTCGTAGGACATACCCCTTAGCTCCGGGACTAGTCTTGTTGCAAACCTTTGCACCTTCTCGAGCTTCTTCACGTGCTTGGCTAGGTGTGGGTTCCAAACTGGTGCTGCATACTCTAGTATGGGCCTAACGTACACAGTATACAGGGTCCTGAACGATTCTTTATTAAGATGTCGGAATGCTGTTCTTAGGTTTGCAAGGCGCCCATATGCTGCAGCAGTTATTTGGTTGATGTGCGCCTCAGGAGATGTTCCTGGTGTTATACTCACCCCAAGATCTTTTTCCTTGACTGAGGTTTGCAGTCTCTAGCCCCCTAGACTGTACTCCGTCTGCGGTCTTTTTTGCCCTTCCCCAATCTTCATGACTTTGCACTTGGTGAGGTTGAACTCCAGGAGCCAGTTGCTGGACCAGGCTTGCAGCCTGTCCAGATCCCTTTGTAGTTCTGCCTGGTCCTCGTCCGATTGAATTCTTCTCATCAACTTCACATCATCTGCAAACAGGGACACTTCGGAGTCTATTCCTTCCGTCATGTCGTTCACAAATACCAGAAACAGCACTGGTCCCAGGACTGACCCCTGTGGAACCCCGCTCGTCACCGGCGCCCACTCTGACACCACCTCGCCACGTACCATGACTCGCTGCTGTCTTCCTGATAGGTATTCCCTGTGTGTGAATGTGTGTGTTTGTGTGTGTTTGTGTGTGTGTACGCACCTATTTGTACTCACTTATTTGTGGTTGCAGGGGTCGATTCATAGCTCCTGGCCCCGCCTCTTCACTGATTGCAACTAGGTCCTCTCTCTCCCTGCTCCATGAGCTTTATCAAACCTCATCTTAAAACTATGTATGGTTCCTGCCTCCACTACGTCGCTTTCTAGGCTATTCCACTTCCTGACAACTCTATGACTGAAGAAATACTTCCTAACATCCCTTTGACTCATAGGAGTCTTCAACTTCAAATTGTGACTCCTTGTTTCTGTGTTCCCTCTCTGGAACATATTGTCTCTGTCCACCTTATCTATTCCTCGCAGTATTTTATATGTCGTTATCATGTCTCCCCTAACCCTCCTGTCCTCTAGTGTCGTCAGGCCGATTTCCCTTAACCTTTCTTTGTAGGACAATCCCCTTAGCTCTGGGACTAGTCTTGTTGCAAACCTTTGCACTTTCTCTAATTTCTTGACGTGCTTGACCAGGTGTGTGTGTGTATTCACCTATTTGTGGTTGCAGGGGTCGATTCATAGCTCCTGGCCCCGCCTCTTCACTGATCGCTACTAGGTCCTCTCTCTCCCTGCTCCATGAGCTTCATCAAACCTCGTCTTAAAACTATGTATGGTTCCTGCCTCCACTACGTCACTTTCTAAGCTATTCCACTTCCTAGCAACTCTGTGACTGAAGAAATACTTCCTAACATCCCTTTGACTCCTCGGAGTCTTCAACTTCCAATTGTGACCACTTACAGCAAGAGAAATTATAAATTACGTTACTTAAGAGTATATACCTGCATGAGTGGGATATACCTGATGTATATTCCAATTTGAATGGAAGTGGATCCTTTTGTCAGTATATGTAAGAAATATATAAACCTGAACTGTTTCTTGCAATAAAAGTAATAGTTCACGAAGGTTAGGAGAGCTGCTTGGGTCTGCCGACCGTGGGCAGCAACAGCCTGGCTGCTCATGCAGGCAAAAGTAAATCTGACAGACAGAGCTGCAAGAACAGAAAAGTATTGTGACAGGTAACACCTTCATCACCATTATTATCATCGTTATCAACATTATCATCGCCATCAACATTATCATCACCGCCATCAACATTATCATCTTCAACATTATTATCATCAACATCACCGCCATCAACATTATCATCACCATCACATCAACATTATCATCACCATCATTATCAACATTATCATCACCATTATCAACATTAACATTATCATCACCATCGTCATCACCATTATCATCACCATTATCAACATTAACATTATCATCACCATCGTCATCACCATCGTCATCACCATCATCACCGCCCCTAAGAGAGCAAGACAGTGTACCGCGGGAGCTACGATACCTACATGTTGACAGTTACGAGAAGTGAACATCTGGAAACACTGCCACCAGCTGATAACCCGCTGGGGACACACACACACACACACACACACACACACACACACACACAACATACACACACACACACGCATACACACACACACACACACACACACACAGACTCCGAAGTGTCCCTGTTTGCAGATGATGTGAAGCTGATGAGAAGAATTCAGTCGGACGAGGACCAGGCAGAACTACAAAGGGATCTGGACAGGCTGCAGGACTGGTCCAGCAATTGGCTCCTGGAGTTCAACCCCACCAAGTGCAAAGTCATGAAGATTGGGGAAGGGCAAAGAAGACCGCAGACGGAGTACAGCCTAGGGGGCCAGAGACTGCAAACCTCAATCAAAGAAAAAGATCTTGGGGTGAGTATAACACCAGGAACATCTCCTGAGGCGCACATCAACCAAATAACTGCTGCAGCATACGGGCGCCTAGCAAACCTAAGAACAGCATTCCGACATCTTAATAAAGAATCGTTCAGGACCCTGTACACTGTGTACGTTAGGCCCATACTGGAGTACGCAGCACCAGTTTGGAACCCACACCTAGCCAAGCACGTGAAGAAGCTCGAGAAAGTGCAAAGGTTTGCAACAAGACTAGTCCCAGAACTAAGGGGTATGTCCTACGAGGAGAGGTTAAGGGAAATCGACCTGACGACACTGGAGGACAGGAGGGATAGGGGGGACATGATAACAACATATAAGATACTGAGGGAATTGACAAAGTGGATAGAGACAGAATGTTCCAGAGATGGGACACAGCAACAAGGGGACACAGTTGGAAGTTGAAGACTCAGATGAATCACAGAGATATTAGGAAGTATTTCTTCAGTCACAGAGTGGTCGGGAAGTGGAATAGTTTAGGAAGTGATGTAGTGGAGGCAGAGTCCATACATAGCTTTAAGAAGAGGTATGATAAAGCTCATGGCGCAGGGAGAGTGACCCAGTAGCTGCCAGTGAAGCGGCGGGGCCAGGAGCTATGAATCGACCCCTGCAACCACAACTAGGTGAGTACAACTAGGTGAGTACACACACAGGAGCTGTGACTCGACCTCTGCAACCACAACTAGGTGAGTACACACACACACACACACACACAGAAATAGGACGTGACGAGGTGTCAGAGTGGGCGTCAGTGACCAGCGGGGTTCCACAGGGGTCAGTCCTAGGACCGGTGCTGTTTCTGGTATATGTGAATGACATGACGGAAGGGATAGACCCAGAAGTGTCCCTGTTTGCAGACGATGTGAAGCTAATGAGGAGAATTCAGTCGGATGAGGATCAGGCAGGACTACAAAGGGATCTGGACAGGCTGCAAGCCTGGTCTAGCAACTGGCTCCTAGAGTTTAACCCCACCAAGTGTAAATCCATGTATATCAATTGTTATTTGTGTCGTTCTGCAGAGCGGGGTAGCAATGATAAGGCTTCGGAGGCTTTTTACTTTACTAGAATAAAGTGTGGGGTATACAGGCTGTGTGTTAGTGGCCATGGCCCGGCGGGCCATGCGCCTTGCCAGGGAGAGAGGAGTGACCTTGTTGACTCTGGGCTGCCTGCACGAGAAGTGAGAAAGAAACATGGTGGGGCAGACTGACGTGGGTATAGGCCTATAGGTGGCAGCACAAGCATGGCGCGAAATATGAACTCAGCTCGCAGACAGCATGGGCTGTCTATGCAGACAGTACAGGCTGTCTACACATGAAGATCGGGGAAGGTCAAAGAAGACCGCAGAGAGAATACAGTTTAGCGGGCCAAAGACTGCAAACTTCACTCAAGGAAAAGGATCTTGGGGTGAGTATAATACCGAGCACATCTCCTGAAGCGCACATCAACGAAATAACTGCTGCAGCGTTTGGGCGATTAGCAAATCTAAGAATAGCGTTCCGACACCTCAGTAAGGAATCGTTCAAGACTGTTCACCGTGTATGTCAGGCCCATATTGGAGTATGCAGCACCAGTCTAGAACCCACACATGGCCAAGCACGTCAAGAAATTAGACAAAGTGCAAAGGTTTGCAACGAGACTAGTCCCGAAGCTAAGGGGCATGTCCTACGAGGAGAAGTTAAGTGAAATCGACCAGACGACACTGGAGGACAGGAGAGAGAGGTTAGGCACATGATAACGTATAAAATACTGAGAGGAATTGACAAGGTGTACAGACACATGTTCCAGAGACGGGACACAGCAACAAAGGGTCACAATTGGAAGTTAAAGACTCATGAGTCACAGTGATGTTAGGAAGTATTTCTTCAGTCATAGAGCTGTCAGGAAGTGAAATAGTCGTTGTGTAGTGGAGGCAGGATCCATACATAGCTACTTTAAGATGAGGTATGGTATGGGTCAGGGAGCAGGGAGAGAGTGGAACTAGTGATGACCATTGAAGAGGCGGGGCCAGGAGCTATATTCGACCCCTGCAACCACAACTAGGTGAGTATAAACACAAACATACACACACACACACACACAAAACACACAAAAACACCAAAACAAACACACACACACCACGGCAGGTTAGGGCCAATAATTCACAGTGTGGACCACTCTCATGTTTACAAAGAGCGTAAAACAATGCACAAGCCTTAGATCTCTGTAAAAATAACCTGCAACTAGGTGATGGTGGGGGTGGTGGTGGTGGGGGTGGTGGTGGTGGGTGTGGTTGCTACTAGTGACGGTAGTGCTACTAATTGTGGTCGTCATGTTACTACTACTGGTGGTGGTGGTTGTTACTAGTGATGGTGATGGTTGTTTCTAGTGATGGTGGTGGTTGTTACTAGTGATGGTAGTGGTTGTGTTATTAATTGTGGTCATGTTACTACTACTACTGGTTGTGGTGGTGGTGTGAGGGTTAATAATAGTGGAGGGGATGCTACTAACGTTGGTGATATTACTATTGGTGATGGTGATGTTATGAATGGTGGTAGAGTTAATGGTAGTGTGTTACTAATGGTGATAGTGATGTTACTAAAGGTTGTGGTGTTGTTATTAATGGTGGTAGTAATGGAGGTGGTGCTAGTAGTTGCAATGGTAGTGGTACTGCTGGTGACTGTAGTAGACGTGGTTGTGCTGCTTCACAACAATCATTTTTTTAATGTGGCTGAGGACGAACTTTGCTTCAGTTTTTGCCTTTGATGTCAAGTCGGTTCCTAAGTGTATTGCAGCCGCCAGTCTTCTTAACGTTGCGTGTCCATTCCCAGCTCTTCTTAAGCGCTTAGTTTGCTTTCTGCAGCTTTACATATAAGTACTCTTTTTTGCAAGCCTCATTTCCTGTATTAATTTAAGCCCTGAATGAGAGAGAGAGTGAGACAGTGAGTCATCTCGACAACAGTACTGGCATGCTAGGTTACTAGTGTTTGTGTCTGATCTACTGCCAGTAAATATGAGTTATACTCTTAGAAATATAACGTCTCCACTCTTGGAAAATCAAGATTTAAATAAAATTGTGTATTATCATTATTATTATTATTATTATTATTATTGGTAAACTCTAAATTCATTAAGGATCATACAGCATCAAATTGTTATCCCTGGTTAAGGAATGACCATCTGAAGAGCCCTTGTTAATAAGGTTGGCGGAAGAAAACTTTGTAAATGAGGTAGTGGTGGTTGTGGTTGTTGTGGTGGTGGTGTTGGTTGTGGTGGTGATGGTGGTGGTAGTGACCGTGGTGGTGGTAGTGTTAGTGATGGTGGTGACGGTGGTGGTGGTGGTAATAATGATGGTGATAGTGAGGGTGGTGACGATGGTTGTGGTGGTGACGGTGGTAGTGGTGACGGTGGTAGTGGTGACGGTGGTGATTGTGGTGGTGACAGTAGTGGTTATGGTGACAGTAGTGGTGATGGTGACAGTAGTGGTGATGGTGACAGTGATGGTGGTCGTGACGGTGGTGACGGTGGTGGTGGTGATGGTTGTGGTGGTGGTGACGGTGATGATGGTGGTGGTGGTGGTGACGGTGGTGGTGCTGGTGGTGACGGTGGTGGTGACGGTGGTGGGGTGGTGGTGGTGATGGTGGTGGTGGTGGTGACGTTGGTGGTGGTGGTGGTGGTCTGGCCGGTGTCATAAAGCTAACTTTCTCCCGGGTGTCTGAGTCGGTTCACACGAGGAAATTTACATGTTGAAATTGCAACAGCGATTTTAACCTCCGTCTTGCTAAAATATCGACAACTTTTTTTTACAATGTGTAGAGTGTTACAAGCGCGGGCGCGCGCGAGCACACACACACACACACACACACACACACACACACACACACACACACACACACACACACACACACACACACACACACACGGGGCCAGGAGCTTTGAATCGACCCCTGCAACCACAACTAGGTGAGTACACACACACACAGTCACACACACATACACACACACGTAGTGGAGGCAGGAACCATACATAGTTTTAAGACGAGATATGATAAAGCTCATGGAGCAGGGAGAGAGAGGACCTAGTAGCGATCAGTGAAAAGGCGGGGCCAGGAGTTATGAATCGACCCCTTCAACCATAAATAGGTGAGTACACAATAAACGTGGAGGGCTAATATGACGGAGGTAGTGATGGGAAACGTTTCGTCAGCATATCAAGGATACGACGAGCGAAAAGGGGTGATAAACCCGCAAGAAAAAGTCTAGTATTTAACCTAAGTACATCTGATATTGGTGAAATACAATTTTAAATACCTGTGGCCTCTAACTACCGGTGCATAATACTAAATCTCATATATATACCTTGTGGGAGTAAACATTGAGGGAAGAATAACAGGAGGAGAATGGGAATAACCAGAATCCACAAAATGAAACTTTAAATGGGTTAGATAATTCGTGAATGTAATGCACTTTGAAAGGGAACAGGAAGGTGAGTCAACGAATGAGGCAACAGAGAACCTAGTCGGAAAATAAACGGAAAAATTAGGACCTCATATCCATAAGAAAAAAAAGGAAGTGGTAAGAACAGAGAGAGAGCAAATGATTCCATCAAATATTAAAGAATAAACAAAACTGTAAGAGCGAGGAACAATAAAAAGGAGAAAGTCGAAAGAAAATAGAGAAGTGAGCAAAAGTGCCAAAAACAACAGTGCAAGAGTCACGGGAGCTGTGAGACTATTAGAATAACCTAAGAGCAAAACCCAAGTGTTAACCGAAACTGCTTCACAGTCACATCAGAGGAGAAAGACGACGGTAACAGACAAGGCAATAAGACTATAAACAGGAAGAGAAATCTTGTGAGGAGTTCAACAGACGGTTTAAAGAGTTGTTCTCAGTCAAAACAGAGGCAACACGCAATGGGCAAAGAGGTGAAGAACTTTTGTGTGAGCTGGATGCATCAAAGGCAGAGGGACAGGACAAAGATCATGGAGGCTGCAAGTGGGAACAGTCTTGAGATATTGCTAAAAGCTGCAAGTCAACAGAAAGTCAACAGATAAGACAGTTGTCAGGAATCTGGAACAAAGTGAAAGTCGTCCCAATATTTAATTTAAGACAGGAAGCTCAAGATTGGATGCGCAAGATCACCTTGTGAGTGAAGCCTCTTGGAAGGTGTTAGCCAGTTGCCCTTCACAAATGGGAATGAGGTTGACACAAGCCATTTACATACCATCTCAAGCAAAGTATCAGTACATAAGAGCTGCTATGTTCTAAATAAGACGAAAATTTTGTATTCCAAATGTTCTTTCATTTCTCGCTTAAAATTTCGAAAGTTTTAAACTTCGTACATATGTTTATTGGTTTTCCTTTCCATTTTTACAGACCTGAGGATGATAATAGAAGTTACCCGAACAATGATTATTATCCTTACCCTGTACTTAAAATTGTTTGTCATAAGATTACACATTCCACCCCAGCACCCTAACTAAGCTGCAGACACAGTATATATATATATATATATATATATATATATATATATATATATATATATATATATATATATATATATATACAACAAGATCACAGTAAACAGGTGATATCACAATATGCAAAGCAACCACTGAGAAAAAATAGCGAAATTCCAAGCGCTTCCGTGACTTCTCACATCGTCAAGTAACTATAAAAAACAAAACATCAACAGGAATGCACATAAAGGGTCAAGACTACACCTCACAATCACGTCACCACAACAAGACTACACCACACAATCACGTCACCACAACAAGACTACACCTCACAATCACGTCACTACAACAAGAGTACACCTCACAATCACGTCACTACAACAAGACTACACCTCACAATCACGTCACTACAACAAGACTACACCTCACAATCACGTCACCACAACAAGACTACACCTCACAATCACGTCACCACAACAAGACTACACCTCACACACGCGTGACAACACTCGACTCTGTGAAACCCACCTGATACTCTACCCAAGAATTAAGATTTTTTACTTGTCTAATGTATCATTAAATTCTTCCCAAATTTTATTAATTATAAATGAATCCAATTTATATAAACCAAAAGAAATATTCATATTATTTTCAAAACTGCTTTTAATGAAACATGATTCTATTATATTTCTCTCAACCATGGACTTGCTTGATACAACCTTCTCAGCATTTTGAAAATCAATTGGATGGTTAAAATCTCTCACATGAATAAATAGAGCATTATAATCCTGTCCAGTTCTAATGCTATATTTATGTTGTTTTAATCTTAGTTCAAGACTTTTACCAGTTTGACCGTAATAAACTTTATCGCAAATTTTACAAGGAATCTTATAGACACATCCGTCAATATTTTGGGCGAAATCTTTGTCAAAAGTTTTTTTTACTGTATCAAGATTTTTTAATACAACTTTGATATTAAAAGTCTTAAAAAAAGAAGGCATGTCAACCAAGGTTTCATGGTAAGGGTGAACCAACATATTTTTAGTTGAATAAGGTTGGTTGTCCCTTTTTGTATTGTAAAAAGTATTTCTAGCTATTTTAAGAGATTTATCAATTACGTTTCTTGGGTATTTTAGATCATTAGCTATTTCATAAATTTTGGATATTTCTTCATCAATGAACTCTGGACTACAAATACGTAAAGTTCTCAAAAACATTGATGAGAAAACCGACAGTTTAACTCTATCTTGGTTTTCTGTAAATTTTAAATTTAAAATCAATGTTACCCTTAATAATTAAAACATTAAATTAAAGAGCTTCGAATTTCGCCATTATTTCACAGTGGTTCCTTTGCTATATATATATATATATATATATATATATATATATATATATATATATATATATATATATATATATACAGAGAGAGAGAGATACGTACATAGGGATGGGACGATACCAGAATTTTGACGTTTACCGATACTTTTCATATATATATTTTATTTTTTTAAATTATAATGACTATGTTCAATATATAAGGGAATGCTTATTGCACAATTGATATTAAATAACACAGGAAGGTTAAAAATTATATGACTAAATTTCTTTGAGATAATGTTATTACTCATTACTTGACCTGTTGTGTTACTGGTTGTCAAAGGCATTTGTCGATAGTGTGTGTGTGTGTGTGTGTGTACTCACCTAGTTGTGGTTGCAGGGTCGAATCACAGCTCCTGGCCCCGCCTCTTCACTGGTCCCTACTCGGTCACTCTTCCCGCTTCATGAGCTTTATCATACCTCTTCTTAAAGCTATGTATGGATCCTGCCTCCACTACATCACTTCCCAGACTTCCACTTCCTGACAACTCTGTGACTGAAGAAATACTTCCTAACATCCCTGTCATTTATCTGAGTCTTCAACTTCCAAGTGTGACCCCTTGTTGCTGTGTCCCATCTCTGGAACATCCTGTCTCTGTCCACCTTGTCGATTCCTCTCAGTATTTTATATGTCGTTAACATATCCTCCCTATCTCTCCTGTCTTCCAGTGTCGTCAGGTTGATTTCCCTTAACCTCTCCTCGTAGGACATACATCTTAGCTCCGGGACTAGTCTTGTTGCAAACCTTTGCATTTTCAGTAGTTTCCATACATGCTTGGCTAGGTGTGGGTTCCAAACTGGTGCTGCATACTCCAATATGGGCCTAACGTTCACAATGTACAGGGTCCTGAATGATTCCTTATTAAGATGTCGTAATGCTGTTCTTAGGTTTGCTAGGCGCCCGTATGCTGCAGCAGTTATTTTGTTGATGTGCGCCTCAGATGTGTGTGTGTGTGCATGAGTAACTCGTAAACGTGATGTAGAATGTTATTGTTGATATATTTAAGTACACATGTAATATTGTTATTAAAAAGTATCGGCTGTTATTCAACCGATACCGTAAAAAATGGCCAATGCCCGCCGATATCTACACCGATACTTTGGTGTGTGTGTGTGTGTGTGTGTGTGTGTCTGTCTGTCTGTCTGTCTGTCTGTCTGTGTGTAAAAATACCACAGTGCAAATAAGAAATAAAACCTGAGAACTTTCATGTGTTTTCACACATATCTTCAGATGTGTGTGTAAACACATGAAAGCGCTCTGGTTTATTTCCTAGTTTCACTGCGGTATTTTTACATATTTATAATCACGCGTTTTATTATGATTTCTTCCATATATATATATATATATATATATATATATATACGTATATATATATATATATATATATATATATATATATATATATATATATATATATATATATATATATATATATATATATATATATATATATATAACAGAGGATGAAACATCAGAATGGGAAAGAATAACGAATGGGTTTCCGCAAGACTCAGTGCTTGTCCTAAGATAAGTGAATGACCTACCAGAGCAGATTGAGTCCTGTGTCATTGTTCATGATGCAAAACTAATGAAAGGAACTTAAGCAAATGCAACGTCATTTTTTTTTTTTTGAGATGGCAGACCAGACAGAGAGTACAGAATGGTCAAAGAGAAGCTGCAAATATCAGAGAGTGAAAAATGACCTGGGATTGTACATAATTGTACATAAACTATATAACTACAGCAGTTCATGCAGAATTAGCAAACCTCAGAAAAGGTTTTAGGAACGTGAACAAAGAATCCTTTAGAATTCTTTGTACAATATATGTTAAGTCAATTATTTAGTACTATGCCCCAGGATAAGAACCTCTGTTTGGTCAAGGACGTCCAGAAGCCCAAAAAGGTACAAAGGTTTGCAATCAGAGGAGTACCAGAACTAATGGTAATGCCCTATGAGATGTATAAACAACTGAACCTCACGATCCTGGCGAAGAGAACCATACTACGTTCATAACTGTAAGAAGAACCGATGATTCATAAAGGTACAGACTGAATTAAGAGGACCAGCATTAAGGGAACACTGGTGGAAAATGAAGACGCAAATGAGCCACACGAATGTAAGGAAGTTTTTCTTTAATCTAAAGTTGTTTGTAAAGTGGATTGACATAGATGAGGCAGTAATGGAGGGACACTCAGTCCACATATATAGGAGAAGATATAAGGCACAAGAGGCTAGAAATCAATGATGCCCATCAATGAGGTCCAGGATGCGGGGCCAAGTGCTGAGCCCGATCCTCCGCAAACATAAATTGGAAAGCATATGCACGCGCGCACACACACACACACACACACACACACACACACACACACACAACACACACACACACACACACACACACACACACACACACACACACACTCTACACCCCGGTGGCCTAGTGGTAAAGCTCTCGCTTCACGCACGGAGGGCCCGAGTTCTATTCCCGACGGGGCGGAAACATTTCGAAGTGTTTCCTTACACACACACACACTCACACATATACATACAACAGGCCTAGTGTCAAATCGACATGTGCCTAGGACAAAATGGTAACTAACACACACACACACACACACACACACAATAATCTTATCGTCATTAAGCACTCACCATACAAACACTGAGATAATATTCATAAAATCCCATGAATTCTTGCATAGTGTTGGGGAGGAGGGAACAAGGGCGCAGCCGACCATCCATAGTAAAGACCAATAAAATGTTTTATTGCTGCTAATAAAGGCGGGCTATCGTGCTGCCATCTAGCGCCCGCTAAAACAAACGTTGAGGTGTGCAGGGCCCAGGTCCAAGCCGCCTGCCCCGGGCTTTGTGCTGGGGCACCCACTGTCTGCCTGCTTATAAACCCACACCTGCCTTCATAAACACTCGCACCCATCGCAGGCAGGCGCAGGCTTCCTCGGGATAACATCGTGATGCATCCGAAATGTTTTTTCTGCTTATAGATATACATGACAGCCGAGGCCAAGGCACAGAATCCGACACGCAGAGGATAATTCCAAAATAATCTCTGAAAAGGGGTCATTTTTTTCCCCCCTACTATGGAATCCGCCCCAAAACAATAATTTTCCAAGTAAGTGGATACATATTTTTTTTTACCGTGGCTGGAGGTTGGAAATAAACACACAACTCGTTACTTTCGTGTTTCGTCGCTATATTTTTCCCCTGAAATAATGCAAGGACCGTCCCGCTGCAAGGAACCTGTTCTCGGCCGGCCTGGACACGGCCGAAAAGTGATTAATCTATCCCTGTTAAAGATATACGTGAGCCGCGTGCTGATGCCCCAAGCCCGCTGCTCTATACTTTACATGCACTTCATACTTATGTGCACCTGTATACATATAATTTGTAAGCTACAGGTGACCGTGTTCGCCCCAGAGAGGTTAAGACGGAGGTCATAGGTCACGTCTCGACGAGATTCAACTCTAATAGACCACAGAACATAAATATGTATGTAGGATACATAAACATAATATATATATATATATATATATATATATATATATATATATATATATATATATATATGTCGTGCCGATTAGGTAAAACTGGTCAATTAGCAAGAACTCATCTAAAATTAAGTCCTTTCTAAAATTTTCTCTTATACGTTTAAAGATAAAAAAATTCATTTATGTTAATGTAAGAATTTATAATTTTGTACCAAGAGAAACTTTGAAAACCTACCTAACCTTATTACAACAAGCGCAATTTAATTTAGCCTAACCCAACTAAATATATTTTAGATACGTCAACATTAATTTAATAATAAACAAACACAATGAAATATATTTTTTTCGTTATGTTCAGAATGATTTTGGCGAACTGATTGCATACACAAATTTTCACTTGTCTTATATGGCAATTTTTACCTAATCGGCACGACATATATATATATCGTGCCGAATAGGTAAAACTTACGATTTTAGCTCAAATAGCAACGCTCTTCTTGCCGAATAAGGCAAGCTAAAATTTGTGTATGCAATAATTTCACAAAAAATCATTCTGAACCTAACGAAAAAAAATACTATTTCATTTTGTTTTTTTTTATTATTAAATTATTGTAAACTTATCTAAAATATATGTAGTTGGATTAGGCTAAATTAAATTGCGCTTGTTATGATAAGGTTAGCTAAGATTCCTAAGGTTCTTTTGGTACAAAATTATTTTCACATTAGCATAAATGAAAATAATATATCTTTAAACGTATGAGAGAAAATTTTAGAAAGGGCTTAATTTTAAATGAGTTCTTGCTAATTGACCAGTTTTACTTATTCGGCACGACATATATATACAGTGGACCCCCGCCTAACGAGCACCCTGGAAAGCGTACAATTATGTAAGTATAATATTGTAAGTGCTTGTGGAAGTGTATTTTTGGGGGTCTGAAATAGACTAACCTACGTGACATTATTTCTTAAGGAAGTAAATTCGTTCGGTAATGGCACTTGAGCAGCATTCTGGAACGAATTTTAGGCGAAAACCGAGGGACCACTGTTTTATATATATATATATATATATATATATATATATATATATATATATATATATATAATATATATATATATATATATATATATATATATATATATATATATGTATGTATATATATATATATGTATATATATATATATGTATATATATATATATGTATATATATATATATATATATATATATATATATATATATATATATATATATATATATATATATATATATATATATATATGTATGTATATATATATATATGTATATATATATATATATATATATATATATATATATATATATATATATATATATATATATATATATATATATATATATATATATAATGAATCTGATATAGTTGTTACATTTCCGAGAGAATTGTGTGTGAATGTAACCAGGGCAAGAAGAGCTCAAGCCATCTGTTCTTACCACTCGTGGAGGTAAAGAGTGGTTGTCGTGCTTACCACACTAGTGGAGGTAAAGAGTGGTTGTCGTGCTTACCACACTAGTGGAGGTAAAGAGTGGTTGTCGTGCTTACCACACTAGTGGAGGTAAAGAGTGGTTGTCGTGCTTACCACACTAGTGGAGGTAAAGAGTGGTTGTCGTGCTTACCACACTAGTGGAGGTAAAGAGTCGTTGTCGTGCTTACCACACTAGTGGAGGTAAAGAGTGGTTGTCGTGCTTGCCCATGCTTTTTTCTAGACGAACCACATCTAGAATCCCAGTATCCATTGAGCTGTTATATTTGCTTCTAACAAATATTCACCATTTGATCTTTGGGAAGAACATAAGCTCAAAAAGTATGGGAAAAAGTTTCATCGAAACTACAAGTGACCAAGTGGCTCATTTAAAATAAGTCCTTTCTAAAATTTTCTCTTAATTGTATAAGAGAAAATTATAGAAAGGACTTAATTTTAAATAAGTTCTTGTCAATTGACCAGTTTTACCTATTCTACACGAATAGGTAGTTATTGTAGTGTAGTTATTGATCAATACCACTCGTTCTTGGTTACAATATATATATATATATATATATATATATATATATATATATATATATAATGTGTGTGTGGATTAAAATAATAGTCAGATGCGAAAATTGGGTCATAATAAGTGTGTATGCACCTGCAGAAGAGACGAATGTAGAGGAGAGATTTTGGGAGGTGTTAAGCGAGTGTGTAGGAACTTTTGAACCAAGTGAGAGTAATTGTGGTTGGGGATCTAAATGCTAAAGTAGGAGAAACATGTAGAGAGGGTGTGGTAGGTAAGTTTGGGGTGCCCGGTGTAAATGATAATGGGAGCCCTTTGATTAAACTTTGTATAGAAAGGAGTTTGGTTATAGGTAATACACATTTTAAGAAAAAGAGGATAAATATGTATACAAGATATGATGTAGGGCTCAATGACAGTAGTTTGTTAGACTACGTATTGGTAGATAAATGACTGTTGGGTAGATTTCAAGATATACATGTTTATAGAGGGGCCACAGATATATCAGATCACTTTTTAGTTGTAGCTACAGAGAGAGTAGAAGGTAGATGGGATACAAGGAAAATGGAAGTAGCAGTTAAGAGAGAGGTGAAAGTTTATAAGCTAAAAGAGGAGGCAGTTAGGGTAAGATATAAACAACTCTTGGAGGATAGATGGGCTAGTGAGAGTGTAGGCAATAGGGATGAAGATGTATGGGGTAGGTTTAAGAATATAGTTTTAGAGTGTTCAGCAGAAGTTTGTGGTTACAGGAAAGTGGGTGTGGGAGGGAAGAGGAGCGATTGGTGGAACGATGACATGTATTAAGACATGTAGGAGTGGACGTGTCAGCAGATGGGTCTATGAAAGATGAGGTGAATCATAGAGTTGACGAGGGAAAAAAGGAGAGTGGTGCACTGAGGAGTCTGTGGAGACAATGAAATTTATCCAGGGAAACAAAGAGGGAAATGTATGAGAGTATAGTTATACCAAAGCTCTTAAATGCGTGCAAAGCATGGGTGGTGAATGTTGCAACGAGAAGAAGGCTGGAGGCAGTGGAGATGTCTGTCTGAGGGAATGTGTGGTGTGAATATAATGAAGAGAATTCGTAGTTTGTAAATTAGGAGGAGGTGTGGGATTACCAAAACTATTATCCAAAGCGCTGAGGAAGGGTTGTTGAAGTGAATCGGACATGTAGAGAGGCTGGAACAAAATAGAATGACTTCGAGAGTGTATAAATCTGAAGTGGAGGGAAGGCAGGGTAGAGGTCGGCCTAGGAAAGGTTGGAGGGAGGGGGTAAAAGTGTTTTTTGTGTGCGAGGAGCTTGGACTTCCAGCAGGCATGCGTGAGCGTGTTAAAAGTGAATGGAGACAAATGGTTTTTAGGACTTGATGTACTGTTGGATTCAGGGAAACCGGCAGACCGGACTTGAGTCCTGGAGATGGGAAGTACAGTGCCTGCACTCTGAAGGAGGGGTGTTAATGTTGTAGTTTTATAACTGTAGTGTAAATGGACCTCTGGCAAGACAGTGATGGAGTGAATAATGGTGAAAGCTTTTCTTTTTCGGGCCACCCTACCTTGGTGGGAAATGGTCGATGTGTTAATATAATATAATATATATATATATATATATATATATATATATATATATATATATATATATATATATATATATATATATATATATGTATGTATGTATGTATATACTATATGAAATCACGAAACAAGTGATTTTGAATCATTAATAGAACTGCGGCTAGCCTGGATTCGATCCTGCGTCACACTGCCCTGCCCTGTGAGAACAGAATTGATGGTCAAGTGGATAAAGTGATGCGTACTTTGTCCTGTTCTCATAGGGTTTGAAATTGTGAAGCAGGATCGAATCCTGGCTAGCCGAAGTTCTGTTAATGATATATATGTACGTATATATAATTTCCACTGTATAAGGGGTAAACGGGACAAAAAAAATGAGTGAAAGATTTATAGGAAAATAAGCGTTGCGTGTATACTAGGTAAAGTGTAAGGTAGAATTAATATTGAAAGAATTGGGGGCAAGACAGATAGTAGGATTACATAAGAACGGGAAGAATGTAGGTAAGGCAGGGGCTGTGTAGACTCTGTGTTTACATTGAAGTTTTCATGTGACCAATACTTAGATAAAGGTAAGAAACTCTTTGTCGCATTTATAGATTTATAAATTTATAGATTTATAAGGTGGGTCAAATGTTGCAAATGATCGATTAGATAATAGGATATTGATAGCAATACAGAGTTTTTACATACAAAGTGAAGCTCGGGTTGGGTACATATGTGCATCATTTGTCACTAAGAGTAGTCTTTAGATACGTGTGATATTACCATGATTTTTTTTAATATAATTATAGCTGAGGCTGTAAAAGAAGTGAATTCAAGAGGGAGATGGGAAAGGTGTGAGACTGATACATAAGTATTATATGAAAAGAGAATTATTACCGCTGTTGATACAGCTGATGATGGTACAGTTCAATTGGGAGATTATTAAGAAAGGTTGGCAGTGTTGGTGGAGGACTTTGTAAGGGCGTTGAAAAGCAAAAAAATAAAAAGTGAACATTGAAAAGAGCAACGTGATGATAGTAATATAAGGCTTATGCACTGAGATAATGAATATCATATTGGAGGGCAGGAATGTATAGATTTTGGATTAGGTCCTCCTACATATTTCAAGGTATGTATTACTGGGTATCTCTCTTTTCTTAGCTTTGCAGAGGACGTTCCACGTTGTTTAAATGCTTTATTGACTCTGAGGACAGTATATAAACGATCTCTCTACATTTTCCAGCTCTAATATCTTTCATGCCTTGATGGGAGCTGTGACCACAGATCATTATTTTAGATGTGAAATCACTAGTGATTTGAATAGTACCATCATTGGTATTATTTATCTTATTTTAAAAGTTATCATTATCTACCACGTCATATTCTGGCCTTTGCTGCATTTGTTTTATTCAGTTCTCTAATCTACATATCCTCTTACATTACTAACCTGTCTTTTACCTATGAGAAGGTCTACCTGCATTCTGTATTCTGTACTCGTTTTTCATGTACCCATCGAATGACTTTGTTAATGATTGTAATTTTGTTGCATCTTGTACCGAGGCGACTTTTATACTTATTTTAGTATTCTTCGCAAGCGATGCTAAGAATCTTTGACAAGTGTTTTTATATAGAGTGAGAAACAGTGTAGGTGCCAGGACCATGCCTTAGGGTATTGATATTTCCCGAGACTCGACTTTGTTTCCCATACTACCCCACTCATTATGTTCCCTGTGTTAGAAATCTGTATCTATTCATTTACCTGATTTCTTGTTTCCTATTGATCTCATTTCATGGTTATATTTAAGTGCTTTTTAAAATTCCGCGTAAATTTCAACTGCGTTTTGAGGTCTTTGTATTTGGAAGTTAAAATTTCAAAGGAGAATAATATTTGATACAAGATTCTCTATGTTTTCAGGGCACCGCACTATCTACCCTTTCTGTTTCGTAAATTCCTTTGCCGTTGCTGGTATTTAATAAAGGATAATTAGCAAGTTTTAGTCTCCATTTTTATTCCAAGTATTTCCACTGTATCATTTGATGATTTGAACAGTTCCGAGCAACCGAGTCTCTCAAGTACACCTTTAACTTTGATATACCTTCGAAGAGTTTCGAGAGTTTCACTACTCTTGGAGCCCGGCCATGGGCCAGGCTCGTCTGGTGCTTGCCTTGTCAACCAGGCTGTTGCTGCTGGAGGCCCGCTGCCCCACATATCCATCACAGCCAGGTTGATCTGGTACCTACCTGGAGATAATTACCTGGAGAGAATTCCAGGGGTCAACGCCCCTGCGGCCCGGTCTGTGACCAGGCCTGGTGAATATACTTGTGTTGGATGGTTACGGTATATTTACAGTAAGTGAAGGAGAGTCCAGCCACCCGTCTGTCTCGCCTGTAGGTCTAACGTTAGTGAGGGAGAGTGCCTAAGAGAGGCTGTGCACATGCGCTGAGCCTCTGACGTCAGCGGGTACCGTGACGTCACATGCAAAGGGACCAGCTGTATAAAAGGAAAGATACACTACACAAGTGTATATATGATACTGACACGACACTTGTCCAGTTTCTTCTTGAAGGCTTCTACACTGGTTCCAGCCGTGTTTCTGATATCTTCTGGTAAGATGTTGAATAGTCTGGGACCCTGGAGCCTTTGGCTGTTGTTTCTCTGTTTAGTCTTCCCTTAACTTTGCGCCTAAAAAAAAATTGCGCTGTAAATTATAGTGCTTCTTAAGTGAAGAAATGAGCAGCCTGGGTCACAGCATATTCTTCAAGTAATGTCTACATATTTCAGGATGGTAGATATTACATCTGCCTTTAAAGATATATTTTTACTTTACTAGAATGTATAAGCATTTATTTGAGTGTGAGTAATTATATTTTTCCCATATCTCGGCTGAGGTTATCTGATGTGTTTTCCTTTTATTTTGTGTGTTTACATGGTGGTTTGTGACCACCATGCAAGGGCGTGGTGAAGTTCCCATCAAATACAAGATGTCCCTCACCAGTCCTCACCCTAGAAAAGATACGAACTTGAAGAGCAAGAACAACTTGCGCAGTCTGGTGAGTGTGCTGTGTACCTTCAGTCTAAGAGAAAATGTGACAATGGAAACTCAGGATAAGGGTGCCTTTGGTCATGATGAGGCGGACATCCCTATCATCTAAGTTCTTGAGGCGTGATCAGTGTTCTTGAGGGTGTGGTCAGTGTTCTTGAGGGTGTGGTCAGTGTTCTTGAGGGTGTGGTCAGTGTTCTTGAGGGTGTGGTCAGTGTTCTTGAGGGTGTGGTCAGTGTTCTTGAGGGTGTGGTCAGTGTTCTTGAGGGTGTGGTCAGTGTTCTTGAGGGTGTGGTCAGTGTTCTTGAGGGTGTGGTCAGTGTTCTTGAGGGTGTGGTCAGTGTTCTTGAGGGTGTGGTCAGTGTTCTTGAGGGTGTGGTCAGTGTTCTTGAGGGTGTGGTCAGTGTTCTTGAGGGTGTGGTCAGTGTTCTTGAGGGTGTGGTCATTGTTCTTGAGGTGTGGTCAGTGTTCTTGAGGGTGTGGTCAGTGTTCTTGAGGGTGTGGTCAGTGTTCTTGAGGGTGTGGTCAGTGTTCTTGAGGGTGTGGTCAGTGTTATTGAGGGTGTGGTCAGTGTTCTTGAGGGTGTGGTCAGTGTTCTTGAGGGTGTGGTCAGTGTTCTTGAGGGTGTGGTCAGTGTTCTTGAGGGTGTGGTCAGTGTTCTTGAGGTGTGGTCAGTGTTCTTGAGGTGTGGTCAGTGTTCTTGAGGGTGTGGTCAGTGTTCTTGAGGGTGTGGTCAGTGTTCTTGAGGTGTGGTCAGTGTTCTTGAGGTGTGGTCAGTGTTCTTGAGGGTGTGGTCAGTGTTCTTGAGGGTGTGGTCATTGTTCTTGAGGTGTGGTCAGTGTTCTTGAGGGTGTGGTCAGTGTTCTTGAGGTGTGGTCAGTGTTCTTGAGGGTGTGGTCAGTGTTCTTGAGGGTGTGGTCAGTGTTCTTGAGGGTGTGGTCAGTGTTCTTGAGGGTGTGGTCAGTGTTCTTGAGGGTGTGGTCAGTGTTCTTGAGGGTGTGGTCAGTGTTCTTGAGGGTGTGGTCAGTGTTCTTGAGGGTGTGGTCAGTGTTCTTGAGGCGTGATCAGTCTTCTTGAGGGTGTGGTCAGTGTTCTTAGTGACGAGGCAGATGTGATTGTCTTGGTGTTTTGGGTATATACGGAGGAGCTGGAGCCCGGGGTACAAATGGAGCAGTGAGATGAGACAGTGGGAAATCATTGCCACCTGCACAGGTCTAGGGCCAAAGTGCTGGCAGGTGCTTGGCATGCATGCCCTCAGTGGGAGTGACATGACCTCATATCCACATTCCAAAAATAAAATTAGTGCACTTAACACCTTGCTTGCTTGGGACTTTCCAGATTTGTTTGGTGTGCTAGGAGAGGTGGGCGCCACAAGCTGATCTGATGGTGCTGTATGGTCAGCCGCTGGGGACATCAATGGAACCTGCCAGCTTCACACTCTTCACAAAGAAGAAAAAATCCAAAATAATGTCACTGCCTCCATCAACAACCTGTTCCTGCATGTGTTGCGAGCCCATCTGCAGGTCAGGCTGTGGGAAGCAGCAGTCCAGAAAGCCTCGCCTCTTGAATCTACTGATGTCACTCACCGGGGATGGAAGATTCGAAATGGTGTCCCGGCTCATGTCATTGCTGATAGTGACTCAGTTCCACCAGAGTTGACTAAAGTGATAAGTGTAAGGCACAGAGCAAGAAGTGCAGCACTGTAGCTGTCACACATAGCTTTCCTGCACGTCATACTGCAACTGCTCTGTCGATGTCAGCTGCTGCAGTCCGTACACGAAGAGAGAACAGGGTATCGAGGAGGGTATCGAGATGAAGGATGCGGAGGAGAAGGGTTTAAAAGAGGAGAGTAAAAGCTATTAGAATATTGCTGATCCTAATTATCTGGATGTCGAATGGATTCAGGCCTGGTCACAGACCGGGCCGCGGGGGCGTTGATACCCGAAACCCTCTCCAGGTATACTGCAGGTAAAATGTTATTATTAGATCATATCCACAGAAGTTTCCGTTAATAGTATAGCATTTTATAGGATGTGATTGTGTTTCAGATATCACAGTTTTTCCCACGAACAAATATGTAAAATATCGTATGTGTCCATTTTTTTGCATGAATAAAATAAATTACCATTTAATTGAATTTTTCATTCATTTTCTACCGAGAAGTTAAATTTCACCCTGACCTGACCTCTAATTCCTAATTTTGACCCTGATTAAAAAAAAAAAATTGGAAATGGATTCCACCCAGCCCATAAAAGTATTATACATCATTTTAGGAAAGGTGGTTCAAAAGTTAAATTAACAAGATGGTGATCAGAGGTCATCTTGGATTCATGCAAATTACCAGAGTTGCCCAAAGATAACGTTTGGAGGACACAGCTTAATTTGTTTTTGGACTTCATGGGAGTACAAATACATGAAAAAGTTCATAGGATAAAACATGAAATGACAAATAGACTATTTACAATTGATTTTCGACTACGTGTCTTCCTTGAAGTGTTTCCTCTGGTTGTGGCTTTTTTCTTTTTTTAACGGTGGCGTCTCTTTCGTTTCATCTTCTATTTCAGTTTTCTATTTTCTTTAAGCTTATTTCTACAGACTTTCCATCTCTTATGTCTTCACTGATGTGTGTGGTTCCTCTGTTCTTGTCTCAAGCTGCAGGTTTTATTACTAAGTTTTATGAGTCATTTTATTCTCTGTAGTCATATTTATCAAAACGTTTATATATGTTCATATTTATCTGGCTTATTTACCCACTAGTCTTCAGTGCTATTGTTACTTGTGTCACCACAAGCTGCATGCACAGTGCTATTGTTACTTGTGTCACCACAAGCTGCATGCACAGTGCTGTTGTTACTTGTGTCACCACAAGCTGCATGCACAGTGCTGTTGTTACTTGTGTCACCACAAGCTGCATGCACAGTGCTGTTGTTACTTGTGTCACCACAAGCTGCATGCAACTTCTATCGCTAGTTAAGATATAAAAAATGATGCGTGTGTTGTACTTAGGTTCACTGGTTTTTGTATTTGTTATAGTAATAATAGTATATGTTGTTTTTATTTCTTTTGGGTTATACTCTTATTAAATATTACTCCCCACTGTATCTCTCTCTCTCTCTCTCTCTCTCTCTCTCTCTCTGCTATATCAGAGGCGTTTTATGAACCTGTTTAGTATACTTCTTTATTAACGGATATACTTTTTTACTAAGTAGTTTATTATTGTCGATAAAGTGTACTATTGCATGTTATTACAGTTGTCTTAGCTGTACTCTGATACAGAGTGTGAAGGTTCGAATCCTGCTGTGGACTAAGATAATGTTATAATATATATATATATATATATATATATATATATATATATATATATATATATATATATATATATATATATATCTTAATGAAACCACAAAACAAGTGGTTCTGAATCATTTACCAAACTGCGGCAGGCCAGAATTCGACCCCACGAACATTGTCCCGCCTCAAGAGGAGGGACACGAGTGTCCTCGCAACATAAAACAAGTCTAGTGCGTTAGGCTCATGTTGTTTGTAGGATCGATGACGACAAGTACAATGTTTGGCCTCTTGAGGCGAACATTGTTTGTGGGGTCGAATCCTGGCCTGCCGCAGTTTGTAAATGATAATATATATTATATATATATATATATATATATATATATATATATATATATATATATATATATATATATATGTGTGTGTTTATGTAAAATATACACATTACAGTAGAGTCAACAACAGGGCAAACAAAACAATATTTTTGACAACGTTCCGAGACTTTCTATTATTTTCTTCAGATCTACAAAAAAGATAGAAAACATCCATAATTACCTGAGTGAAAAACTGAGTAACTTTTAAAACATCTAAAATTGTATCGAATCCAAAGTTTAATAGTATAATTACCATTTAATTAAAACCATGAAATCTCGCAGGAGCTCTTATAAGTGCCTAAGTTTGGCTTAAGATAGTAAGCAGAGAGAGAGAGAGAGAGAGAGAGAGAGAGAGAGAGAGAGGAGAGAGAGAGAGAGAGAGAGAACTTCTGAGATTCTCATCTCCATGTCTGAAAGGTGGCTGGCTAGTACATTGAAAGACGTTTCGCACAGAGGCTGGTTTTTGCTCATGTGAATATTTTGCAACTGCTGAATATGAAGGCTCACCTAGAGGTTGTGTTGCCCTTAAAGATTTACGTAATTAAAATTTATGTGACCAAACCTGTGTGACAATGAGTATGCTAGAGCATAATGATTGTCACTCAGGTGGATGAACAAGTGTGACATATATTACCCTCAGCAGAGTTAATACTCTGATTAGGTACTCCACTTAACAACCTCCATTTAAGTGGCCACTAATGACTGACACCTCAGTAAGCCACTTAAGTTACCAAGGAGTTTGATGAAGCGTCTTAACACTTAGTAACCAATTTGATTTACTCTTTAGGGAAATACAACTTAGTTTAACCATGTTTTATAATTATGTCTCAGGAATAACTTCAAGCTGTAATACAAGAGAATACAAACTTGCTTATTAATATTTGTAGTCTATTACCGGGCTGCGTGGGGCGGTGACCTCAAGAAGCAACAGCAGGTAAATGACAAATATAACTGTCATGCTAACTTAGATTTAGTATACCTTGGAGGGTGTTCCGTACGAACCACAGGCCATCTGGTCAAGTACTGACTAGGTGATGTCTAGCTCCTCTTGAAGACAGCTTGGGGTCTATTGGTAATATACCTTATGCTTGCTGGGAGGCAGTTGAGCAGTCTTGGTCCCCTGACACTTATTGTGTCATATCTTAACGTACTCAGGGCACCCCTGCTTTTCACTGGGGGATGTTGCACCGCCTACCGAGTTTTTTTCTTTCATAAGGAGTGATTTCCGTGTGCAGATTTGGAACTAGTCCCTCTAAGATTTTTCAAGTGTTTATTATCATGTATCTTTCTCTCCTGTGTACCAAGGAGCACAGGTCATGCTACTTCAATCGTTTCCAGTAAATTAGATGCTTTACTGTACTTATAAGTACAGTGAAAGTTCTCTGTATATTCCCGAGGTCTGCAATTTCACCAGACTTGAAAGGGGACGTTGGTGTATTATGAGAGTTTTCATGAACTTAGTGAGGACTTCCAAGGCCTAGTATCCTCTATACTTCTGTTATACCTCCCATTCTCAAGAGAAATCTCTCATAGGTCTAACTTCTAATTTACACTAGTCTCTCTCTTAGAGAGGTCCGCAGAAAACAATATGAAGTTCCATGATGAGAAATTTCAATTACTCAGATATGGAAAACGTGAGGAAATTAAAACTATATCGGTGTATAAAACAAATTCCAACCATACAATCGAGCGAAAAACTAATGTAAAAGACCTGGGAGTGGTAATGAGAACCTTCAAAACTAGGGATGCCAAGCCCCATGATGACACTCCTCAGGTCGCTTGTTCTAGCTAGACTGGAATATTGCTGCACACTAACAGCACCTTTCAAGGCAGGTGAAATTACTGACGTAGAAAATGTACAGAGAACCTTCACGGAACGCATAACTGAGATAAAACACCTCAATTACTGGGAACGCTTGAAGTTACTTGAAGTTCCTCAACCTGTACTCCCTAGAACGCAGGCGGGAGAGATACATGATTATATACACTTGGAAAATCCTAGAGGAATTAGTAACTAACTTGCACACGAAAATCACTCCCAATGAAAGCAAAAGATTCGGCAGACGATGCAACATCCCCCCAATGAAAAGCATGGGTGCCACTAGCACGATAAGAGACAACACAATAAGTGTCAGGGGCCCAAGACTGTTCAACTGCCTCCCAGCATACATAAAGAGGATTACCAATAGACTCCTGGCTGTCTTCAAGAAGGCACTGGACAGGCACCTAGTCAGTACCTAACCAGCCGGGCTGTGGTTCGTACGTCAGGTTGTGTGCGGCCAACAGTAACAGCCTTGTTGATCAGGCCCTGATCCACCATGAGACCTGGTCACAGACCGGGCCGCGGGGGCGTTGACCCCCGAAACCCTCTCCAGGTATACTCCAGGTATACCTCCCCCCCAAGCTCCATCTACCTCTACTTCCACTCTCCAGCTATACGAAAACTCTCCTCATCTCTCACGTGAAAAAGAGGGAACTGTGAAAAAATCTAACACCTTAAAAGCTTGTGACAAGGTTGAAATTAGCTTGCGACATCACGGATACACAAAGGCCCAGCACCTGTAGCTAATTCTACAATTATGACTGCCTCGAAAATGGCAGTCATAATGGAAGAAGCAGCCATGCTATTTACAGGAGTAAGATAATTAAGGGACAAAATTATTTGCTATTGAATCAGTCTTGTGGTGAGTGTAGGCTGGGCTAGGTACATCCCAAGCCGTAGATAATAAAATATGTCAAAAAGAAGAAAACAAACTTAACGACATTTACCCACAGCGGAGCATTGGCATTTAATTAAGCCGAACTATAGGTGAAACGTCGTAAAAGTAATAGTTCACTCGGTTTATTTTTTTTTTTTTTTGCGTCATCAAAAAGGCCTACTGGTTTGACTAAGAAATTTATATATGGTTCTCCTGGAAATTTGTGTCGTGTGGGACAAGGTGTCCAGGATGATCACCGTGACATCCATAAACTAAGCGACTGAGAGGATGGAAGAGGGCGTGGGGAATGAGCGGCGACACGCCCAACCGTCCCAATAAAGTGACCCTTGAGCGTCCCAAGAGAGGACTGGAAGCCTTGAAACCAGAGGTGACAAAAACACACCTAAGCGATGATCATTTGTTGTCGAAATTGCTACTAGGACGCTACGACCGCAGCTAGAACGTTGCTACCGCTGCTAGGACTCTACTTCAGCAGCTATGACGTTGTTACCGCTGCTAGGACTCTACTTCAGCAGCTATGACGTTGTTACCTCTGCTAGGACGCTACTACCAGTGCTAGGACGTTCCTTCCGCTGCTAGGACGCTACTACAAGTGCTAGGACGTTACTAAGGCTGCTAGGACGATACTACCACAACTAGGACGTTCCTTCCGCTGCTAGGATGCCACTACCTCTGCTAGGATACTCCTACCGCTGCTAGGACGTTACTACCGCTGTTAGGGGCGGTAAACAGGAGATAGTAGCACGGAAAACACCTTTGGTCTGTTATGGAGGCGTCTACTTGTCTCTAAGCCTAGTCGAGTGCTGAGCGAGATGCCTGGCGGCGCAGGGTACAGCTAAGGCTTGGGCAGGGAGCCTGTTTATAAATGGTGTTAGGAATTACATATATTAGACAAGTAATACTGTTGACACAGCAGTTTTGACGTTACTGCCGCTGCTAGGACGCTACTACCGCTGCAAGGACGTTACTACAGCTATTAAGACGTTGCTGTCTCTGCTAGGAAGTTGCTTCCGTTGCAACCACTGTTCAGACGTTTCTACCGCTGTTAGGACGCTATTACCCCTATTAGGACACTATTGCCGCGGCTAGGATGCTGCTAGGACGCTATTACGGCTGCTAGAGCTCTAGTACCACTGCTAGGACGCTACTACCTCTTCGAGGAAGCTACTTTCGCTGCTAGAACGCTAGTACAACTGCTAGGACGCTAGTACCCCTGTTAAGATGCTAGTACCGCTGCTAGTACGCTTCTAGGTCGCTGTTTAGATGCTACTACCTCTGCTAGGACGCTATTATCGCTGCTAGGATGCTAGTACCGCTTCTAGGAAGCTACTTTCGCTGCTAGAACGCTAGTACTAGGCTAGGACCGCTAAGATGCTAGTATCGCTATTAGGACGCTAATGCCGCTGTTAGAATGTTGTTACCGCTGTTTTGACGCCATAACATCTAGTAATACGCTGCTAGGACGACACTTCCACTACTAGGACGTTACTACTTCCAGGTTGCTATTACCCCTACAAGGACATCATTCAGGCTGTTAGGACGATACTACCACTGCTAGGACCCTACTATCGCTGCTAGGACGTTACTATCGCTGCTAGGACGTTACTACCGCTGCTGTTACGCTACTGCCGTTGCTAGGACGCTACTATCGCTGCTATTACGTTACTGTTGTCGCTAGGATGCAACTACCGCTGCTAGGATGCTACTGCCATTGCTAGGACACTACTACCGCTGCTAGGACGCTACTACCGGTCCTATTACGCTACTGGCATTGTTAGAAAGCTACTACCACTGCTATTATGTTACTTCCGTTGTTACTTCACTACTATCGCTGCTAGGACGCTACTCCCGTTGCTAGGACGCTACTGCCGTGATTAGGACGCTAATACCGCTGCTAGGACGCTATTGCCATTGCTAGGTCGCTATTGCCGCTGCTAGGACGCTACTGTCTTAACAGCGTCCTACCGCTGTTAGGACGCTACTACCATTCCTATTACGCTACTGCTATTGTTAGGACACTACTACCGCTTGTAGGACGCTACTACCGTTCCTATTACTCTTCTGCCATTGCTAGGATGCTACTTCCCTACTAGAACGCTACTGTTGTTGCTAGGACGCTACTACCCTGCTATTATGGTACTGCCGTTGCTAGGACGCTACTACCCTGCTATTATGGTACTGCCGTTGCTAGGACGCTACTATGCTATTATGGTACTGCCGTTGCTAGGACGCTACTACTCTGCTATTATGGTACTGCCGTTGCTAGACACTACTGCCGTTGTAGGACACTACGGCCGCTGCTAGGACGCTTCTGCCGTTACTAGGACGCTACTACCGCTGCTATTACGCTACTAGCGTTGCTAGGACGCTAGTTTCTACTTCAGTGTCCATACCCACAGCACATCAGGGTAGTACTGCCCCTGTACCCGCTGTTGGTGCTGCTGACCCTGCTATTGACAGTGCTGCTAATGACCCTGCTATTGACAGTGCTGCTAATGACCCTGATATTGACAGTGCTGCTAATGACCCTGCTATTGACATTGCTGCTAATGACCCTGCTATTGACAGTGCTGCTAATGACCCTGCTAGTCGTTTTGGTTCTGCAAATGATGCTGCTGATGCCTGTGTCATTAATGCTGCTGCTAATGGTGCTAATAATGCTTATCCTGTAGCTACTGTTGTTGTTGCTACTACTGTTGATGCTGCTAACTGTTATTATTGTTGCTGCTATTATTGTTGTTTTTTCTGCTACTACTATTATTGTTGCTGCTACTACTGCTATTGTTGATGCTACCATTGTTATTGTTGCTGCTACAATTGTTACTGTTGCTGCTACTACTATTATTGTTGCTGCTACTACTGTTATTGCTGCTGCTATTATTGTTATTGATGCTGCTACTACTGTTATTGCTGCTGCTATTATTGTTATTGATGCTGCTACTACTGTTATTGCTGCTGCTATTATTGTTATTGATGCTGCTACTACTGTTATTGTTGCTACTGTTGTTATTGTTGCTGCTACTACTGTCAATGTGGTTGCTACTGTTGTTACTGGTGCTGCACAAGACAACTGCCTGAAGCGTGGAAGACGAAGACGAAGTGGCTAGTTTATTTTGCACCCCATACCCATCCTGTGGACGGTAGTGGCTAGTTTATCGTGCACCCTATATTCATCCTGTGGACGGTAACGCAAGAACATATGGATACACAAAGGGATTAACGAGATAACATTTAAGTATATTTAGTTTACAAATTGTCATTAATTTTATCAATTATATTGAGTATTCTTGCTAAAAATTATGATATCTTTTTAAATTATAAGATACCTTGCATATAGGTTAGTGTGTATAGTCTCTCTCTGGATAACAAGTGGACAATCATTCACTTAGTATTCAAGAAAGTGACCATAGAGCTGACTGCATATTTTTCACTGGGTCTGATCATCAACTGTGTATATGCTAAACTTGAAGTAGTACTTGTAGCCAAGCCCAAGTCTGTGTACTACAACATACGTCAGCCTGTTTACATTGCAAGTTGTTCAGTAAATGTGCTTATCTACGTTCATGTTATACTGGGTCATAGATCTACTCAAAAAATTGTTCTGTAAATGAGCTTAGCTACTTTCAAATTATAGAGGGTTATAGATTTACTCGGGCTTTAATTGCGTTTTTGTAAAATTCAAATTCATTATTAATCAAATGTTTAACTAAACATTATATCATTTTAATCAAATTCGCTTTCTAAACTGTTCTAATGGCGAACTTAAAAATTATTTTGTTAATCCAGGAAAACGAACTAGAGGATATAGATGAACTCTGAAAGCGAGACTGCTCTTAAAAAGTTCAAGAATCTTTCATAGTTGAGGATGGTTACAAAATGAAATGATCTGGACGAGGATGTGATGTAGGTGGATTCAATAAACAGTTTCAAGTACAGATACGGTAGTGAGGAACGACGAAATGTGACCCAAGACTCACTAGTGACTCTACTCCTGCTACCAGGACTCACTAGTGACTCGACTCCTGCTACCAGGACTCACTAGTGACTCGACTCCTGCTACCAGGACTCACTAGTGACTCGACTCCTGCTACCAGGACTCACTAGTGACTCGACTCCTGCTACCAGGACTCACTAGTGACTCGACTCCTGCTACCAGGACTCACTAGTGACTCGACTCCTGCTACCAGGACTCACTAGTGACTCGACTCCTGCTACCAGGACTCACTAGTGACTCGACTCCTGCTACCAGGACTCACTAGTGACTCGACTCCTGCTACCAGGACTCACTAGTGACTCGACTCCTGCTACCAGGACTCACTAGTGACTCGACTCCTGCTACCAGGACCAAGTGAGCACACACAAAGAGGCTCACACGCGCGACTCTGAATGAATAATATCGCCATCACTAAGCAGGAGCCGAGGCATTAAGGAACAATCACCCACTGGGCCAGGTAGTCGCCTAAACTAGTTTAAGAAAAAAAAAACAAGTGACGAATTCGATTGACAAGCCGAAAACTGTGGCCACCGTGGCGGGTGACAGTTTTACCAGCTGCCATTCTCCTCGCCTGCCCTACCTCACATCTCATTACCCAGATTTCTCTCCCTTTTCTCTCCAATTTGTTGTAGATACAAGAAAAACAAATATTGCTTCAAGTGTCCTTTAAACACTGCTGATCGTGTTGTTTATTAGACAGAAGATAACAAGGGTTAAAGGAATTATTAACATCAATAACATCAAGAAAACGGTAGTTACAGGCGAGTAAAATTCAACAGCGGGTGAGGGTAGTTTATAGACTCTGGAGTCGACGACTGCCTCCAGGAATCTCACTAATATGGCATGAAGTCCTAAAACGAAAATGGACTGGGAGTAAAGTCATCAGTGGAAAAGGTGGGGTTCTTTTTTGTTAGCAACCTTGGATATGGCAGCAATGTGCTGCCACCTTATTCTATATGATAGTTCCACAGTGGGAGCTGGCTATGTTTCTCTGTAATATTCCATCGCACAGGATGAGTCTTACGGATAGTGTTGAAATGTGTCAGCCTGAGCTGGGAGACTTCAGCAGTGTCAGCCTGAGCTGGGAGACTTCAGCAGTGTCAGCCTGAGCTGGGAGACTTCAGCAGTGTCAGCCTGAGCTGGGAGACTTCAGCAGTGTCAGCCTGAGCTGGGAGACTTCAGCAGTGTCAGCCTAAGCTGGGAGACTTCAGCAGTGTCAGCCTGAGCTGGGAGACTTCAGCAGTGTCAGCCTGAGCTGGGAGACTTCAGCAGTGTCAGCCTGAGCTGGGAGACTTCAGCAGGCAGCCTGGCTTAGCAGTGTCAGCCTGAGCTGGAGACTTCAGCAGTGACTGAGCTAGGTAGACTTCATTAGGTTCAATCAGATACCTGGTATTCCTTAAGGTTCTCACTTCCACTAATAGTTAGGTTGTTAGTACTTGGGAATCACCATCTCTCAGGACGGTCTCTTACACACACAGGAGTAATAACATTTATATTGATGTCTCCATGATCACAGAGCGAGGCATCAGTTAGTGTATATAAAGTGTATATAACAGAGGAAAGAAAAAGAGAGGAGTTGGAGAGAAATTTGAACTTGATTATTTCTTTTAATAGTAACATCCGTCAATATATAAACATTGCAGACTTTAGATTAGAATTACATTATATGATTAAGAATATATATACACGCATTAGCCTGGCAACATCCAGCCTGAGCACCATAACAAACTCTACTTCGCCTGTACTAAGCAACACCCACTAAATGTAGCCTGACCCCAGACAAGTTGTAGAGGGCTAACCTGCATTACTGAACCTTAATTTATCAGAGAGGCCGGGCTAGTGTGGTGGGGGTGGCGAGGGAGGTGGGCAGCGGGAGGGAGGTGGCGAGGGAGGTGGGCAGCGGGAGGTCTCAGATAGCTGCCGACCCTCCAGGAATGTTGCTATACTAAGAATGTCCAAGAAGCTGGAGACTCGCGGAGCCGTCTCCTGAGAAATGGTGAGCAGTCTTGTGTGTACATTCCCTTCTGGAAGGAGGGAAGAAGGCTGGCCTTGATGCTGGTGAGGGGATCTTGATCTAAGGAATTGGAGCTATTCTTCCCTTGCTTCGTTCAAACCAGACTTCCTGCTATTTCCCCTACGGATTTAGCGCCTTCACATGATTGTTATAATACAGTTATTTGGATTTTTGTTTTTAGTCTTTGAATGTGTATGCGACTATAACCTGGCTCCCACCTCTTAAACTAATTTCCAGCATCATGGAACCTGTCATATCTATCCTTAAAGCTGCGTAATGAACCACGGCGCACATGAAATGTATGTTCATACAGATATAACTGCGTGGTTGAACTTCAGCTCTTGGGCCCCTCTTTTAAACTACTGCATGTCTGTTGTGGCTATTGTAAGCCCTGTCAGAGCTTGCCATACAGACTGTTGCATCTATAATAAGAATGAACATCCAGTGATGATTCAGTCTGGTTGTTCACTCTTAATTAAGTCGGAGAATGTATTCTTAAGTCCCTCGTATGGTTCGCTTCAACTTCAAGTTTGAATTTGTGTCCTCTCATTCTTTCACGTCAGTCCATCTGTCCCTGTTATCTACGTCGATTACTCTGAGTATATTTTATGTTGCTATCATGTCTCTTCTGGTTCTTCTGTTTCTTTGTTTTTGTGATGAAATTTTACACTGCCCAAAATGTTTAAGCATGTTAGTGACTTTTGTTCTTAATAATATTTTATAACACATAAATCACACATTGTACACTATGTAAAGAAATAAAAACTTACTATTAAGTTATCTTCAAACTAGGGATGAGATGATGCCGGATTTTTGCGGATACCGATACCAAAAAAATTACCCGATACCCGCCGATACCGATACTTTGGTACACCCCTAATACATACCCTAGTTCACTTAGGTCTGGCATCAGCCCTGTTATATGTTTGGTGAGAAAAAGGGCTTCCTGGTGCAGCCTCTCACTGCTATAATGTTTTTTACGCTCTAAAACAACCACTTTTCTAATATTTTTTAGTTATATTTGTCAGTCGCATAATATTTTTTTTTAGTTATATTTACATAATATTTTTTTAGTTATATTTGTCATTTACATAAAGTGTACATGACACTGGCATTGATTATGTGATCTTCATTGATTCTGTGTTGTCATTGAATGTTCTTGACTCGCATGACTAAAATACACACACACACACACACACACACACACACACACACACACACACACCTCAGTAGCATCAACGTGATGTGCGATTTCATGAAAAAACTTACAAGATGCGTCAATACAAAATGCGTCAAAAACTCTCATAAAATCAAACTCTGAGTGCACATCACGTCAATAAACAGACGTAGCAAAAGGAGTAACTATTTTTATTAATAGAAAGGCTTACAGACACGCATTCTTAGCCATCCCTTTGGACACAAGTCAAGCCTTGCTATAAAGATACATATTCAACACATGCTACTCATCGTGTACACTACGTACATGAGCTCTAACACATTATCCTGTACCGGACCTGACAAGAATCATCCTCTCGGTTGACCTGAAAACAAACACCCCCCCCCCCACACACACACAAACAAACACAAATACGCGAGCACACACAAATAGGTGAGTACAAATAGAAGAGTACACCTCCCATTCCCCCAGGTACTATGTGACACCAACGGGTTTAGCGCTTCCTATAATAATAATCTAAAAACTAATAAGCAGAAAATGCACACAAGCTTGTATTATTGAGCCATAAATGTATCTGAAAACATCGGTACTAAAATTGAGGAACTGCAGTGAAATACATCGCTGTTCAATACATTCTACAAGATACGTTGGAAAATTATATTGATGTAATGACGCTGAAGGAAGCATTGGCGGATGTAAATATAATCCAAGATTTAACAGATACGACAAATACTGTTTCAGCAATACTTCTAACGTGAAGAATGGAATACATTTGACAAGGAGTTGGGTATAACAGTACAACACCACTTTAGACATTATGCACTGGACGTAATCAGCAATGAAGAATTTCCATAGCTTCTACTCCAAGAGCTCACTGTGTGGAAACTAATCTCTCGTGGTGGGAGTACACAATGCTAGACATTCCATGAGTGGACTGAAGTGAATCAACATGGATGTCAACAACATCAGACACAATCAATTTGAAAATACACGTAAGATTCTGAGGCTTCTGGGTAGTCCAGAGTGCAGCCACACCCGTGAGGGGCAAGACTAATTATATAAAATTACACGCGTTTCTGTGGAAACATTCATAGGAAAGTCTCCTCTGACATTATTTGCTCGCTGATATCTGATCGCTGTGCCACGCTTACCAACGAGCATGTTGTGAAGAGAAACTCAGTTAGGTAAAGAAAGTTATCTATATCTCTGTCAGTGACGTTATTTAGTTATGGAAAACCACGTCTCACTTAAATCTCTTGACTGAGTAGTCGACGAATTAAAATTATTAAATGAAGTGACGGGAGAAAATCACTAGAAAACCTGAAATGTGTTAATAGGAGAGAAAAGTGAAAAGGAAAAGATAAGTGGTTATGCAATGAAAATGTGAAATGTTGCATTAAGTCAGTTAATAAAGCGACTCCATTTAGGAGCGGGAATTATAGCTTCAGTAACAGTGACTAAAGACGGATGAGACTGCAGCCAGTGAAGCCAGAGTTCTATTTAGGGAAGAGGACTGGAAGACTCCTAGCAGGTGCACACACAACCAGTGCTCGGCTGGTTTGGAAACATTGTAAACAGCCAGCGAGAGGAAGCCCACCGCCGCGGCACATCCGGACCCCCAGGGCAAGCAGAATTAATGAACGGATTGGACCATGAATCGTCAGGGGCGTCTCTAACAGATAGCATTAGGGAGCAGCAGACTCAACCTCAACCACACGAAATAATGAATATATACTTATGTTTATTGTATGAAATGTAACAATAATAGAGATAGTGGTGGCAAGCATTAGGTGAAGCTTTCCTGCATTATTATATCTAAAAAATAAAAATAAGTTTCATCAGAATATACATGGGAGTTACACTGGATGAGTTTGCAGTTTGAATGCCTGCGTACTGGTTGCAGTTACGGGCATAAATCCTCTTCAGTATTATGCGAAGCAGGTTGGTGTAACAACACCTAGAGAGGAACGACAATGTAAAGTGCGCAGAGAGGAGGATAAACACTCATGGAATGTAGCAGAAAACAGTGGATTCAGAATTAATACTACTACAGCTGCTCGTTAATACTGTAAACACACTGTAATTAAAGTAGGTAGTATTTAGCAAAAAAATGAGTAGGATTTATTGCACTTAGATAATGATAATTTGTAAATGCCGTAATGACTAAACATTGAAACATCTCAGGGATGGGGGGATTTAATATTGTCAGTAACGGGTCAGCTATTTTGGATGTAACGTTAATACGTTACAACCCAAATAGTTGACACGTTACTGGCATTAATTTACTGGCATTATTAAATCCTCCTGAGCTGTTTCACTTTTTATTTAATACGACATTTACAAATTACCATGATCTAAGAAATCCTTCACAGCATGAGAGGCGCTGCCCAATACTGTCTCTGTGTCGGTACGTTTACTTACAGCATGAGAGGCGCTGCCCAATAAATTCGCTGCTCGAGGTAGAATTTTAAAAATCTAGCTATTGTTTATTTGACGTTGTGTGTGTGTGTGGGTATGAATGCATAGAGCGTGGTCTAGGGTGAGTCAGGCGTGTAAGAGAGTATCGAAGCGTTGAAGTTAAATTTGACAGGTAGCGGGGCTGGGGGAAATCTGTTTTATTGTGGAAGTGTGTTTACATTTTTCATTGGTTTATACGCCCTATTTGTTTTCCAGGTGTAAGCTGGGACCAGTGTTGTTCCTTGTGCGAGTACGTTACTTGATCGTGCTGATATGAGCTGTATAATATCGTTTGCATTGTAGATGTGATTGTGTTGTTGTAGTAGGGTTCAGTGATGTCACTTGAGTGGTGAGCGTAGTGTTGAAGCCTCCACTGGGAACTGGGGAGTCCTGGCAGCAACTGCATGTATTGTAAGTGTTTATTAATCCGAACTGTTATTACGTTTTCTTCTGTCTAGGAAGCTGCTGAGAAGTTTTTAGTGTTATGATTGGTGGGTGTAAGTTGCTGTATAATTTAAATTGTAAGCCGTCCTGCCAGAATGTAGAGTGGCTTTTCGGCGTCTTTTGCAACGAGTGCAGTCTTAATGGTTCGGTGTATATTGATGCGTATGCAGTTTATGATGTTGGGAGCGTCTGCCGGTGCTCCGCGTGCTCTGAATCCCAATGTCTCTTAGGAGGTTATTGTCTTCGAGGTGTGTGCGTAGTTTATAGTTTATTAGGCGACCATAACTTTTCCGCAGTGTTTCAAGACAGCTCGCAGCGCTGTAGTGTTTAGGGTCTGTGCGGTCTTCGTTTAATTAATATTAGGATTATTGTAGCTGTAGGGGCAGTGGGTAGATACGGATGGGAATTAACCTGTGGCAGTTTTGCGAGGGTGTGAGGAATGCCTTGAGGGATACCTACATGGAGGGATACCCGTGGGAAATGCCTTCCTGTGAGGGATGGCTCCCTATGATGGATACCTGTATGTGGGGGATGCCTCCTTGTGAGGGATACGTCCCCCTGAGAGATACCTCCCTGTGAAGGATACGTCCCCCCTGAGGGATACCTCCCCGTAAGAGAGATACCTGTGGGAGATACCTCCCTGCGAGGGATACCTATGAAGGATACTTCCCTGTGAGGGACACTAGTGGGGTATTCCTCACATTGTAGAGGTATTGGGGACTCGTTGATGGGTTGTGAGAAACTGGAGCCAAGCCCCCAAGAAGACACATGGTGTATTCCTGATACAGTGGAGACCCTGACAGAGGTGCGCGCCAGCACGCCCTCTCTCATGCACTCATTACGGCTCTAGTGAATTGGCCATTTGTAAGCGGGAAGCTAGATAGCAGATACCTTTACTGTCAGTAGTTTGAAGACCTCCTAGGTGGCTTAGCTGCATGAGAAAGTTCAGTAAGTTTGCAAGAGTGTATAATGTTCTCTAGACAACCCCGCACATAGGAGAAACTATTTAATGGTCCAGGGACCGAAACGTCGCTTCATTCATCCATGTGTGTGTTATTTGTGTATTGTTCAAGTCACAGTATTGCGACTTTTTATTCTTTATATATAATGTTGTGTAGGACGTGTTGTGTGTGATAGGGATGTTGGCAGTTGTAATGTGGTGGTAGAGATGGGATTCTGCCCAGTTTGTGGGAATTATATCAGGTTTTAAGAACACTGACCCATACTAGGTAAGTTCTTCTCAAACCCGAACCCACTAACAAAAATATTTACCCAACCCATTTTCAGTGCTACCCAAGGACTACCTACCTAGAGGGTATTCCTGGGGTCAACGCCCCCGCGGCCCGGTCCATGACCAGGCCTCCTGGTGGATCTGGGCCTGATCAACCAGGCTGTTACTGCTGGCTGCACGTAGTCCAACGTACGAACCACAGCCCGGTTGATCCGGCACTGACTTTAGGTATCTGTCCAACTCCCTCTTGAAGGTATCCAGGGGTCTATTGGTAATTCTCCTTATGCATGGTGGGAGGCTGTTGAACAGTCTTGGACCCCGGATACTTATTGTATTTTCTTTTAGTGTACTAATGGAGCCCCTACTTTTCATTGGGGGTATGTTGCATCGCCTGCCAAGTCTTTTACTTCCGTAGGGAGGTATTCCTGTGTGGAGATTAGGGACCAGTCCCTCTGGGATTTTCCAGGTGTACATTGTGATGTGCAAACTCTGATAACTCCAGTTGTTGAAAATATGTTGAAGGATGGCGTTGTGTTAGTAATTTTTGTAGGTATAGCAGGGGTCCTTGAGGGCATTGTGTGTGTGTGTGTGTGTGTGTGTGTGTGTGTGTGTGTGTGTGTGTGTGTGTGTGTGGTATAAACCTTGGTAATAGATACCGACAAGTTGATTTAGAAAGACATGTAAACAAACACTAGGACATATTTATTAGAAAACGTGATCAAGGTCCCAGGACCTACACTTTTTCTAATAAATATATCTTAGTGTTTACTTACGTGTGTGGTGAGTGTTCAGGTCAGTTGAGAGGATGATTCTTGTCAGGTCCGGTACAGGATAATGTGTGTTTGAGCGCATGTACGTAGTGTACACGATGAGTGGCATGTGTTGAATATATCTTTATGTCAAGGCTTGACTTGTGTCCAAAGGGATGGCTAAGAATGCGTGTCCGTAAGCCTTTTTTTAATAAAAATAGTTACTCCTTTTGCTACGTCTGTTTATTGACGTGATGTGCACTCAGAGTTTGATATTATGAGAGTTTTTGACGCATTTTGTATTGAGAGCTTGCACATCAACTCTTGCAAATTTTTCACGATATCGCACATCACCTTGATGCTACTGAGCAACTCTTCAGACAAGAAGTTATAATTAACTACATCATCCCGGGGCACTGTATGACCTCCCATTCCCGGGGCACTGTATGACCTCCCATTCCCGGGACACTGTATGACCTCCCATTCCCGGGGCACTGTACGACCTCCCATTCCCGGGGCACTGTATGACCTCCCATTCCCGGGGCACTGTATGACCTCCCATTCCCGGGGCACTGTATGACCTCCCATTCCCGGGACACTGTATGACCTCCCATTCCCGGGGCACTGTACGACCTCCCATTCCCGGGGCACTGTATGACCTCCCATTCCCGGGACACTGTATGACCTCCCATTCCCGGGGCACTGTATGACCTCCCATTCCCGGGGCACTGTATGACCTCCCATTCCCGGGGCACTGTATGACCTCCCATTCACGGGACACTATGACCTCCCATTCCCGGGACACTGTATGACCTCCAAGGGTCAAGTGCTTCCCCATCAACTCCATTAAAACTCCACCACAACTCCATACATTAGCTGCCAGGTGTTTTGTGTTGTAGTTACTTACCTTTAGGAGTAGGATTTTAATCAATTTTATTTATTGGGATTAATGACAAATGTAATATCTATTTTGCTAGGCTTGGTTAGAGCATAGTGTATGTATTTCGATTTTGATCTGATTCAGTGGGTCTCATAACCTAAATTTTTGGCGAGTCCTTCTTGTCTCCATAAGACAAGCTACTTTTGGGTTCTTAGGTAAGTGGATGGAGCCAGTGGAACTGGGGAATGAAGGTGTTTATACGTGAAGAGTGACATGAGCGGTTATACATCAGCAGGTGTTGCTTCCTCCTATAAGTTGCAGGTGTTGCTTCCTCCTATAATTTGCATGTGTTGCTTCCTCCTATAAGTTGCAGTGGTACTTGGGTAAGAAGGATGTGAAAGGGAGAAGGTAAGGTTTGTGCTTGTGTTGAAGGGCGTCAGAAGGGAATGGGAAAGTAATAATATTAGTTGAGTGGGAGATGGCGTGAGGTTGAGAGGGAGTACTAATATTAATGGAGTGGGAGATGGCGTGAGGTTGAGAGGGAGTACTAATATTAATGGAGTGGGAGATGGCGTGAGGTTGAGAGGGAGTACTAACAGACAGTAGTTATGGATGTACATGGGATTGTCAGCCGTAAGAAAGCGTCAGGGATGTGAGTGTTCCGAGAAGAATTATGGCATAAGAAGAGTCAGTTTCTTGTCGTCTCTCTTGCAGAAGATGAGACTTGATTGTACAGTTGTTGCGAACTTAAGACTATTGATAGTTGATTTTGAAGTGGCCCAAGTTGGGTGGGTGACTAATGGGTGGTGAATTGGAGGGAGTCTCGAACTTTGCATTTGGGTTACTCAACATATTTCTTATAATTGTCTTGGTCAACACTGATAATACCTCTCGCCCTAATTTTGATTTTTTTCCTGCCATGACAACACATTCGTCTTGATAATGGTCGACGGGGGACCGAAACGTCATCAAAAACTCTTCTTTAAAGACACGTTGCAGAGCGATATTTTTTGGGGAAATAACGTTTCTCTCGATTTCTCTCCCAAAGTTTTAGCAGAGTGGAACGTTATCTCAATAAAAGAATGTTTCGCAACGTTTCTTCAAGAGTGTTGGCAGTACGACATTTTGATCCTAAAACCTTCTCTCCAAACTATGACTCTTACTGCGACTCTTATTTTTCTTTTCTCACCGGTTACTGAAAACCAACGTTATAAACTATAAACCTTGATAATAGTTACCGACAAGTTGGTTTAGAAAGACACGTGAGCCAACACTAGGACATGTTTATTAGAAAACGTTTCGGTCCTGGGACCTTGATCACTTCTGTCTCTTTAACCTGTGTGTGTGTTAGAGGTAATCAAGGTTCCAGGATCGAAACGTTTTCTAACAAGCCCTAGTGTTACTGCCTCTGAGCCTCAGAGTAATTGGCAAAAACAGCAAAAATCAACTACGCTGACTTTGTTGCATTGTAGTAAATTAAGCTGACGTAGTTTACAGTCAGTGTGTACTTTTAATAACTGTGTGTCGACTCGAACCAGTGTACAGATTTATATTTTCTGGAACCTTTTGAGTAGATAACCTGCATGAGGCTTATTTTGTCTTACACTCCTTGGCATGGCTTCAGGGTTCCTTGGCATGGCTTCAGGGTTCCTTGGCATGGCTTCAGGGTTCCTTGGCATGGCTTCAGGGTTCCTTGGCATGGCTTCAGGGTTCCTTGGCATGGCTTCAGGGTTCCTTGGCATGGCTTCAGGGTTCCTTGACATGGCTTCAGGGTTCCTTGGCATGGCTTCAGGGTTCCTTGACATGGCTTCAGGGTTCCTTGGCATGACTTCAGGGTTCCTTAACATGGCTTCAGGGTTCCTTGGCATGGCTTCAGGGTTCCTTGGCATGGCTTCAGGGTTCCTTAACATGGCTTCAGGGTTCCTTGGCATGGCTTCAGGGTTCCTTGGCATGGCTTCAGGGTTCCTTGGCATGGCTTCAGGGTTCCTTGACATGGCTTCAGGGTTCCTTGGCATGGCTTCATGGTTCCTTGGCATGGCTTCAGGGTTCCTTGGCATGGCTTCAGATTTCCTTGGCATGGCTTCAGGGTTCCTTGGCATGGCTTCAGGGTTCCTTGGCATAACTTCAGGGTTCCTTGACATGGCTTCAGGGTTCCTTGGCATGGCTTCATGGTTCCTTGGCATGGCTTCAGGGTTCCTTGGCGTGGCTTCAGATTTCCTTGGCATGGCTTCAGGGTTCCTTGACATGGCTTCAGGGTTCCTTGGCATGGCTTCAGGGTTCCTTGACATGGCTTCAGGGTTCCTTGGCATGACTTCAGGGTTCCTTAACATGGCTTCAGGGTTCCTTGGCATGGCTTCAGGGTTCCTTGGCATGGCTTCAGGGTTCCTTGGCATGGCTTCAGGGTTCCTTAACATGGCTTCAGGGTTCCTTGGCATGGCTTCAGGGTTCCTTGGCATGGCTTCAGGGTTCCTTGGCATGGCTTCAGGGTTCCTTGACATGGCTTCAGGGTTCCTTGGCATGGCTTCATGGTTCCTTGGCATGGCTTCAGGGTTCCTTGGCATGGCTTCAGATTTCCTTGGCATGGCTTCAGGGTTCCTTGGCATGGTTTCAGGGTTCCTTGACATGGCTTCAGGGTTCCTTGGCATGGCTTCAGGGTTCCTTGGCACGGCTTCAGGGTTCCTTGGCTTGACATCAGGGTTCCTTGTCTGACATCAGAGCTTCTTGGCTTGACATCAGAGTTCCTTGGCTTGACATCAGGGTTCCTTGCCTGACATCAGAGCTCCTTAGCTTGACATCAGAGCTCCTTGGCTTGACATCAGGGTTCCTTGGCTTGACATCAGGGTTCCTTGGCTTGACATCAGGGTTCCTTGTCTGACATCAGAGCTCCTTAGCTTGACATCAGGGCTGCTTGGCCTGACGTCAGGGCTTCTTGGCTTGACATCAGGGCTTCTTGGCCTGATATCAGGGCTTCTTGACCTAATATCAGGGCTAATTGGCCTGATATCAGGGTTAATTGGTCTGAAATCAGGGCTCCTTGGCTTTACATCAGGGCTTCGTGGCTTTACATCAGGGCTTCTTGGCTTTACATCAGGGCTTCTTGGCTTGACATTAGGGCTCCTTGGTCTGACATCAGGGCTTGTGCTTGGCGTCAGGTTATTCTTGGTCAGGTCGCCCCTTAGTCTGCTCTACACTCCCTCACTTCAATTGCCAATATCTCACCATGGTACTCTATCATCCACCACTTGTAATCAGTTCCTTTACGGTTGATCTTGTCTATCATCAATATTTCTTCAGCTCACAAGCATCACTTAAAGGGATTCACTGTATTTCCACAAATGTTTTCACTAAACACCTAGCGCTCCTAATTTCACTGATCAGAGTGTTGATATACCCTCGTGTGTGTGTGTGTGTGTGTGTGTGTGTGTGTGTTTGTGTGTGTGTGTGTGTGTGCACGTATTCAGCCTGCCCGGGGCCTACAGCAGCAGGCCAACACGGTAGACTCAACACATAAAACTGGGGCGGTCCTATCCATCACCTGGGAAGGGCCCCTCTCCCTCCCTCCTTCCAGAACTTCAATCCTGCCTCGCCCTCGTTCGGGTGAAAATGTGTAAACGTCCTCATGCAAAACTTCTGGAAGCTTCAGTATGTCCGGAATGCTGGAGTCCGCTCTCTGGGAGGCCATGTGTCTCCATAACTGCCCGAGCCAGACTTTACATTCTTGTAGCTAGTGCACTTTTACGATAAGTGAAGAGGCAAAGAAGAAGGTGCAGAATACTTTCCACTTTTTCTGGGAGGATAGGTTGCCCCTCCAGGCGCTGGTGGGGGCGTCCACGGCCAGACACTGTGAATAGACGAGGTGTGGAAAGAGTGGGGAGAAGGGGGAAGGGGTGCAGTGTACTAAACTGGGTTTAGCTTGTACTCTGTGTGGGTGGTGTGGTAGTCGAGATGTGGTGGTTCTGTGTGGGTGGGTGGGTGTTGAAGCTCTTGAGTGGGATGGTATAATAGGTGGGTGGGTACACTGGTATGGGTGAGCAGTGTAGGCATCAAGAGAAGGGGTTGTGGGTAATTAAAGTACTCCTTGTGGTGTCCAATGGAAAAAGCTTATCCGAACAATTATTACCCATTACTCGGGTTTATATTGAGTGTCCTTTTAACATGTGTCAACAGTAGACCATGTTCTCAGATAAGAGCGTCCACTACTGGATAAATTTCCCACTAAAATTTTCAGAAATTTTAGTATATGATGGTCTAGGTTAGGTTAGCATATATTAATCTGTATTTACGTATAATGAGCCAACAAAAAAAAGAAGAAAAAACAGTGGTCTGCACTCAGATCACAAACTCAGTGAAGTGAAAACAAGAGGAAATACAAGTGTGGAAAGTAACAGTTGACGTGAGGGAATGTTTGCTAAATACAACTTCGACAATCAGAGAATCGACCGAGACAACATAAACAAGCAACTCTCAAACATTTCTTGGAAAACTGAAGTATGAAGGAGGATACAAGCAAGGTGTGTAGATGTCCCACTAAGAAGTACAAACTGAGATCATACATAAAGTTAGAGCAGCGAAGACTTTACAGAAGAAAGAAGTTTGCTGAATTGTTTAAGAAACGGCAGCTATCACAACTAAGGAAAAACAATGTACGCCGAGAAAATACAAATAGAGAGAAAAAAATCTAAAGCAGAAACCCAAAACAAAATCAAAAAGTCATTTAAGACATTACAAAAATTCTAAATATTGTTTTTCACGTGTGAAAAAATCAGCTCAGAATAGGTTCAAACAACTCTCACAAAAATTGAGAGAGATCCTAACAGAAAAATTAGTGTCCAACAATCCTATCGATGCTGTGAGAGATGAAAATCCAGATAGTTTTTTTTTTCACAAATTAAGTCCCTCTCGTACAAATTATATATCCGACATTAAAACAAATCCTTCGGAATTCGAATCACCCACTTAGCACCTGCGCCTGATTCCTGGAATGCAATTTTTGTACAGAAATGCGAAGTACCATTAGTAAAAGTACTCAGTGTGGGGTACAGATTCAGGTGAAGTCCCAAAGTCCTTCAAGAATGTGCAGAAACCCTCTTCAAAAAGAGTGTCACAGTGCCACAGTGCCACAGAGCATGACCAAAAACTACAGACCAGTAACACTAATACACAAGTAACCCGCACATAAAAAAAAACTTATGACGACGTTTCCGTTCTTCTTAATGGTCCAAGTCAGACCGAAACGTCTTCATAAGTTTCTTTCTCCCATGTGCGTGTTACTTGTATGTTATTCCAGTCATGGTATTGTGCCTTTTTATTCTTCAGTAGCATTAACATCGCACATAAAAATCCTTCAAAGGGGTTCCGAAACATCAAATTATTGACTTTTGGAGAAACGTCAGCTACACAATCTATGTCAACATATCTTTAGAGCAGGACGATCATGGCTGGTACTAGTACTGCATCACTAGGAAACAATCACAGAGGCTTAGGAAGAAAAGTCAAACATATTTTGCAAAGGCACCTGACAAATTTGACCATGGAGTAATAGCTCATAAAATGAGGTCACTGGGAAGTGATATTCAACTTTCTGGGAAATAAATCACAAGAAGTAGCGTTAAATAAAACCGTACCTTGTGGCCTCATTTTATGAGCTATTAAAAAAACGCTGACCACAGCTTCGTATCATCTTTTGTAGATATCAGAATAATTATGAAAGTCACCTCCGCAGAAGTCAGGAAAATTTTCTCGAATATTAACAAAGTTTTCCAAAGGGCAAATGAAAACACTATAGTGGTGATAGATTCCAGCAGCACGGTAAACAGAACTCAGCCCCACCTTATTACAGAACGTAAGGAACACGTAAAATACTACGGAATAATGATGTATGAGGATCTGTCATTGTGAAAACATAAGACAAATGTAGCAAAGGCCAGGAAAACGAAGGGTGGATTATGAGAACTTTAAAAAAAAAAGCGTTTTTAAATGTAGGAGATAAAGCAGAGCTGGAAAATTTACAGAGGTCGCATACTGGTCCCTAACCTGCACACTGACGTGAACGAGATAGAACTCAATGAAGACCAGATAAAATCCATGGGTATAATTAGAGAACACTGTGTCAACAGTCGTGACCCATGTCGCTTCAACATATCAGTAGATATCAGAGATATTGCCGGAAAGAAGATAGACATTCTATAGAAGCTGGACAACTTCCTTCTACAATTGCTGGATCAGTCGGGGTGTGATTGCTCTGTGGGTCTGCGGGTCACTAGCAAAAATAGCCTGGTTGACCAGGAGGTGATCAGGGAAGCCTGGCCTCAGGCCGTGCTTAGGGGGAGGGGTAGATGAACTTTCGAACCCTGTCACAGGTAAATCGCTGGTCTGGCACCACTGGGAGTATCGTACTACCTAAGAGAGTGCGTTTTCTGCCGAACAATAAAAGTTTGAGGATTGGCTACATTACGAGCAGTCTTGTAATGACTGTGGCAGTAGTAGAGTGTTTACCTCACACTCGTGTTCTCAGTGGTAGTGTCTGCCTCACACTTGTGGGCTCAGTGGCAGTGGCAGAGTGTCTGCCTCACACTCATGGGCTCGGTGGCAGTGGCAGAGTGTCTGCCTCACACTCATGGGGTCGGTGGCAGTGGCAGTGTCTGCCTCACACTCATGGGCTCAGTGGCAGTGACAGAGTGTCTGCCTCACACTCATGGGCTCGGTGGCAGTGGCAGAGTGTCTGCCTCACACTCATGGGCTCGGTGGCAGTGGCAGAGTGTCTGCCTCACACTCATGGGCTCAGTGGCAGTGACAGAGTGTCTGCCTCACACTCGTGAGCTCAACAGTTATAAGCCTCCTCATAGTATCATATTTACGACATTGCGACATTTCACTTTGTATTGATAAGAACGTAGACTTACACAGTAATGCAAGTTAAACTCTGCAAGCATATACGAGCTAATATAGTTATATAAATACATGTCGTTAGTGTAAACACTGCCTTTAGTAGTTTCAGTAAGAACAAAACAAATGAGAAGCACATGCTGTAAAAGAGGTCACATAAACACCTCATAAAATGACAACAAAACATGAATAGTTCAACATTTTAGTGTGTACTCGCCTAGTTGTACTCACCTAGTTGAGGTTGCAGGGGTCGATTCACAGCTCCTGGCCCCACCTCTTCACTGGTCGCTACTAGGTCACTCTTCCTGTTCCATGAGCTTTATCATACCTGTTCATAAAGCTATGTATGGATCCTGCCTCCACAACATCATTTCCCAGACTATTCCACTTTCTGACAACTCTGTGACTGAAGAAATACTTCCTAACATCCCTGCGATTCATTTGAGTCTTCAACTTCCAATTGTGACCCCTTGTTGCTGTGTCCCATCTCTGGAACATCCTGTCTCTGTCTACGTTGTCAATTCCTCTCAGTATTTTATTTATCATTTCATCCCTATCTCTCCTTCCTCCAATGCCGTCAGGTCGATTTCCCTTAACCTCTCCTCGTAGGACATGCCCCTTAGCTCCGGGACTAGTCTTGTTGCAAACCTTTGCACTTTCTCAAATTTCCTTATATGTTTGGCTAGGTGTGGGTTCCAAACTGGTGCTGCATACTCCAATATAGGCCTGACATACACGGTGTACAGGGTCCTGAACGATTCTTTTTTGAGATGTCGGAATGCTATTCTTTGGTTTGCTAGGCGTCCATATGCTGCAGCAGTTATTTGGTTGATGTGCGCCTCAGATGTGCCTGGTGTTATATTCACCCCAAGATCCTTTTCCTTGAGTGAGGTTTGTAGTCTCTGGCCCCCTAGACTGTACTCCGTCTTCGGTCTTCTTTGCCCTTCCCCAATCTTCATGACTTTGCACTTGGTCGGGTTGAACTCCAGAAGCCAGTTTCCGGATCAGGACTGCAGCCTGTTCAGATCCCTTTGTAGTTCCTTGTCCTCATCCGATTGAATTATTCTCATCAACTTCACCTCATCTGAAAACAGGGACACTTCTGAGTATATTCCTTCCGTCATGTCGTTCACATACACCAGAAACAACACCGGTCCTTGGACTGACCCCTGTGGAACCCCGCTCGTCACAGGTGCTCACTCTGACACCTCGTCACGTTCTATGACTCCCTGATATCTTCCCGACAGGTATTCTCTGATCCATTGCAGTGCTATACCTGCCTGGTCTTCCAGCTTTTACCCTAATCTCTTGTGTGGAACTGTGTCAAACGCCTTCTTACAGTCCAAGAAAACGCAATCTACCCACCCCTCTCTCTCTTGTCTTACTACTGTCACCCTGTCATAGAACTCCAGTAGGTTTGTGACAGGATTTCCTGTCCCTGAAACTGTGCTGGTTGTCGTTGATGTGTGTGTGTGTGTGTGTGTGTGTGTGTGTGTGTGTGAGAGAGAGAGAGAGAGAGAGAGAGAGAGAGAGAGAGAGAGAGAGAGAGAGAGTTTAAAGCAAAACTGAAAACACACTGTGGCTGACTCTCCCAACTTCAGGACGAAACTATACTTACCCAATCAATCAATCCACTCATTGCTCTCTGTTCCCAAGTTGATTCTGAGAAACTTATTGCTTGCTCTGAGAGATAGTGCAATAACCTATGTGATATGTCAAGGTATGTCATTAATAAAAATAAGACACCAGACGTATTAAGCAAATATTCTCTCTCTCTCTCTCTCTCTCTCTCTCTCTCTCTCTCTCTCTCTCTCTCTCTCTCTCTCTCACACACACACACACACACACACATACACATACACACAAACATTAATCTCTAATCTCAGTGAAGAAGCATCTAGTAGCCCAGGTGTGCCTTTCCCTCCTTCCATACTTCTCTTTCTACCTCCCCATGTCCCTCCTTCCCACCATACCTCCCTTCCTGTCTTCCTTCTTAATTGTCCCTCCCTCCCTACCTTCCTACCTTCAACCACTTCTTAAATTCTTCGATTTCTAAACAAATTCATCGACCTCTTCCTAAACTCATCGACCTCTTCCTAAACTCATCGACCTCTTCCTAAACTCATCGACCTCTTCCTAAACGCATCGACCTCTTCCTAAACTCATCGACCTCTTCCTAAACTCATCGACCTTTCCTAATTACTTCTTCTTTCAAAAAATTCTTCGTCTATCTAAAAATCTTTATTTTCTAACTTCCCCAGTGCTGCCTAAATCGACCTCTAACAAAATTCCCCCACCTCATTCTACATTCCTCAGCTACCTAATAAATTCCTGGCTTTTTCTACATTCCTCTGCCTTATATAAATCTAATGACGACTGATACGTAAATTTATCTACCATTATGTAAATTTATCGACCTCCTTAAAAATTTATCAACCCCTTCGTAAATTCATCGACTGCTATGTAAATTTATCAAAACACTGTGTAAATTTATCGACTGCTATGTAAATTTATAGAGACCATTCTGACTTTCTCCACCTCCTCACTCTTCCTTGACAATTTTTTTTTTCGCCTCTATCAATCTTCCAAAATTCTGCTTTAGTTTCAGGTATCTGTACCTGAATTTTTTAAACTTTCCTGACATCCTCGACCCCTCTTTGATATCCTTGACCCCTCTCTGATACCGTCGACCCCTCTTTGACATCCTTGTCCCCTCTCTGATATCCTCGGCCTTCATTGATATCCTTGACCCCTCTCTGATATCCTCGGCCTCTGATATTCTCGACTCCTCTCCGACATCCTCGACCCCTCTCTGGCACTCTCGACCCCTCTCTGATATCCTCGACTTCTCTTTGACGTTCTCAGTCTCTCCCTAACATTCTCAATCTCTCCCTGACATCGTCGACCCCTCGCCTTCTCTTCTCGACCCTCCATACCCTTCAGTGTCCCAGAAGAATACTTGAAAGATACCAGAAGGGCATTTTGGTTAATACCCCCGCGGCCCGGTCCCAGACCAGGCCTCCTGGTGGATCAAGGTTGTTACTGCACACAGTCCTACATACGAACCACAGCCCGGATGATGAAGGACTGATTTGTGCAACTTGTCAAGGTACCCCTTGAAGACAACCAAAGGTTTGTTGATAATTATCCCTTATGCACGAAGGGATGATGAGCAAGACACATGTACAACAATTGCCATTATCATTTTAGCGAGGGAAGGATGTTGAAAAATCGTGTCCCTTTAACACTTATTGGGTTCTCTCTCTCTTAGTGTACGTGTTATGCACCTCTCTAGCCTTATCCCTCCTACTCATGTAGTCCAGCCGCTCCTGTTTCCTGACCTATGTCCTGTTCTTGATCTTTGTTCTGCTTCTGATCTCCTCAAGTCTTGCTTATCTATGTCCGTCTCCTCATCTTACAAATCCTGTTCCTGATATATATCCTAATTATAATCTATACCTTGTTCCTGACTAATGTCCTACATCCGACCTTTTACTCCTATGTTCTGTCCCCGACCTACTCTCGCCTGTGTCCTGTACCTGACCTACTTCTTCTTAACTCTTGTCTCCTGCGTCAGACCTCTTCACCTTCCTTAGCAGCTATTTTTGTCTGTTTCGTATTGTCATTGTTAAGGTCTGACATTTGGTTTTCTATAACGTGTTTCTGGGTCTTCCTCCCCATTCCAGACTTGTTTAGTCTTTTATTCACACATCATTTATTTAACCCAATCCAGTCTTGCTGCACGATGACACGCGTTCACATTGGAACGTATCCTGGTGACGCATGGCGTACTTTCTGCCAGACGTGTCGCGGCCGTTTTGATTAATTTGCTTATTTGTGGTTTCATAAGAGCTTTCATGAGTTTATGCAATCTAACCTAATTTATCATAGGCTATCCTGATGGAACTTAATGATAATAATCGTAGTTTATGGAAACTCTTAAAAGACATTTACTGAAATGCAAAAACAATGTTTCGGTATCAAATCAATCTCCATTTACCACCGAAATGTTGATCATGCCCTTCAACAAATGTCTTAAGAGAATTTTAAGTCTTTCCTACCGGCAGTGAGTTTCTTCAAGTTCATTTATTTCTCAAAGAAAAAACATATATGTAGCGAGTTACAGCAAGTGATAAGAAAGTGTCTTTGGGAACCTCGGAAGAGAATTAACCTAGAAAATTAAGACTAATCACGCTTGGCTGTATATACTCTGTAACTCCATCCTCTCCTGCCTTCCCTCTCTTCTTAGTTCCCTCTTCCCTCCCTCTCCCCTCTTATCTTTCTTGTACCTCTCCTCATCCGACCATGCTCCTCCTCTTCGCCTTCTTCCCTCTCTCCCACTCCCTCTATTGTTCATCTATCTTCTCCCTCTCTTTCTAGCTCCCTCTCCTGCTCTTCCTCCATCCCCTTTCTCTCTTTCTTTCCCTTTTCTTCTCTCCTCTCCCTCATCACCCCCTCATTCCCTCCATTATAAAGTCTTCTGCTATCTGCCTTTCCCATGTCCTTCTGTCCCTCGGGTCAGGAGAAGTGGGCCACCGTATTATCTGTCATCTTTATGACTTTCAACCTCCACCCTGTGCCTCTTCACACATTGTCTTGAGTGTTGTATGTATGTGCGACTGTCTAGGTGTCACCTATCAATTATGTCAAGTAAATGGACACAAATGCAACTAATGTGACAACAAACAACGTTTCGCTCTCCAGGAGCTTTGTCAAGCCGTTACGACAAAGCTCCTGGAGAGCGAAACGTTGCCACAATAAGATGTCGCATTAGTTGCACTTGTGTCCTTTTACATAATAAAAGGTCCTATGTAAGACAACTGAAATTAACGTGAGGAATGAATGAACTTCGGGGGCTGACGGTGCACTGGACTGCCGCTAGCACCAACAGCCTGGTTCACCAGATCATCATCGACGCCCGTCCGGAATCGACAAGAAGTTATCTGCTTAAATTGTCTAAAACCCATCTACTTCTACCCTAAAGTCTACCCTTCAAGGCTTTGAATCGGAGCTACCGTCCCCTTCCTCGCATCAAATCTGACTACCTCCAATTCCCACTAGCTGTATGACCCTTACAAGTTTAGCGCTTCCCAATTAATATAATTATCTACAGTATAAATAGTTGAGACAAGAATATAAAGGTTAGCAAGAGAGAGAGAGAGAGAGAGAGAGAGAGAGAGAGAGAGAGAGAGAGGGAGGGAGACCAACACCTATGCATCTAGAAATCTAGGATCATTTAGGCCTAGCTCACCAGGGTAAGAGGATCCAATAATTTTGAATAGGCCTACGGCTGACAGGCTAGTCGTCTAGCTCGCTGTCTTGTTGGCCATCTAGTTGGCTGGCCGTCTAGCTGTCTGATAGGCTGGCCGTCTAGCTGTCTGATAGGCTGGCCGTCTAGGTGGCTGACAGGCTGGCCGTCTAGGTGGCTGATAGGCTGGCCGTCTAGCTAGCTGATAGGCTGGTCGTTTAGCTGGCTGACTGGCTGGCTGGCTATCTAGATAGCTGGCCGTCTAGCTGACTGGCTGGCCATCTAGCTAACTGGCCGTCTAGCTGACCGATTTGTTGGCTATCTAGTTGGCTGGCCGTCTAGCTGGATGACTTGTTGGCTGGCCGTTTAGCTGGCTGGCTGTCTAGCTGGCTGATTTGTTGGCTGGCCGTCTAGCTGGCTGGCTGTCTAGCTGGCTGATTTGTTGGCTGGCCATGTAGTTGGCTGGCTTACTAACCGTCTAACTTGCTGGCCGTCTAGCTGACTGGCTTTCTATCTAGCTGGCTGTTATACCTTTTATATACTTTTGATGAGTTCCGAGAGTCTTTCTACTCCCGGAGCCAGGCTCGTCCGGTGCTTGCCTGGTCTACCAGGCTGTTGCTGCTCGTGGACTAGTAACCACAGAGGGTAAGTCAGGATAACTCAAGAAGCCCAGCAGTGTTACGCATTTCCACTGCAGTCTTTATTTTACGCCCTTCCCGGGATGCCACCCACAACACTAGAGCAGGAACAGCAAGACTAACTACCTGGTTGACTGATTGAATGGAAATATGGGTGACTAACTGGTTATTATTCTGCCTGTCTGACGGGCTGACTGGTGAAAACATCTGACTGTCTAGCTGAATCAAGGGTTCGCTAATCTGAATAACTGCTTAGGTGGGTAATTGAGTGGCTGGTCAAGTAGGTTGCTTATTGCCTTCCTGGTTAATTGATTGATTGGTTAACCAACTGACTGAAAGTGAGAAAAGAAATGGGGAGGCAGGAAGAGGACAGGAGAGAGGGCTGGAGGAAGGGAAGTATGAAGTGGAACGGCTGAAGGAAGGGAAGTAGAAAGGAGGTAGGGCTGGAGGAAGGGAAGTAGGAAGGAGGGATGGCTGGAGGAATTTTAGTAGGAAGGTGAGAGGGCTGGAGGAAGGGAAGTAAGGAGGGAGTACTGGAGGAAGGGAAGTAAGAAGGGAGTACTGAAGGAAGGGAAGTAAGGAGGAGGGAGGGCTGGAAGAAGGGAAGTAAGGAGGAGGGAGGGCTAGAAGAAGGAAGTAAGGAGGAGGGAGGGCTGGAAGAAGGGAAGTAAGGAGGAGGGAGGGCTGGAAGAAGGGAAGTAAGGAGGAGGGAGGGCTGGAAGAAGGGAAGTAAGGAGGAGGGAGGGCTGGAAGAAGGGAAGTAAGGAGGAGGGAGGGCTGGAAGAAGGGAAGTAAGGAGGAGGGAGGGCTGGAAGAAGGGAAGTAAGGAGGAGGGAGGGCTGGAAGAAGGGAAGTAAGGAGGAGGGAGGGCCGGAGGAAGGAGGGTGGGATCGGAAAATAATTTTAACTGGGAGCAATACAGAGATGTTTAAAAGCAAAGTATTCGGAGATTTATTAGTAGTGTAGCTCTTCACGCAGGCTGAACCCCAGGATGCTGCAGGCTGGACGGGACCCCGGGATGCTGCAGGCTGGACGGGACCCCGGGATGCAGCAGGCTGGATCACTACACTCTGCAAGAGCTGCAAGAGCAAGGCAGAAACCCCTCCCGCATCTCTAGTAGTTTTGATCACCTTGGGATGTGGGTCGTTCAGGAGTTTAATTATCTTTGATCCTACTGGGAGAAGACGCAGTGCTTCTTTTCCTTCCCTCGATAACAATGGAAATACGTTGTCTGGTCATATTGCTATCGCTACATGAAGTTCTGCTGTGACTTCTGTGCCGTCAGGCAGCTCCTCACTTTATTCTGTAAAGAGTCCATAAAGTTTTCTACTAAGCTCTACTCATATCTCTTTGTCGCCCCTCTTCTAGTATCTTCTTCAGCTTATCACGGTCGTTCACGTATACATTAGATATAGTACTAATCCCAGTACTGATCCTTGTGAAACCCCACTTGTTACTCTTGCCCATTCTGAAGCCTCTTTTCAACCAATCACTCGTTGCTTTCTACTCATTAAGTATTCCTTCCCTGTTATTCCTGTCCTCTAGTGTGTGTGTAATAGAATTTGTTTATTGAGTATGTGTGCACAATATGCATGCGAATGTTCGTCTCCAGTGATCTCTTCAGTCATGTCCTACTCTGTATAGGTGTACATTATCTTTTGTGTACGAGTGCGTGGGTGTGAGCTCCCCTGTTACATACGCAAGTGCGTGGGTGTGAGCTCCCCTGTTACATACGCACGTACGTGGGTGTGAGCTCCCCTGTTACATACGCACGTACGTGGGTGTGAGCTCCCCTGTTACATACGCACGTACGTGGGTGTGAGCTCCCCTGTTACATACGCACTTACGTGGGTGTGAGCTCCCCTGTTACATACGCACGTACGTGGGTGTGAACTTCCCTGTTACATACGCATACTTCTGAGTGAGTGTACTCTCACTTATTTTCATTCGATGACAAACCAGGCTCTTCCCTTAAACCTCAGACCCAGTAAGTAACTCAACACCACTTACTACACTCCACAGTAGAGGGTCAGTTGTCAGTCATTGTTTGTGTTGGTCAATACACATTGTGTTGACCATACACAGTGTGTTGTCCATACACATTGAGTTGGTCCATACACATTGTGTTGGTCCATACACATTGTGTTGGTCCATACACATTGTGTTCACCATACACATTGTGTTGGTCCATAAACATTGTGTTGGTCCATACACATTGTGTTGTGTTGACCATACACATTGTCTTCATCACTTGAATGCTATATCCGGGTTTACCTTATCAAATTCGTAAACAAAAAGTAAATGCTGTCAGTAATACAAGTTGACCTTCAAGGTTCACTTTGTGTGTGTGTGTGTTTATGTGTGTGTGTGTTTGTGTGTGTGTGTATGTGTGTGTATGTGTGTGTGTTTGCGTGTAATTTCGTGATAGTTTTCATTACTGAGCTACGTAATCCCTGCTACAGGTGGAACAGCAAACGAGAATTGTTGTAATGTAGAGAGCTAAACCCAGGGGGAATGCACAAGGTTACTGCCCCGGGCAATCTTTAGCTTTTTCTTAATTGTGTATTCTAGTTGGTCTGACTGCCACAGGCGCACGCAGAATGGAAATAAATACACAAATTTGTGTTCGCCGAAGTTAAGCTTATTGTGTGTCGAAGCCCTGGCCATATCTGCCTCATAATGTTTGGTTTATGTATATCCCAACCTATTCAGTTATCTTTTAGGGTATTTTATGTGTACATTCGGCATTACGAGGTGAGGAAGTTACGAAGGTTCAGTGGTCTAATGAATTCATTATCGTGTCGTGTGGTGTGAGTATCTTATACCGGCGGACAGTTGTCAACAAACTGCTACGCTCTGGCTTCAACCCTGCCAATGAATACAAATAGTATCTCCAGAGAGCTGCACTACAATCAATATTGCCGCATTAAATTGCAGCAAAAGCAAATATATATATATAGCATGTGTGTTTGGCCAAAACAACTGTTTTCCGCTTTACGCCAAGAAAATACTCGCGTAAGTACATTGTGAATGCGCATTTTGCCCTTACCAGCCTCATTAATCATATCCGGGATGATGTCATCTGTCCCTGAATTCTCTATTATCTCCATGATGAACAAAAAGGCACAATACCGTGACTGGAACAGTACATTTGGACCATTAATTAGTTACACAATGTGTGACTAATTAATGGTACAAATCGGACTGCAACGTCGTCATCAATTTCTTACTCCTATGTGCGGGTTATTTCTGTATTATTTTCATGATGACACCTTAGGTCTCAGATGCTCTCTTGGGAATGAGCACACAGTATGAAAAAGAAGGTAAGAAGACACACATACAGACAACAAGACGCGGAAAGGTAAGAACGGACTGGTAATAGGGCAGGTACTACCAGCCATCTCCAGCCCCACCAACCACTCCCTCCTCCCTGAAATCGTAGCATTATGTTCTGTCTCCAAATTCATGACCGAGTCGACTCATCTCGGTTGCTATGGTTGCTTCACAGCGTCGGTACATAGTACCAAACCTCAGGGTTCCACCAGAGAACCAACCAACGCATTCCCCTGAACCGGCGGTTACTTACTAACGCAAATACTTTGGCCCACCCCTACCAAAGACTGAAAGGTATGTATTAGGGCTGTTATCATTAACTTGCTACCTAAACTGCATAGAGGAAACTCTTTTTTAGGAATCCAGTGGAGAACAGATAATAAAATGTGTGATTCAACAATTACTGGATGGAGGGGAGTCAGCCCCCTCTAGGGAGGGTGAGTAATTTCCAGGGTAAGCAGACAACCCTGAGCAAAAATAAGGAATAGCCTCAACATGTGTTTGCATGTTTGGCTTTTCATGGGGTGGGAAAGAGAGGTATCGCTTACCGCAGATACTTCGCAATGTCGCATGTCAAACGAAATGTGAAATTTCATTTAGGTTAACCTCGTATTTTTTTTTTATCCCGGCAAGATCGCACTTTATCGCTTAGTTCTGCTTCAAGCTGTACGAAGCAATATTCGGATCACTGCATCTACGACATTCACGTCTACGCATCTACGACATTCACGTCTACGCATCTACGAAATTAGGATCTACGTGTCTACGATATTCGGATCTACATGTCTGCGATATTCGGCTCTACGTATTTTTGTGAGGCTGCATTTTTTGCTCTGGTTGCTGTCAAGACCAAATACAGAAAGAAGGTGAACGTTGCAGGAGCCTTGTTCTGCGCTCTCTGGCACGTTGCAGGAGCCTTGCGCTGCGCTCTCTGGCACGTTGCAGGAGCCTTGCGCTGCGCTCTCTGGCACGTTGCAGGAGCCTTGCGCTGCGCTCTCTGGCACGTTGCAGGAGCCTTGCGCTGCGCTCTCTGGCACGTTGCAGGAGCCTTGCGCTGCGCTCTCTGGCACGTTGCAGGAGCCTTGCGCTGCGCTCTCTGGCACGTTGCAGGAGCCTTGCGCTGCGCTCTCTGGCACGTTGCAGGAGCCTTGCGCTGCGCTCTCTGGCACGTTGCAGGAGCCTTGCGCTGCGCTCTCTGGCACGTTGCAGGAGCCTTGCGCTGCGCTCTCCGGCACATCACGCATTCGGGATCTTGTAGCTCAGAGGCGGTATCAAAAATCTCACTAAATGTGTTGTTTATTTGCAATTTTCTCCTTAAACAGACTCTTTTGAACAGTTAAAAATAATGAAGTTGAGAATGAAAATTTGTCTCTCAATATTCCTGTTTAAATAAAGACACCTTTTTTTTTATTTTTACGTTTATAATTTTATATGAAGGAAGTAAGGAATGAAGTAAGGAAGGAAGGAAGTAAGGACGGAAGTAAGGAAGGAAGGAGGGAGTGGGAGGAGTGGAAATGAGGACCAGCTGCGAAAGGAAGCGCCGCTCAAAGTACCCAGAGTACAACGCAGTGTTCTGTCTTCACAGAGTACAACGCAGTGTTCTGTCTTCACAGAGTACAACGCAGTGTTCTGTCTTCACAGAGTACAACGCAGTGTTCTGTCTTCACAGAGTACAACGCAGTGTGCTGTCTTCACAGAGTACAACGCAGTGTTCTGTCTTCACAGAGTACAACGCAGTGTTCTGTCTTCACAGAGTACAACGCAGTGTTCTGTCTTCACAGAGTACAACGCAGTGTGCTGTCTTCACAGAGTACAACGCAGTGTTCTGTCTTCACAGAGTACAACGCAGTGTTCTGTCTTCACAGAGTACAACGCAGTGTGCTGTCTTCACAGAGTACAACGCAGTGTGCTGTCTTCACAGAGTACAACGCAGTGTGCTGTCTTCACAGAGTACAGCGCAGTGTGCTGTCTTCACAGAGTACAGCGCAGTGTGCTGTCTTCACAGAGTACAGCGCAGTGTGCTGTCTTCACAGAGTACAGCGCAGTGTGCTGTCTTCACAGAGTACAGCGCAGTGTGCTGTCTTCACAGAGTACAACGCAGTGTGCTGTCTTCACAGAGTACAGCGCAGTGTGCTGTCTTCACAGAGTACAGCGCAGTGTGCTGTCTTCACAGAGTACAGCGCAGTGTGCTGTCTTCACAGAGTACAGCGCAGTGTGCTGTCTTCACAGAGTATTATCGTCACACTCCAGGCGGCCTCTCATATCCTTACCTTAGGAGGAGATACTTTTTTATATATACAGATGATATTACAGGCTGAGAGCTGGTATCTTAGCTCATCTCAAAGCTCAGCCCTGAAGTAAATTACCAATCTTTCCCCACGATACCACCATCGGAAAGTCAACACCTGTGTACGTATTTACAAAAGGTAAACAGATGCAGCAGGTGTAAGGAGACTCTCTCATAACTCTCTTCCAGCCCGGGAATCTAACCAGGTTCTTTCGATTGTGCGCCCAACGGAGGATCTCGCCTCCAACATACATCACGCTGAATGACCTACAAGGGTTTAACGCTTAATTACGTATGATAATAATAATAATGATTATCAAATTTTTATTACTATTATAATAGTAATAAAAATTTGTTTAATGAACGATGGAGCATAATGTTTGTCTTTGATGGTAAGAGTGATACACTGTGCTTTCCTGCAGTGCTGCTTTGTCCTGATATCTATATCAAGGTGAGTTGTCTTGGACAGTAGAATGTTGAGTGGACGGTGTTCGTCTCGCTGTCTCAGTTCTCTGATGATCCATTGAAGTTCTCTGACATTTATAATCACAAAACTGCTTGTTAACGCTACAGAGTTATAATGGACAGTTCTAAGAGCATACGTTTGGGTAAAGTCTTCAGCTGTATCAAGAATTCAACGGTCACTTTAAGAGAGAATCCACACAGTATCAGCTCTGCCTCCAGGAATATTTCTTCGGGAGCCAAGAATCATCAGGGATGACAGGGAATTTCTTGATGGGTAAGAGACATGTGCAACACTTGGGAATCTTTACTGCCGAAACGTTTCGCGTGCGTAGCAGGCTTCTTCTGTCTTCCACTGTGTTTCAGGTGTTGTAATCGTCTGCATTCGACTGGATTAACCTGCTGTGTAGGTGAAACGTTTCGGCACTAACGATACCATGGTGCTGCGTATGTCTTACTCATCAACTCGATCAGTTAGAGAAAATGTTTCCCATAATTCCATGTGCTGCCACTTTCTTTCCCCATCGAGCGAAACGCCTTTGAAGTTAAGAATTACACCGTTTTGCACATCTCGGCTCACAGCCTCATACACTCACAATCGAAATATCAATGTTGGTCGATTTTTCGCCTTTCAATAAAGGAACTTTTAAAATAACTGATTTTGCAAGGTGAAAGCCTGTTTGTTAATGCTGGGCGAAGTGTCTAGTGTAGGAGTCATCGCTCTGTGTCACAACCCCGGCACTACCAGCTGCACCGGTGGCTTGGCTGAGGCAGCAGCAGTGTACATGGTAGGAGAGAGTGAATGTCCTGTGACTAAAGTATTTATATGTAATGTCTGACACTTGGCTTTGAAGCTTGGACTGAGGTATGTTTAAATTCTTAGGGGAAAAAAGTGAGGGAGGATATTTTGGAAGGAATAAAATCCCAGTGTGTGAGGGAGTGTTTACTGTTGTTTCTCGTAGTCAAGAGGGTAACTTTAGCTATAAAGAAGTGCCCCTATTGCTTCTTTCGGTATAAGGTAGTGCCACTGTTGACTCTTTGAGTATAAGGTAGTGCCACTGTTGACTCTTTGAGTATAAGGTAGTGCCACTGTTGACTCTTTGAGTATAAGGTAGTGCCACTGTTGACTCTTTGGGTATAAGGTAGTGCCACTGTTGACTCTTTGGGTATAAGGGAGTGCCACTGTTGATTCTTTGGGTATAAGATAGTGCCACAGTTGATTCTTTGGGTATAAGGTAGTGTCACGGTTGATTCTTTGGGTATAAGGTAGTGCCACAGTTGATTCTTTGGGTATAAGGTAGTGCCACAGTTAATTCTTTGGGTATAAGGTAGTGCCACAGTTGATTCCGTTATTCCGTTATCCTCAGTTGTTCCGTTATCCTCCCCTTGTAACGTTATCCATCCCTTGTACCGTTATCCACCTCTTGTACCGTTATCCACCCCTTGTACTTTTATCCACCTCCTGTACCGTTATCCACCTCTGGTAGGTCGCAAGGGTTCTACTCTCCGAGCAGTAGAACTGTGCTAACCAGGCCTAAAGTAAGTCTAGCACCAATAGCCTGGTCAACCTGGTTGTTGGTGCTAGCAGGCTGCAGTAAAGTGGTAAGGTGAAGGGAGAAAGAAGACAGGTTGGTAAAGAAGGAAGGAAGGCAGCAAGGTCTGGTCTTCCCTCTCTACTGAGCTGCCTTCTGATTTTTTCCTCATTTTTTCACTCGCTTTGGTAATGGGCGAAACAGTGTACAAATAAAACCACCAGTGGGTGAAACAGTGTACAAATAAATCAGCCAGTGGGTGAATCATTGTATAAATAAAACCTCAGATTTAGTTTTATATATTTCCACTCTGTGCTCTCTCTCTCTCTCTCTCTCTCTCTCTCTCTCTCTCTCTCTCTCTCTCTCTCTCTCTCTCTCTCTCTCTCTCTCTCTCTCTCTCTCTCTCTCATTAGAAAATTAAATATACATTTCCCTAATTTTCTTTTTTCCTCGTTATAGATGTCACTCAGTGATCGCATTGATCAAATATCTTCTTGAAGACAGTCAAGAGCAATTCTGAGTGTTTATGTTTTGTTTTGGTTGTCTTGCAAACGTCTCCGTAATATCGACACAGTTGTTTAGCAGCTGTGAGAAGCAAGGTGATCTTCCCGCTCTAAGTCCACCTTGACATGGGTTATGCAGGTCATGTTTCTCCTCAAAATTTGCAATTTTGCATCTCACATCTCAGAGATGTTTATAGTGTGTGATGGTAGAGCTGGTGGTCTATTTTTTTTTTCTTGCCGGAGCTCCTCTGTGCAGAGGAGCTTCTGTGTCCGCACGTTTCAAAGCTTCTTGGAAAATTGTCTCATGCTACGTAAGCTCCTGCTGTAGTGAATACTGAGTGCTCGTGCTGGCGGTATCTTGCCCTCCTCTCTCGCTAAATAATGATCATCTCTGCCACTATGATTATCACCAGTATCACCACTACCATCGCTGCTTGCACCACTTATCACCATTCTCACTACTACCCTCACCACACTGCTGCTACCACCACCACTACCGCCGGAGGGCGCTGCGCCCGCCGGCTTCACAACTGAGGACACAGTCGCCTCACGTACCAGAACACACAACACTTTGGTAGCGAAACCGTTTACCAGGTGATGCAATTATGGACTGCAGGTAGACTGTAGATGACCCGGCAAATGCTGGTGTTAACTGAATGACTTACCGTATAGATGGCCAGGTAGATAAGCAGGTAGATGCCTATGTGAACACTGTGTAGCAGCAGGAAGATATTGGTGCTCGTAGAAGACTTGCAAGTCTACAATACTCCCACCACTTACTTCTCTCCCACCTTCTTAATTGTGGTGAGCCACGCTGCCTAGTTCTCTATTAGCAGATTGAGGATCGAGCTTTCATCACTCCTTGCACTGAATGACCCACCCGAGTTTAGCGCTTCTTGTAAATATACTAATATTCGCTAACACTAAAACTAACGTATGCTGTTAATCCAGAGGAATATTACGTGTGGGAGGCGTCCCAGGAAGGGTTGGTGGGAGGCGTCCCAGGAAGGGTTGGTGGGAGGCGTCCCAGGAAGGGTTGGTGGGAGGCGTCCCAGGAAGGGTTGGTGGGAGCGTGTGAAGGAGGTTATATGATCAAGTTAAAGCAAGGGTGAGTGGACAAAGGTAGTCCTTAGGATTTGTTGTGCTGTCGGAGTGTGATCAGGGTAACAGTTATGTAGGAGTCGTACATGAATGCTATATAAAACCGACAAGATGAAGGATTAGAGACATGTGCAACATCTGGGTGTCATTATTGTAGACTACGATGCTCTTCACCAACTCCAAGGCCGAGGGACTCATTACCTCATCTTTAGTATATAGTTCTACATTCTTCCCATTATGTCTTTGTATTGTATTGATAAAGTCACTGGATGGCGAAACGTCTACAAATGTTGGACATGTGTCTAATTCTTCATCGAGTCCCAGAGGTTGGAAGTGCAGTGCCTGCAATCTGGAGGAGCAGTGGGAAATTATCCAGTTTACAGGGTCATTTAAATTAGGATGTGGAAGCACTTCTCGGAAAATAGCAATTGAATGAATGATGCTGAATGTGTTTTCTTCTGCCTGAAGGACTAATCACCTCAAAATTACTTCTATTCTTTGTAGTGTTATATTCATATGCACGTGACTGACGAAGCCTGCAGTGCAGGCGAAATATTTGGGCAATAAAGACACCCAACTGTTGCGCATGCGTCTTATATATCATCCTAGAGGTGATCATACGGTTTTAGCGCTTTCCCTTTAATCTAAGATCACTGACCTGTGGTAGTCATCACGACAGAAGATGTGACCATCCCTGGCGAAGCAGGTGACAGCGTCGTCCAGGGGAGCGTGGCAGGCCACGCAGCGCAGGCACCCAGCGTGCCACTTGCGCTCCACCGCGCGAAGGTAGAAGCGGTCGATGATGCGGCCAGAGCAGCCGGCGCAGAAGGACACCTCGCTACCCTCTCCGCCGCTGGGCACGCTAGATACCCCGCCCGACGACAGTACAGTAGCCGGGGACCCAACACCTGTGTTAAACAACATGGTCACTTAACAACATGGTCATTTAACACAACATAGTCACTTAGCACAACAACATGGTCACTTAACAACATAGCCACTTAACATAACAACATGGTCACTTAACATAATCACTTAACATAGCATGGTCACTTAACATGACCACTTAACATAACATGGTCACTTAACATAGCAACATTGTCACTTAACATGATCACTTAACATATTCACTTAACATAACACGCTCACTTAACATGGTCACTTAACAATATGGACACTTAACTTGACCACATAACATGATCACTTAACATGACCACATAACATGATCACTTAACATGACCACATAATATGATCACTTAACATGACCACATAACATGATCACTTAATATGACCACTTAACATGGTCACTTAACAACATGATCATTTAACATAATATGGTCACTTAACATAACACATGGTCACTTAACATGAGCACTTAACATAACACATGGTCACTGAACATAACATGGTCACTTAACATAGGTACACTCAACATAACAACATGGTCATTTAACACAGGTAAACTTAACATAACACTTGCCACACATGTTAACACATCACATATACAACTTATGACACACGACAAGGTGACAGAAGTAACATAGGAGAGGGATGGGTAGTCTCCATCTTCTTGGAGTATAAGAAGGCTTTTGAAACAGTACCACACAAAAGATTCATTAAAAAGCTAGCGAAATAGCAAAGAAAAGTACTACAATGGATCAGGGAACAGCTGACAAGGTGTGTTAGTAAGTGACGAGGTGTCAGAGTGGGCGCATGTGTCGAGTGGGGTTCCACACGAGTCAGTCCTAGGTCCGGTGTTGTTTCTTGTATATGTGAATGGCATGACAGAATGGATAGAATCAGAGACGTCCCTGTTTGCAGATGATGTGAAACTAATGCGGAGAATACAAACGAGTATCAGGTAAGCCTACAAGAGAATCTAGACAAGCTGCAGTCCTGGTCCGACAACTGGCTCCTGGAGATTAACACCACCAAGTGCAAAGTCATGAAGCTTGGGAAAGGACAAAGAAGACCGAAGACGGAGTACAGCCTAGGGGGGTCAAAGTCTTCAAACCTCACTCAAGAAAAACAATCTTGGGGTGAGTATCATACCGAGAACATCTCCTGGGGTGCCCATTAACCAAATAGCCCCTGCAGCATATATGCGCCTGGCTAACCTAAGAATAGAGTTTCGACATCTAAGTAAGGAGTCATTCACCACACTGTATACCTTGTACGTCATGCCCATACTGGAGTATGCAGCACCAGTTTAGAACCCACATTTGGGCAAGCAGGCCAAGAAATTGGAGAAAGTGTAAAGGTTTGCAACAAGACTAGTCCCGGAGCAAAGGGGTATGTCCTACGAGGTACGAGGAGGGGTTAAGGAAAACCGACCTGACGATACTGGAGGACAGGAGAGAGGGGAAACATGATAACGACGTATAAAATACTGAGAGGAATTGACAACGTGGACAGGGCTAGAATGTTTCAGAGATGGGACACAACAACACGGGGACTCAACTGGAAGTTGAAAACTCATATGAGTCACAGATATGTTAGGAAATGTTTCTTCAGCCTTAGAATTTTAAGGAAGTGGAATAATCTGGAGATTAAGGTAGGGGAGGCAGGATCCATACATAGTTTTAAGAAGAGGTACGATAAGGCTCTTGGAGCAGGGAGAGTGTGGACCTAGTAGCGACTAGCGAAGAGGCGGGACCAGGAGCTATGATTCGACCCCTACAACCACAAATAGGTGAATACACACACACCAGCACACGGACGCGCCGATGGCATAGTGGCTAGCGCTCTTGCTTCACGCACGGAGGGCCCGGGTTCAATTCCTGGCGGGGCCGAAACATTTCGAAGTGTTTCGTTACACACACACACACACACACATACAACAGGCCTAATGTCTAATCGACATGTGCCTAGGACAAAATGGTAACTAACTAACTAACTAACTGAGTGGAATGAGTAAAGTTTGTCGTTGAAGTAGCTAGTTCATTATGTACCTTATATCCATCCTGTGGACAGTAGTGGCTAGTTCATTATGTACCTTATATCCATCCTGTGGACAGTAGTAGCTAGTTCATTATGCACCTTATATCCATCCTGTGGACAGTAGTAGCTAGTTCATTATGCACCTTATATCCATCCTGTGGACAGTAGTGGCTAGTTCATTATGTACCTTATATCCATCCTGTGGACAGTAGTAGCTAGTTCATTATGCACCTTATATCCATCCTGTGGACAGTAGTAGCTAGTTCATTATGCACCTTATATCCATCCTGTGGACAGTAGTAGCTAGTTCATTATGTACCTTATATCCATCCTGTGGACAGTAGTAGCTAGTTCATTATGCACCTTATATCCATCCTGTGGACAGTAGTGGCTAGTTCATTATGCACCTTATATCCATCCTGTGGACGGTAGTGGCTAGTTCATTATGCACCTTATATCCATCCTGTGGACAGTAGTGGCTAGTTCATTATGCACGTTATATCCATCCTGTGGACAGTAGTAGCTAGTTCATTATACACCTTATATCCATCCTGTGGACAGTAGTGGCTAGTTCATTATGCACCTTATATCCATCCTGTGGACGGTAGTGGCTAGTTCATTATGCACCTTATATCCATCCTGTGGACAGTAATGGCTAGTTCATTATGCACCTTATATCCATCCTGTGGACAGTAGTGGTTAGTTCATTATGCACCTTATATCCATCCTGTGGACAGTAGTGGGTAGTTCATTATGCACCTTATATCCATCCTGTGGACAGTAGTGGCTAGTTCATTATGCAACTTATATCCATCCTGTGGACGGTAGTGGCTAGTTCATTATGCACCTTATATCCATCCTGTGGACGGTAGTGGCTAGTTCATTATGGACCTTATATCCATCCTGTGGACGGTAGTGGTTAGTTTGTGACCTTATATCCATCCTGTGGACGGTACTATCTAGTGTATTGTGCACCTTATATTCATCCTGTAGACGGTAGTGACTAGTTTATCGTGAACCTCACCTACCTCCTCTGAACTCTGAACAGCAGTAGCTAGCTTATATTGTTCTCTACATCCCTCTTGTGGATGGTGGTAGTAGCTAGCTTATAGTGCACCACATATCCATCCCGTGGACGGATATGGGGTAATGTGTACCTCATGTTCATCCTGTGAACTCAACCCTTCTCATAATATATCTTCCATCCCTCTCATCCTCCTCAACACTATCCCATTAACTCTTTACCTTCCCTCTTCCCTCCCTCTCACTCATATTTTTCCACTTACTCAAGTCTGGTTCAACATTCCATAAAACCAGCCGAGTCTTGTTCAGAGTTGCACCTGTCTTCACCTCGCCAGCTGCTCTAAGACAGATCACCTGCCCTCCAGGTATACCCGGCCACCTTCCCTAGAAGACCTATCAGCAACAGTAGCACTAGTAACAGTAGCACTAGTAACAGTAGCACTAGTAACAGCAGCAGCAGTAGTAGTATTAACAAGAACAACAGCAGCATTGTTACTAAAAACAGCAGCATGAGCATTAGCACTAGTAACACCAGCAATAGTAGCAGTAGTAACACCAGCAATAGTAGCAGTAGTAACACCAGCAACAGTAGCAGTAGTAACACCAGCAACAGTAGCAGTAGTAACACCAGCAATAGTAGCAGTAGTAACACCAGCAATAATAACAGCAGTAACACCAGCAATAGTAGCAGTAGTAACACCAACAATAGTAGCATTAGCAACACCAACAGTAGCAGCGGTAACACCTGCACCAGCAGTAGTAGCAGCAGCATCAATATCAGCAGCAGCAACTCCAGCAAACGTAGCTACAAAAACACTGCTAAAGTAGTAACAGGAAAACCAGCAGTAGCACAGCATCAACAAAAGTAGCAGCAGCAACGCGAACAACAATATCAGCAGCAACACCAGTAATATTAACAAAAGGAATACCAGCAATAATAGCAGCAGGAACAATAGCAAAAGTATCAGCAGCAACACCAGCATAAGCAACAGTAACACCAGCTCCAGCAGCAGCAGCAATAACATCTGTTGCTCCATAGGCAGTAATAGTAACAGCAGCAGCAATAATACTAACACCAGCAGTAATACTACCAGCAGCAGTAACAGTAATAATAACAGCAGCATCAGTATTAGTAACAGCAGCAGCTGTAATAATAACAAGCAGCAACAGCAATAGAAACAGCAGCAGCAGTAATAGTAACAACAGCAACAACTGCAGTAATAGTAAAAGCAGCAGTAGCAGTAATAGTAACAGCAGCAGTAGAAATAATAGTATAAACAGTAGCTGCAGCAATAATAACAGCAATAACTGCAGAAATAGCAGCAGCAGCAGTAATAGTAAAAGCAGCAGCAATAGTTGTAAGAGCAGCAGCAGCAGTAATAGTAGCAGCAGCAGAAGTAGTAATAGTGACACCAGCAACTGCAGTAATATTAACAGCAACATCAGTAATAGTAACAGCATCAACAATAGTAGCAACAGTAGTAATAGTAACAGCAGTAATAACAGCAACAACAATAATAGTAGCAGCAGCAGCAACAGTAACAGTAGCAGCACTAATAGTAAACAGAAGAAGCAGCATCAATAATAGTATGAGTAGTAGCAGTAATAGTAATAGCAGCAGCAGTAATAGTAACAGCAGCAGTAATAGTAACAGCAGCAGCAGTAATAGTAACAGCAGCAGCAGTAATAGTAACAGCAGCAGCAGTAATAGTAACAGCAGCAGCAGTAATAGTAACAGCAGCAGCAGTAATAGTAACAGCAGCAGCAGTAATAGTAATAGCAGCAGCAGTAATAGTAACAGCAGCAGCAGCAGTAATGGTAACAGCAACTGCAGTAATATTAATAGCAGCAACAGTAATAGTAGCAGCAGCAGTAATAGTAACAGCAGTAATAGTAGCAGCAGCAGCAGCAGTAATAGTAACAAAAGCAGCAGAAATAGTAACAGCAGCAGCAGCAGCAGCAGCAGCAGCAGCAGTAATAGTAACAGCAGCAGCAGCAATAATAGTAGTAGCAGCAGCAGCAGCAGCAGCAGCAGCAGCAATAATAGTAGTAGCAGCAGCAGCAGTAATAGTAACAACAACAACAGCAGTAATAGTAACAGCAGCAGCATTAATAGTAACAGCAGCAGCATTAATAGTAACAGCAGCAGCATTAATAGTAACAGCAGCAGCATTAATAGTAACAGCAGCAGCAGTAATAGTAACAGCAGCAGTAATAGTAACAGCAGCAGCAGTAATAGTAATAGCAGCAGCAGTAATAGTAACAGCAGCAGTAATAGTAACAACAGGAGTAATAGTAAGAGCAGCAGCAGTAATATTAACAGCAGCAGCAGTAATGGTAACAGCAACTGCAGTAATATTAACAGCAGCAGCAGTAATAGTAACAGCAGCAGCAGTAATAGTAGCAGCAGCAGTAATGACAAGTAGCACCATGACAAGTAGCACCATGACAAGTAGCACCATGACAAGTAGCACCATGACAAGTAGCACCATGACAAGTGTCTTATGGTTGTGCAGTTGTCAGGGTCTACAACTGTACTCCAAATGGCTGATAGTTGTAAACGTTAGTCAGTTACGGTGAGAGGGTTGACCTCCAGCCTAACTGGCATTATACTTAGCCTCTGGCCTGGAGGGCAGTCTCTCACTAGCTGGCTGATTGTGTATACTGATCTCTCTTCCATGAGTTGATGAGCCAATAACAGTGAACAAACTCACCCTAGCTCTCTCATTATAATACTAGCATGATATCTTCCTACATTACTGCATTGTTACTTTGTAAATATTGAAAATATTGGCAGTGGGAATGAATAGGCACTTTAAAGCTGCTTTTGGTGTTTGCCTTTACCTTTGTGTGATCGTTCCTTTACCAGTGAGTTATGTTAAAGCCAGGTAATTACGTTGCTGCTGTATTATGTGACTGCTGCTGTTGCTGTGCATCGTGAGTCACCCAGTTTTGTTTGTTAATTGTTTTTAGTGCTAGTTTGGTAATGCCACTAGCGCGTGTTAGGCGTTTGTTGACGGCATATACTTTACAAACTTTGCCCAAACGGTCTCAACAGCTCTACTGGTACATTGTTCGTTCTACAAGTACTGAATATTCACTTCGTGAACTAATTTGCAACAAGCTAAAGTTTTATCCATCAAAGACGGCTTCTCCGTTTAGTGTTTGTGCTGTACTGGGAGCCTGTGACAGTCTCCGATTCGTCGTGAGGGCAAGTGACGGTGGACCAGGTTTAGCGCACGATATATTTGCTTCGTTGGCAGATGAGTGAACAGCTGCTTTGCTAAAGAAGAATATGATGGGGAGAAGTGACAATATCGTGGTATTTGTTATGAACATTTTAATGTACAAAAATCTGTATTGTTGGCGCCTCGTTTCTCTGAGTCAGAGCCTGACTAATTTTACGATTTTTTCGAAAATGAGACTTGAGCTTTGCAGTGGCAAAGCTCAAGTCTGGAACGGAACAGAGAGATACACGATAATATATACCTGGAAAGTACTTGGGGGTTTTCTCCTAAATCTGCACACTGCCATAGTAACATACTGATATGAGAGATATGGGAGGAAGTGCGAAATAAACCCATTGGGCACAAAAAGGGAACACTGTATAAATGTCCGAGGCCACAGTATTCAATATCTTACCCGAAGATACACTGCTGGGACAAACGTAGAAGTCTTCAAGAGGCAACTGGACATGTATCTTCAGGAGCTAGATTAACCAGGCTGTAATAGATATGTGAGTCAGCGGGCCACCAGCAGCAACAGTCTTGTTGGACAGGCAAACACTAGACGAGCCTGGCCCATGGCATTGATTTGAGAGTAGAAAAAATCTCGGAACTCATAAAATGTATATCAGCGATAAAGGTGGCCAGTCGAGCATTAGTCGGCACTTGTTGGCACTGCGTTGTATGTGAAGGCACTTCTAGCATAGTGAAGGCTACTGTATTCAGTGCTTATGACTGCTAAGTAAAGACTTGAGTTTAAGTTAAAGTCAACCAGGACAACATTAGAACACATTGAGCAAGTGGTTCAAAGCAACAGGTGTGTCGAATTTTAGCAAGTTGGCACAATTTATTTTGTTGGCTAACTTCAGTGTGTGTGTACCAGTCACGATATTTGTGAGTCTAGAAGATCACAGTTGGAACTCTGTTTTAGAAGCAATAAAAATTGCCAACATATTTGAGACCACCATGTTGTATAGTTCACGTGTAAACATTGGACACTTAGAGTGATAAATACTGGAGGTGTCACCGTACAGTAAGAAATAATCTGTCCAGAGCAGAGTGAATATTTTGGACTGAGGATGCTGCACCCAGCCAAACATGGATGTTGAGATTAGATAAACCCACAGTGCACTTTATTTTTAGCACACCAGCCGTCTCCCGAAAAAACCCGAAAGAAATGAAGAAATGTATTAGTAAAAAATTTAAGCAATTATCCAAAATTTGCTCGAGACATATGTACACCTGTCATTAATTTTAAGCGTAGTTCCACGGGATGGATATGGAGTGCACATTAAACTAGTCCCTACCATTCACAGCATGGATATGGAGTGCACATTAAACTAGTCCCTACCATTCACAGGATGGATATGGAGTGCACAGTAATCCTGCGCTACCATCCACAAGATGGATGCCGGGTCCACAAAATGTATTGCATTCACAAGTACATACGTATATGAGTCTTCTGCCAAAAAAACAGTGCACTATTTTTAATGCAATATTTAAAATTTTGTCAGCTTTACTTGAAAAAACTTGTTAATGTGGCCCTATTCATAGAGAACTTCACCACTGAACCTCTCCAGTAGTGGAGTTGATCCGGGATACTTGGCTACATGACTCCTAAATGTCCACAAATTCCTTTTCCGATTTCAATATTTTTTTTAACATAATGATAAGAGATATTTAAATGCAGTATTTTTGCATGCGATAGCTAAAGTAACCGAGTCATCTATAACCTCACGGTTGTGTAAACTATACAATATATGCACCTATAGGGGCCCGTAAGACATTTATTCGATAATTCAATCATTGTACGTATTGACCAGCATATTCGGTTTGACTCTTCTGATTCCATTATTTATTCTATCATGGAGTGCTTTAAGATCAGCTGCTGGTATCTGGAAAGCATTCATTCACAAAGCACTACGAGAAGTTTTACAACATATCAGAGGAGCTTGTGCGGGATGGGGGGGGGGGTACATTTAATGGGGTTCACACCTAATTCATCTGCCAGGGAACTTCTTGTTACGATAATTACGCTACTAAACCCAGAAAAGTGCATTTTCGTATCTTTCATAATTTTGTTGTAATAAACTTTAAAAATCGGAGAAGTCTTTGTGGATACATTATCCTTTTTTTCTGCGTCATTTAGTGCAAGGACTGTTGATAAGCTCGATCCTCCGTCTGCTGTTCTCGAAACATAAAACTGTTTTCATTAAAATTGTACCCGTTTACCTGAGTACATCTTTCAGTGTTTTTATTAAAGCCTCGTCCGCTCGATTCATGTTAATGGATACTATAATACACAAAGTTCAACAGTATCTAAAAAATAGCCTATTATATCTTCCTTTAACCTACATTCATAACTGTCTGCTGTAATAGTAATGTGTTGTCCAGAAATTGTTCACTCAGGGTGTCTAGCCTCTCTCATGTGTTGTCCAGAAATTGTTCACTCAGGGTGTCTAGCCTCTCTCATGTGTTGTCCAGAAATTGTTCACTCAGGGTGTCTAGCCTCTCTCATGTGTTGTCCAGAAATTGTTCACTCAGGGTGTCTAGCCTCTCTCATGTGTTGTCCAGAAATTGTTCACTCAGGGTGTCTAGCCTCTCATGTGTTGTCCAGAAATTGTTCACTCAGGGTGTCTAGCCTCTCTCATGTGTTGTCCAGAAATTGTTCACTCAGGGTGTCTAGCCTCTCTCATGTGTTGTCCAGAAATTGTCTACACTTCCAGGGTGTCTAGCCTCTTTCATGTGTTGTCCAGAAATTGTTCACTCAGGGTGTCTAGCCTCTCTCATGTGTTGTCCAGAAATTGTTCACTCAGGGTGTCTAGCCTCTCATGTGTTGTCCAGAAACCATGTGATTCAAAGTTCAGGAGAAATTTTTCGCCTAAAAATATTTACAGGGTTCTGCCTCTCAGTTTGATCAGAATCTGATGCACTCAGCTAGTCCTCTGTGTTGCAGAAGTTACTTGGTGTTGGTTTTGTTTTGTCATTCAGCGCATGTGCCGACCTCTCACTCAGGGGCTCTGTCACACCGGCCGACTCCCACCGGGGCTGTCTTGCCAGAAGTGCGCTGACATTCAACTTTAAATGAGCTTCGAACTGCAACATCTTCACGCATCCTTCCGGTTGCAGATATGTCAAAACATAACATATTGACAAGAGAGAGTGAACAAATTATAGAGGAAAATAAGCCTATTAAAAATACCGAGTATGGAGGAAGTTGAATGTATTCAGATATTTGGGTGTGGATTTGCTAACAAATGAGCTTATAAAAGACGAGGTGAACCACCCGTGGTATAGTTTGTTTGCAATCGTGTCATTACGATTTCGTGAGTCTTGAGAGTGATGTGTGGTGTGAATATCATGCACAGAATTTGTGGTGTAGAAATTAGACGACGTAGTGAGATTACCAAAGGGAGGTGGAGGAGTTGTTGAGGTGGTTCGGGTATTTCGAGAGGATGGAACAGAATAAGAACAAGATTATAAATCTTGGGTAGAAGGATGAAGGTTTTGGGGTCCTCCCAGGAAACGTTGGAGGGTGGGGATAAATGAAATTGAGCCTTCAACAGGATTTTGTGAAAATGTTACAGCGGAATGAGTAATGTTACAATTTATTCGGCGTATGTCACACTCCCATATAGGCTGCCTCCCAACCAGCAAACCGGGTGCTAAGGGTTTAACGATCAATAGGGTACCCGTTGTTAAATCAGTACCTTGGTTCATTGGCCAATCACAGGCAAGCCCACCAAAGCTCAATCAACGTGGTTCACTTTCGGTAAGCATTGGCAGACTTGCCTACCTGCTGGATGAGCACGACGCACACTCTCTGGCTTCTGCCATCTGTCAACGTGGTGTACACTTACTATTCTATCTGTACATAGTACATACTTGTATACACAAATAACCCGCACATAGAAGAGAGGAGCTTACGACGACGCTTCGGTCCGACTTGGACCATTTACAAAGTCACACTAACAAAAGGATGTTGTTGTTGTATGTTCGCCGGTACATCCGGCCCGGGTCTTCTCCAAATGGTGACCCGGCATTGGCCCCCTGGGTAGAGGGTGTCATCTTCTTTCTTTCTTGCTGTGGCTCCCCATGATGGGGAGTGTCTTCTGACGTCGCATCTTCATCAGCAGATCTTGGTACTTCAGGCTGTGGTTCTACCTACATAGGAAGAAGGATTAGGGATAAGAAAGAAGGAGTGAGAGAAAGAATAGCTGTAGTGGGTAGTCTTGGTCGTCGTCGGGGTTCTCCGGCGTCGTCATCGAGGGGGCGGGTGGGTGGCTAGGACTGGGAGCAGTGTCTCCAAATCATGGGTGGCCAGGTAAACCAGCCGGGCTGCTTTGTCCTCGCGGGTCAGATCCCCAGGTGCCATCGGGAAGTGCCTGCGGCGAATGGACGTCGTCGAAGGACAGTCAAGCATGTAGTGAACTAGAGGCTTTGGAACCATCCGGTCGCAGTGGCGGCAAAGCTCCTCACTAACGCGTTCGATAAGGCGCTTTGCAGTAGGGTAGCCGAGGCGCAGGCGGTGGACGCTGACTTGCAGCCCCTGTTCAGTTTCCTCATGTTTGGTGGGGCTCCTACGTGTCGCTCTGTCATACCAGTGCCGGCTCCGAGATGCTCCCGGTGCTGGTAGTGGGCGTCTGGCTGCCGAAGCTGCCCCCAGGTGCACCTGCCTGCGGCTAATGGCAATTGTAGTCGCAGGTTGGGCCGCAAGTGTGGCAGACTTAGCCGCCCCATCCGCCGCATCATTCCCAGCAAGGTCGGTGTGGCTTGGTATCCAATTGATTGTTGCTTGCCAGCCCTGCTCGTCAAGTGAATGTAGGTCTCTTCTGATGGCGGTGAGGAGCCGGATGTTATCCTTGGGCTCCCTATGCATGATGGCCTGTATCACCGCCCTGGAGTCGACGTGGATGACTGGAGGTTGGTGGTGTTCCAGGAGCGCATGTTGGATGGCCCTCTGGATGGCGTGGAGTTCTGCCTGTAGGATGCTGCAGTGGTCTGGGAGGCGCCAGCCGACCGTTAGGGAGGAGTGATATATCCCGGAACCCGTGCGGCCGGCCTCGGGGTCTCTTGATCCATCAGTGTAGTACACTGCACACCCGGGATGCTCCGCTGCAGCAATGCTTGCAGCTGCCCACCGCTGCAGCACGCGCTGTGGACAGTGACGCTTGCTGGCTGGCAGGTTTGCAAGGTGGATTACGACAGGTTCTGGTGCCCATGGCGGTGGCACGGTGTACCCATCGACTGGCCGGTCGCATCCCTTGTCCTCGAGGAGCGGCATGGGCAGGAGCTCCTGTGTCACTTCCGCAGCCGACCACAACCATAGTCGGACACGGCCTCCTGCGAAGTCGCCTCGCTGACGGTCAAGGAGGTCTCTCAGCAGGCGCTCACCACCCGGTAGCTGGACAAATTTGGCCAACCTCCTGGCAGCAACAAGGGCGATCCTGTCACTTAGGGGCTGCAGTTGGGCCTCTCTGTTCAGAGTCACTGTGTTCGTCCAGCCCGGAGCCCCCAGCATGACCCGAGCCGCAGCATTTTGTACAACGCTGAGGCTCTTGAGGCATGAGGGATGAGCATGGGCCAGGGTGATTGCACCATAGTCGACTAGCGAGCGCACCGCCTGCACGTAGAACATCCGGAGAATATCGTGGCTGGCACCAGTCCTAGGATTGGCCATGGCACGCATGGCCGTGACACGTTGCATGGCACGCTCCCTGACATGCTCTGCATGCTTGCGGAAGGAGAGTCGGCTGTCAATCCATAACAAAAGGATAAAAGGAGGGAGTATATATAGACCAGCAGACAGGGACGGGACAAAAGAGGTAGTAGTAAAGGAGGAAGAGAGGTAGTAGTAGTAGTAGTGGAGTCAGTCAAATACTAAGAAAGAGGAGCACTGCAAGGGAGCTAGGGGCCCACAGAGGGTATGAGCAAGAACACAGAGGGGGGAAAATTAATAATAAAGAACAAATACCCAAGGCAGAAGAAAGAAAACCCAAACCAGACGTAGACTGTGAAAGTTAGAGTAGGGTAGACAGTTTTAGCAGAAGACCAGTCAATAGGATGACTGTCTACCCTACTTTTAACTTTCACAGTCCACGTCTGGTTGAATCCTCTCTTATACACAACTTTCCTTGTATGAATCTTAGTTCTGGCTTTGTCTCTGTAGATGCCTTCCTTTCTCATTGCATTGCAAAATGCTCCAAACTTCAGAACACTCGTGACTTAACCTGACTAGTTCATTATGCACCTTATATCCATCCTGTGGACAGTAGTGGCTAGTTCATTTCTCATTGCATTGCATTGCATCTTTATTATTTATTTTCTTCCCTCTATGTTATTGTTCCCACCCTCTATGGGCCCTTAGCTCCCTTGCAGTGCTCCTCTTTCTTAGTATTTGACTGACTCCACTACTACTATTGCTACCTCTACCACTACCTCTCTTCCTACTTTACTACTACCTCTCTTGTCCCGTCCCTGTCTGCTGGTCTATATATACTCCTTCCTTCTCTCCTTTTGTTAGGGTGACTTTGGAAATGGTACAAGTAGGACCGAAACGTCGTCGTAAGCTCCTCTCTTCTATGTGCTGGTTATTTGTGAATTGTTTCAGTCACGGTATTGTGCCTTTTTTTTTGTTACATACCTGTATATATCTGGTGAAGGCAAATATACATTATAGTCTATTGTTGAGTTTTGTTTTCTTCAATTCCCATTACGACCAGGTCTCACAAGCCATTCTTTACCTGTGTTCGTAATAGGAGACGAATGATTTTCATGGTTTGGCATGCTGTTGAAGTGCGAGGAAGGTAACATTTACGATGACATTCAAGAAAACTGATTAGCCGGACTTGAGTCCTGGAGGTGGAAGGTGCAGTTTCTGCACTCGAAGGAGGGATGGAGATATTACACATCGAAGTATCACTTGAAGTCTGCGCCTTTCTGGCAAGACAGCTATTGTTTGAGTGATGGTGAATGTGCTTTTTAGGGGGGAGGGCCACCCTACCTGTCTTCTTGTTAGCTGCAGTTACCCCTTACAGTACTTAGCATAATTTAGCGCTATTGTAATCAAACAAGCCTAACTTAACCTGACATAACCTAAATACCAGTGTCCGGAGCGGCTTACCAGTGGCTGGAGTGGCTTACCAGTGGCCAGAGTGGCTTACCAGTGGCCAGAGTGGCTTACCAGTGGCCAGAGTGGCTTACCAGTGGCCAGAGTGGCTTACCAGTGGCCAGAGTGGCTTACCAGTGGCCAGAGTGGCTTACCAGTGGCCAGAGTGTCTTACCAGTGACCAGAGTGGCTTACCAGTGGAGCCGGCGTCAGAACCCGGTGAAACGTAGTTGTTGGCTCGCTCGCTACACGGACTGACGAACGAGCCAGGTCCTCCCGAGGAAGCTGATGAATTGGACGACGAGGACGAGGACGAGGGCGTCAGCGGTGCTTGCTCGTGGGCGCCGGCGTGGTCGTGGGCGTGGGCGTGGTCGTGGAGCTGAGGCATGGTGGGCGAGGGGTCACAGCCGGGGTCGTAGGCTCCCTCAGAGGACCCGTACTGCTGCAAGAAGAACAAACAGAAATAAGACCAGGAGAAAACTTACCTACACACACACACACACACACACACACACACACACACACACACACACACACGGACACACACACGGACACACACACGGACACACACACACACACACACACGGACACACACACACAGGAGAAGAGTGGTGGAGCACAGCCAACACGGTTTCAGGGACGAGAAATCCTGTGTCACAAACCTACTAGAGTTCTATGACAGGGTGACAGCAGTAAGACAAGAGAGAGAGAGGGGTGGGTAGATTGTATCATCTTGGACTGTAAGAAGACGTTTGGCATAGTTCCACACAAGAGATTAGTGCAGAAGCTGGAGGACCAGGCAGGGATAACAGGAAGGCACTACAATGGATCAGGGAATACCTGTCAGGAAGACAACAGCGAGTCATGGTATGTGGCGAGGTGTCAGAGTGGGCGCCGGTGACGAGTGGGGGTCCACAGGGGTCAGTCCTAGGACCGGTGCTGTTTCAGGTATTTGTGAACGACATGACGGAAGGAATAGACTCAGAAGTGTCCATGTTTGCTGATGATGTGAAGTTAATGAGAAGAATTCAATCGGACGAGGACCAGGCAGAACTACGAAGCGATCTGGACAGACTGCAAGCCTGGTCCAGCATCTGGCTCCTAGAGTTCAACCCCACCAAGTGCAAAGTCATGAAGATTGGGAAGGGCAAAGAAGACCGCAGACGGAGTACAGACTAAGGGGCCAGAGACTACAAACCTCACTCAAAGAAAAGAATCTTGGTGTGAGTATAACACCAGGCACATCTCCTGAGGAGCACATCAACCAAATAACTGCTGCAGCTTACGGGCGCCTAGCAAACCTAAGAACAGCATTCCAACATCGTTCAGGACCTATATTGGAGTATGCAGCACCAGTTTGGAACCCACACCTAGCCAAGCACGTAAGGAAACTAGAGAAAGTGCAAAGGTTTGCAACAAGACAAGTCCCGGAGCTAAGGGGTATGTCCTATGAGGAGAGGTTAAGAGAAATCGAACTGATGACACTGGAAGACAGGAGAGATAGGGGAGACATGATAACAACATATAAAATACTGAGAGGAATCGACAAGGTGGACAGAGACAAAATGTTCCAGAGATGGGACACAGCAACAAGGGGTCACAGTTGGAAGTTGAAGACTCAGATGAATCACAGGGATGTTAGGAAGTATTTCTTCAGTCACAGAGTTGTCAGGATGTGGAATAGTCTGGGAAGTGATGTAGTGGAGGCAGGATCCATACATAGCTTTAAGAAGAGGTATGATAAAGCTCATGCAGCAGGAAGAGTGACTAAGTATCGACTCCTGCAAGCACATATAGGTGAGCACACACACACACACACACCAACACACAGCACACACACACACCAACACACACAGCACACACACACACACACACACACCAACACACACACACACACCAACACACACAGCACACACACACATACACCAACACACACAGCACACACACACACCAACACACACACACACACCAACACACACAGCACACACACACACACACACACACCAACACACACAGCACACACATACACACACATACACACACACACACATAGCACACACATACACACAACAACAACAACACACACACACACACACACACACACAAACAACAAGAACAACACACACTCGGGGCCAGGAGCTGTCTCGACCACTGCAACTTCAAATAGGTAAACACACACACACACACTCACACATACACCCAACCCCACACACACACACACACACACACACACACAGAAACAAGGGGACACAACTGGAAGCTGAAGACTCAGATGAGTCAAAGGGATGTCAGGAAACATTTCTTCAGCCACAGAGTAGTCAGGAAGTGGAATGGACTAGAGAAAGATATAGTGGAGGCAGGAACCATACATAGTTTTAAGACAAGGTATGATAAAGCTCATGGAGCAGGGAGAGCAGAGACCCAGTAGCAGACAGCGAAGAGGCGGGGCCAGGAGCTGAGTCTCGACCCCTGCAACCACAATTAGGTGAGTACAATTAGGTGAGTACAGGTAGTTTTGCATTGTTCTTTGTCAGTTCATTTTCTTGGGGTTATTGAGTATTTCCTTAACAGCATCAGCAGTACAAGCAACTACAGCAGCAACAGCATCATGAACAGCTGCAGCAGCAGCAGAATGAGCAGCTGCAGTAACAGCAGTAAGAACAGTTGTACTCGTAAAAACAACAGCTGCACTCGCAGCAGAAAAAATAAATAACTGAAGTCGAAGTAGAAAAAAAAGCTGCAGTAGGAGCAGCAGGAACAGCAATACCAGCTCAGCAGAAGCAGTATCAGCAGCACCACTATCATAAACAGCAGCAGAAGTAGCAGAAACACTGGTAGGTGCATCACCATTTGCACGTTTACTTTCACCCATAGCATCACCATCACAGCACCACCCCAGGTGGGAGTGAGAGGCACCACACCTGCACCACCTACCTAGGAACACTATGCAAATATGAGGCACGGTGGTACACGTGTCAGCGAGGAGCAGGTATGACGGCGCTGCATGTCCACCCCGTGTTATCCCACCACACACCCGTGCTAAATGCTGCCTGTCGCACCCACCCGCCGCTCCTGACGCAGGACATGGCGACGCACTCAACACAGGTAGCACGACCCACACACGCATACAGAAGCTCGCTCACATAGCTACACCTTGTAGCAGATTCCCCGAGCTGAGTATGACAAGGTAACAATGGTTGGGAGTGGAGGAGGATGGGTGGGGGAGGTGCTGGAGGAGTGGTCGTGGAGGGCAGGATGGAGGGGAGGTGCTGGAGGAGTGGTCGTGGAGGGCAGGATGGAGGGGAGGTGCTGGAGGAGTGGTCGTGGAGGGCAGGATGGAGGGGAGGTGCTGGAGGAGTGGTCGTGGAGGGCAGGATGGAGGGGATGTGCTGGAGGAGTGGTCGTGGAGGGCAGGAGGGCGGGGAGGTGCTGGAGGAGTGGTCGTGGAGGGCAGGATGGAGGGGAGGTGCTTTGCTTGCATTTTTTAAATAACTTAAGGCATAAAATGTGAAATATTAGAGCAGAGCAACAATACAACTTGTGTTAAAGAATGAGAGACTTGTACAACATTGTGAATCTTTACTGAGGGAACCTTGCAGCAGCCAGTGACCTTTACAGTTCAATACAGTGAAGAACCAAGAAAGATGTATTAGACTGAAGAAGCCACTGCCTGGTGCAACGTTCCTTCAACATTAACAAATGTTGCACAAGTGTCTCATTCTTCAATTTGTCGGTTTTCTTAAGTAACAACGTGGACTCTGGGATGGAGACTGTTGCAACTTGTGTTAGGTAACAACGTGGACTCTGGGATGGAGACTGTTGCAACTTGTGTTAGGTAACAACGTGGACTCTGGGATGGAGACTGTTGCAACTTGTGTTAAGTAACAACGTGGACTCTGGGATGGAGACTGTTGCAACTTGTGTTAGGTAACAACGTGGACTCTGGGATGGAGACTGTTACAACTTGTGTTAGGTAACAACGTGGACTCTGGGATGGAGACTGTTACAACTTGTGTTAAGTAACGTGGACTCTGGGATGGAGACTGTTACAACTTGTGTTAAGTAACAACGTGGACTCTGGGATGGAGACTGTTACTTGTGTTAAGTAACAACGTGGACTCTGGGATGGAGACTGTTACAACTTGTGTTAAGTAACAACGTGGACTCTGGGATGGAGACTGTTACTTGTGTTAAGTAACAACGTGGACTCTGGGATGGAGACTGTTACTTGTGTTAAGTAACAACGTGGACTCTGGGATGGAGACTGTTACAACTTGTGTTAAGTAACAACGTGGACTCTGGGATGGAGACTGTTACTTGTGTTAAGTAACAACGTGGACTCTGGTATGGAGACTGTTACTTGTGTTAAGTAACAACGTGGACTCTGGGATGGAGACTGTTACAACTTGTGTTAAGTAACAACGTGGACTCTGGGATGGAGACTGTTACTTGTGTTAGGTAACAACGTGGACTCTGGGATGGAGACTGTTACTTGTGTTAAGTAACAACGTGGACTCTGGGATGGAGACTGTTACAACTTGTGTTAAGTAACAACGTGGACTCTGGGATGGAGACTGTTACTTGTGTTAGGTAACAACGTGGACTCTGGGATGGAGACTGTTACAACTTGTGTTAAGTAACAACGTGGACTCTGGGATGGAGACTGTTACTTGTGTTAAGTAACAACGTGGACTCTGGGATGGAGACTGCTCCTGGGTAAGTCTGACAAACAACTACGGACAGATATAATAAAGTGTTATTAAATATTTTCGCCGAAAATCAAATGACTTTTCCAGAAAACTTATCAGTACAATATGCAGGGTGGATATGAAACCTGAAGTGAACACTGATAAATGAAAACAGCCTACGTTGTGTGTTCGTGTTTTGAGTTCTTTGTCTTTTTCATATCTGAGCAACAGAGATTTGTCACTATTGAAAATCAAGTTTTTTTTTCATTTGCTTATTGGAAGATTTTGTTTATATCTGATTGTTATTTTTCTGTTTCTTGTACTGAAATCAATCGTCATATGTGTTTTAGTGTTGTCTGCAAAGTATCATGCAATATCACTATTCAATAAAACTGGCAAATTGGGACTCGTCCCACCCAGTAACAACACAGACCTTGGGACCAGGACACCACACCAGTGATGAAAATTTAAAGACGATCAGATGAGTCATTCTCCAGCTATGGAAAAGATTCCAACGATTTCTAGTTTTTTTTTTTTTTTTAACTATTTTACTATACTGATAAATTTTCCGGTACTCTAGCAAGACATAATGAGTACTATCCTGGCTCTAAAATGCATCAGCCATTAAATAGTGAAGCCATTCAGAAGATATAAACCGAAATTTATTTAACGTAGCCTAACAGGAATCAAAATTTCGCTCTATTTTATACTCAAAATTGGCATTTATGTATCTTTACACTTGAATTTTACTCGCCGTCGACGTTGAATGACAACGCTCCTTTTTTCTTAACGTTTGAAGATGCGTCTCTCTGAGACGCATCTTCAAACATTAAGATAACTTCCAAAAACTCCGATAACTTCCAAAACTCTCTTGAGTTTAGGAAGTTACCGGAGTCACTCCAGTAAGGCTCGAAACGGATCCTACAACTTTGGTCATATGGCACCTGCACATGCCAACTCTTGCTAGAAACTTGGCATAGTTGCTCTGCACCAACCTTGAAAATTTGAAGCCAGTTGGATAATGACCTGCAGTCTTATGAGCCAAATAAAAACGAAAAGTTGGAGGAAAGGAAAAAATATGAGAAAAGAATAAGAAAAAATTAGGCAGCCAGTTAAAGGTTCTCCTTACGGGATACATAATAATAATAATAATAATAATTTTAAATTATAATAATAATAATAATAATTTTAAATTATAATAATAATAATTTAAAATTATAATAATTTAAAATTATAATAATTATAATAATAAAAATAATAATAATATTGTGGGGTTGATGGCCTTGACGGCCAACTGCACATCGGCCTTGAACCTCACAAAATGAGTTAAGTCATCAGAGCTTCAGCATTATGGAAATGTTTTTTATTACTTATTTGTGTGTGTGTGTGTGTGTACGAGCACATAATACACACCCGAGTATAAATTATACACTGCGCTGATAGCGCACAATAACAGCCTAGCAAAATGTGTTCACAAACAAGAGTGGGTAAAACATGAAGAGCGAGACTGTGAACTGCGGCCAACAAAATTTAGTTCTATATGTGTCAAGTCTGCTTGATCCTCTCGTCACACTCCCTGATTAATACACACACTGTATCTACCATTATAAATATTACCAGCCGAGTAAATAATAAATTTAAGAGTTATAGGAATACAGTTAAAAGTCAGAGTTGATGTGTAACTCACTGTGATAACTAGAACGTAGATAAGAACGTTTACGAAGTAACTCGCCATGTAAACAAACTGATGTTGGGGTAGACAGACTTAGGCTTGGTTACAAGCACTGCTGGCAGGATGGCATATACTCAGTGATTAAACTAAAAGCAGAGTATGTGTGCAGTCTAATAATCGCTCTCTTGTTCACTAGATACTTAATTGTCCACTTATTGACGAAGATAGACGGTATAACAATCTATATGATGTCAAAGTATCTTATTAATGAAAATTAAGAGTATAACAAATTTAAAGCAAATTTCCTGAATTTTCTTGTCACAAAAAAAAAAAAAGTAATGTTAACCAAAATATACTCCTATTAACTAGGTGTTACACATTAGTATACTCGTGTGCTATCCTCAACAGGATAGATGCGGGATGCACAATAAACTAGCTACTATCATCCATAAACAGGAGAACGGGTGCACAGTAGACAAACCGTTAGCCACCGACTACGAGATGAATATGGAATGCCTAGTAAACCAGTCACTTCCCTCTACAGGACGGCTACGCGATACACAATAAATTAGCAGTTTAATCCCGCTGCTCACAGGAATGAACTTTAAGGATATACGAGTTAAACAGACCTTCACGTCACTGGTACAACGAAGAATGAGGGGAAATATAATAACGATACTTTGAGGAACTGAGGTGGTGGAAACGGAGAGGCAGTTTGACGTAAGAGGACCAACAGGATACAAGAGCTTGATCCTGATAAGATGGTGTTAACGGCATATATTCAGTACAAATTCTTAAGACAAAAGCTTCTTTTGCACCTGTCACAGGTATATTCTGTGATATACCCGTGACGGTGTCAAGGAGTTTTATAGAATCGCAGCTCGTCTTGGGCCACTCTCCCCTGATGACTGTCTGTTCTACCAGGCTGTTGGCAGTGGCTGCCCTCTGGCCCACATAGGGTCATACACCGACGCTGAACAGGCAGAGGAACCACTGAATCGCCCCAAAGTATTTCCGTTTCAGGCTGGTGGGAAATGAAGAGAGCTGGATAATCAGCTGACACCAACACGAAAACGAAAAAGGTTCCAGCAATGCAATTAAAGTCTGGGGATGATTAAACAATAGTTAGATTAAAGAGTATTACCCTGAAAGGAAAACAAATTAAAACGCTATAGGGACACTTTAAGTAAAATAACCATGTGAAAACATTACAATAAAGCTGAACTAAAAGCAACAATATTGAACTAGTGAAATGGCTGGAACATTGCTGCAGCAAAATTCATAAAACTGAACATAATTGCTAGTTCTTAACTAGGGAGGTGGCAACAAGAGAAGATGCAGCCTTGCCAGTAGACTCCTGCTTAGATCCATCACTGTGATATATATCACTTGTGATATATTATTACTAACAGTTATACTCCAGGTAAGCGAAAAGTTTCTTCTCAGCAGTTGCTCTTTCAAGTGATTAGAGGAAGGAATTACTAGTGATGAGCTTCTTGGGAGGGGCTGCAGGTATGTGATATTAATTGAATACATCTTCCATGGGGGGGAGGGGTGAAATGCTCTTGATGTCTACAGTGATACAGTTCGTACAGGTTATAAAACTTAATATAATTGCATGTTTTCAGAACCCATTTAGATCTACATTTACTTATAGACATTTAGTAAGCTTTGTAGTGACAGTTTCTGGTTCATATCTTAACATTCTGATGCCAGGTATAGTGTTACGCTCAATTATCCTATCATTGATACTTGGAACTCCAAGGTCCTTCCTCATATTAAGAACCTTTGTATATTTAGAACAGCCAAGAATAATTCTGAGTTTATTTTGCAATAACTCCAAGGACCAAAGATAATTTTTCTTAGCTAATATTAACATGTGCGCAGCATAATTTATTAAGGATTAAATATAGGCTAGGTACATCATTCTCACTATAGTTGGGGTTGTAGACAACAACAGCTTTGAGAGCATTTAGCCTATCTTTTCATTTCTTATTTATTTGTGGTATGGTGGATTTACTGAAGGGTACGTCTGCACTAAAGTATCTGCAATATTTAACGTATCTGATATTTTACCCCTGCAAACAGATGGGTGAGAGACGTCGTTTGTGTCAAAAGATTTGTCTTTGATGAGGATATAATGAGGCCTAGTCGAAACGTCAAACCGGTTAGGGTCACACAGGGCCTGGGGAACGGGTAGCAGTCAAGCTTGATCCGAGGAAGGGAAGGGAAGCTATAATTCCTTTGATCAAGAAACCACTGGTACTAGAGTGGAAGTTCAATCACTAAGAAGGACATCATCTGACAAGACTCAGTAGACTCTTGTTTCTTGATGAACAAAACACTGTGCTGCCCATACAGTTACAACCATGACAGTACCCAAGGCTAGCAATAAACACAGCCATAACAGAACCCAAGGCTAGTAATAAACACAACCATGACAGTACCCAAGACTAGCAATAAACACAGCCATAAGAGAACCCAAGGCTAGTAATAAACACAACCATGACAGTACCCAAGGCTAGCAATAAACACAGCCATGACAGTACCCAAGGCTAGCAATAAACACAGCCATGACAGTACCCAAGGCTAGCAATAAACACAGCCATGACAGTACCCAAGGCTAGCAATAAACACAGTCATGACAGTACCCAAGGCTAGCAACACAACGCCAGTTCTAGCTGTTTTCTTGGTGAAAAAAAACTGTCCTGACGGAGGTGTTTATCAGATGACCCGCTCAGAGGTACTGTTGGTCCTATAACAACAGAGCAGGAAAAAGCACTGCTGTCTACCAACAGTGATTCAACAGTGAGACAGCCAACGCCAGTGTTGTAACAGCCTCTGATCATTTTCATATAGAAGAAACGTTAATCATATAGCAATTAGGTTACATAAGCTTACGCTAAGCTGGTCAACTTTGCCACCTCACCTGAAGAAATCTAATCTAAGATCAACAAGTGAAATATTACTTAACATTAAAATTCACTACATATGTAAGAATTATACTTCCAAGTTTTCATGGGTATAACTTCTGTCTTTTTTTTTTTTTCAATTCACTAACAATATGATGAAAGTTAGAATAGGGCAGCAGCAGCAGCAGCGACCGCTGGCTTACCCAGTTCTCTCAGGTAACACCAGTCAATTGTAGGTTAGAAGAGAGGACCAGGAGCCGTAATTTGACTCCAGAGAAAACCATTAAGCAAGTACAAACACTCAGATCGTTGAACACACATACAACCAGGAAATTACACACACACAAACACACACTCACACACAAACACACACACACACACACACACACACACATACATACACACACACACACACACACACACACAAATGTCAAACCACAAAGAAAAATACATAATGACACACGAAGATCTAAACAATAAACAAGAATAGTTCAAGATTTATCTTCTAGAACTCAACCCCAGGAAAGATGGCAGATTCCGAATATGATGAAGAGTACCATCTAAGAGAGAGGATGAAGAGTACCATCTAAGAGAGAGGATGAAGAGTACCATCTAAGAGAGAGGATGAAGAGTACCATCTAAGAGAGAGGATGAAGAGTATCATCTAAGAGAGAGGATGAAGAGTACCATCTAAGAGAGAGGATGAAGAGTACCATCTAAGAGAGAGGATGAAGAGTACCATCTAAGAGAGAGGATGAAGAGTACCATCTAAGAGAGAGGATGAAGAGTACCATCTAAGAGAGAGGATGAAGAGTACCATCTAAGAGAGAGGATGAAGAGTACCATCTAAAAGGGAGGATGAAGAGTACCATCAAAGAGGAAGGATGAAGAGTATCATCAAAGAGGGAGGATGAAGAGTACCATCTAATAGGGAGGATGAACAGTACCATCAAAGAGAGAGGATGAAGAGTATCATCAAAGAGGGAGGATGAAGAGTACCATCAAAGAGGAAGGATGAAAAGTACCATCTAAGAGGAAGGATGAAGAGTACCATCTAAAAGGGTGGATAAAGAGTACCATCTAAGAGGCAGATAACTTAGAGACTGCTAGACACAGTTACATTACAGGCATTTTCAAACCCGTCGCATTTAATAAGTGCCTTTGGAAACCTGAAGGAAGAGGCAGCACTTGCTACCGAATTGCGCTCGCGGATTATCTACAAAGCGGCTGGTCGATTGTGACCAGTCCACTGGTACACTTAGAGAAAATGCAATAAGTGTCCGGGGTCCAAGACTGTTCAACAGCCTCCCACCAGTCATAAGGGGCATTACCAGTAGACCCCTGGTTGTCTTCAAGATGGAGCTGGACAGATACCTAAAGTCGGTGCCGAATCAGCCAGGCTGTGGTTCGTACGTTGGACTACGTGCGGCCAGCAGTAACAGCCTCGTTGATCTTACCCTGATCCACCGGGAGGCCTGGTCGTGGACCGGGCCGCGGGGGCGTTGATCCCCGGAATACCCACCAGGTAGACTCCAGGTAGTCCAACACAAGAGCCTTTAGATGAGAGACTCTCAGACTTCTTTGGCCTCCTTCAGCAGGGTAACTCACCTGAAAATACCAGCTTTCCCACAGGATGAGTCTCCCAGAAGAATTTCCTTGGCCTCCTTCGGCAGGATAACCCAGATGACGGTGGTAGGTTTCCCACAGGACTCCCAATGAGGACCCCTTAACCTATCCCCCCCCCCCGCAGGACTCACACTAAGTGGCTGGCCAAAAGATTAATGTGTGCGAGGTGAAAAAACCCCGAGTGCAGGACGTGGTGTTATTCTTCAACTTGTTTACAGTCAGCCAGTTTGTTTATGTACGCTCCACAGTGCTGACTGATGCTCTCCCGCTGCTGTTCCTGCCGCTGCCGCCACTATCGCTCATACTGTTGCTGCCGCAGCCGCTATCGTTGCTGGTGCTGTTGCTAGTGATATTACTGCAGCAACTGCTGTTGCTGCTGATGTTGCTGTTATTACTACAGTATAGATGTTGTTATTGATACTACAGCTTCTGTTGCTCCTATCAATGCTGCTGTTGCTGTTAATATCGCTGTTGCTTCTGCTGTTGCTGCTACTATGGCTGCTGCTGTTGCTACTATCGCTGCTACTGCTGTTTCCACTGTTGCTGCTGCTGATGGTGGTGCTGCTGCTTTTGCTCCTATTGCATCTGCTACTGCTACTACTACTGTTGCTACTGCTGCAGACCCTGTTTCTACTATTGCATCTGCTAATACTCTTGCTCCTGCTGCTGCCTCTGTTTCTACTACTTTCTTTGGCTGTTGCTACTGCTTCTACTGCTACTATTGCGTCTGCTATTGCTACTACTGCTGTTGTTTCTGTCACTGCTACTTCGGTTGCTGCTGATACTCAAGTTGACTTCGTGTCATTGCTTTTATTTTCCATTTTTGCCATGCAGTTTCTATTTCTTCTATTGTCTGTGTACCTGTTCCTGTTTTTGTTGTTGCTGTCAGTTCCTGCTGTTGTTCACTCACCTGTTCTTGCTGTTGCTCACACTCCTGTTTAGTGCTGCTCCCCCTTATGCTCCCCGGCTGCGCCCACAACAGCTTCCTAAGTGACAGAGACTCCAGCTCTACTGGTAGCAAACCTGGAAGCTCCGGTAGCTGATGAACCCTGGCTGGACGATATCCTCACTGCCCTACTGAAGTCTCCCAGCTCAGTCTGACACTACTGAAGTCTCCCAGCTCAGTCTGACACTACTGAAGTCTCCCAGCTCAGGTCTGACACTACTGAAGTCTCCCAGCTCAGGCTGACACTACTGAAGTCTCCCAGCTCAGGCTGACACTACTGAAGTCTCCTAGCTCAGGCTGACACTACTGAAGTCTCCCAGCTCAGGCTGACACCGTGTAATCGTCATATATAGTAGGGTAGCAGCACTATGCTGATGTGTCTAGTTTTGTTGAATAAAACACAAATAGCCCGCACATAGAAGAGAGGAGATTACGACTACGTTTCGGTCCGACTTGGACCATTTACAAAGTCACACTAACAAAAAGAAGAGAAGGGAGACTTCAGTAGTGTCAGCCTGAGCTGGGAGACTTCAGTAGGGCAGTGAGGATATCGTTAAGCATTCCAGCAAGGGTTCATCAGCTACCGGAGCTTCCAAGGTTTCCTGCCAGCAGAGCTGGAGTCTATATAGAGGCCACCACACAGGGACTGGAACAAGAGAGGAAGTGGTGGAGGAGTAAGAGTGGTTGAAGTAGTGGTAGTAGTAGTGGTTGTAGTAGTAGTAGTGGTAGTAGTAGTAGTGATAGTAGTAGTAGTAGTAGTAGTCATACTAAGAAAGAGGAGCACAGCAAGGGAGCTAGCGGTCTACAGAGGGTAGGAGCAAGAAGAACAGAGGGGGAAAAAATAATAATGAAGGACACAAACAAGGCAAAAAAAAAAAAAAAGAAAACCCAGTGGAGAGAGAGGAACGGGAGAAGGGGAAAAAAGAATCAGGTTAAGTCACGGGTGTTCTGAAGTTTAGCAGACCAGTCAATAGGATGACTGTGATCTCTGACATGACAGAAAATAGCATTGTTGGTGTCGGCCTAACACTATTTTTGTGTTCCATAAGTCTGTCAGAAAGAGATCGGCCAGTTTCTCCAAAGTACTGAAGAGGACAGGAGGAACAAGAAATATAGTAGACACCAGGAGCATCTATAGAGGGAGGAGAGGTATGAACTAGATTAGTGCGAAGAGTGTTAGTCTGGCGGAAAGTAAGTTTGATGTCTAAGGAACGGAGAGAGTTGTTGAGATTAGAGAGACCGGAAATGTAGGTAAGGCAGAGGACAGGAGAGTATCCAGGAGTAGAGAGTTTGGGAGATAAAGTCCGTTTAGCACGTGAGAAAGCAGAGTCTATGAAATGGGAAGGGTAGCCAAGACGGGAAAATGAATTATGAAGAGTGGAAATTTCTCATTCAAGGAACTGAGGATCACAAATGCGGAGAGCACGGAGAAAGAGGGAGATAAGAACACTTTTCTTGACAGAGGAAGCATGATAAGAACAGTAGTGAATATACATGCCACTGTGCATAGGCTTGCGGTACACGGAAAAGGTAAAACCTGACTTTTTTTCCCTTCTCCCTCTTCCCCTTTCCTCTTTCTCCTCTGGGTTTTCTTTCTTTTGCCTTGTATTTGTCCTTCATTATTATTTTTTTACCCCCTCCGTGTTCTTGCCCCTACCCTCTGTGGACCGCTAGCTCCCTTGCAATGCTCCTCAATATTAGTATATGACTGACTCCACTACAACTACTACTACTACTACCACTACTACTGCCACTATTACTCCTCCACCACTTCCTCTCTTGTTCCCGTCCCCGTCTGCTGGCCTATACATACTCCTCTTATTTTTGCTAGTGTGACTTTGTAAATGGTCCAAGTCGGACCGAAACGTCGTCGTAAGCTCCTCTCTTCTATGTGCGGCTTATTTGTGTATTGTTCCAGTCACGGTATTGTGCCTTTTTTTTGTTATTTGTTGAATAAAGAAATGAAAAACTGCTGCTGCTGTTTTGATCTTGTTCAGGGCGTCACTGTTTCCGTTTCAAGGTATACCTGAAGAATGTCTGCAACCTCTCAAGAAGAGGCCCTCACTCTGATCTTGTTGCAAGCAGTGAATAGGAATGAGGGAGAGTGTTAACGGTTGTATGAGTAAACAAGTGCATAAATGAGGGCTAGTGAATGAGTGAACAAGTATGAGTAAATGAATGAGCGAGAGAAAGAGGGAGGGAGAGAGCGCGCAGAGTGACCAAGGAGATTAAATGAGAGACTGAGTGAAAAGTGAGAGTGAATGGATGCTGTTTCCTGTCACTATCAAGCTCTCCCACACGAGGAATTACTGATCGTAGGTAGAGTGGAGCTGACTGCAGAGAGGAACAGACCGGTCTGTGCCACGGTGGAGTGAGTCAGAGAGGCGAGGCTGCTCTCTCCTTGAAAATATTAAGGGGACCTCCAAAGTCCTTACTACGAAGAGTAACATAGTCATTAACGTTGTAGCCCATACCTCATTACTATTACTACCACAACTTCTACTACAACAACAACTATTACCAATCCCTTCTATTCCAGGTGCCCTACCGTATTGCCTTCTGGCCTTCTGTACTTTTGTCGCCCCAGTTGCGAACTTGACAATGATCCAGGATGGTCCGAAGCGTCCTCATAAGGTCGGATTTTTGGTGCCCTCATTCAGTGTTATATTATTCCCCTCTCAGTAATCTTGGCTCAGTGATATATTTACCAGGAACTCTGTGTTATCATACAGTACTGTCACTATTAGTGAAATAAATAATGGTATTCCATCGTTCATCGGTTAATTTTTTTTTTTTTGCCCCAGAACAATTTCCCTGGTATATATTTGTATGGTTAAGTGGAGTTTGAGTGGAGGGTGTTCCTGGAGGAAGTTCATGGAGGGTGTTCCTGGAGGGTGTTCCTGGAGGGTGTTCCTGGAGAATGTTCATGGAGGGTGTTCCTGGAGGGTGTTCATGGAGGGTGTTCCTGGAGGGTGTTCATGGAGGATGTTCCTGGAGGATGTTCATGAAGGGTGTTCCTGGAGGGTGTTCATGGAGAATGTTCATGGAGGATGTTCCTGGAGGATGTTCATGGAGGGTGTTCCTGGAGGGTGTTCCTGGAGGGTGTTCATGGAGGGTGTTCCTGGAGTGTTCCGGGGGTCAACACCCCCGCGGCCAGGTCCCTGAAGACTGTTGCAACATAAATATTGACGACCCCAACAAAGACATTCATACAGAGACTATGATGAGATCCTTGTAGTTCCTGCTAAAATAATTATTGATGCAAACTTTGCACTCTGTTGTTGCTCAGCACCGTGATCTGTCTCATGACGAAGCAGCGTACTAGCCAAACTCAACAATTTTAAAAGAGGTTTGAATAAACTTTCAACAGATGTTTAAATGACGTAGAAATGCATTTAAAGGTAGATGTATAATCCCATATCAGGTACTAACAATCATACTAGTGTTAGTACTGTTTGGTGAGCAAGAGTGATTTGGGCTATAGTGTACCCGCCTTACTGGCAGTGTCTACGTATGCAAAATAAACGGACAAACTGATGTAGTAGCCAGGCCTTAGGCTTGGTTACAAGTGCTGATAGTTTGCCATACACACACATGATGATCAAGCAAAGTGTAAAAAAAAAATTGCAGTCAGCGTTATCGTCACTTTGAAGAACACTTATGTATACTGAGTGTAAAGTAAACTAACCACTACCGTCCACTGGATGGTTGCTGGATACACAACAAATTACTCTCTACTATCTTAAGGATGGGTATTGAGACCACACTAGACTAGCTGTTACCTTGCACAGGACTGATAGGGTGTGGGTAATAAACTAGCCACTTTTGCAGCAAAATCTGGAAGCCTGTGCGCTCCTGTCCGCCAATATTCTCTGGCTTGTGAGTGATCTGTGTGAAGACGCAATAACTTTCAGACAGTTTGGATACGTTGTCTCGTCCGATCACACTTCTATCTTTAATACACTGAACATGCGAACAAGTTGTAGAAGGAAAACTGGCTCGACCATCACTCGGACTTTTTCCTCCACCTAACTTGACACTGTGCTCCAGGGTGATGTTGATAGCAATGGCGACGCTTTTTCTAATTACATCTTGATCTCCAGCATCAGTAGAGTCCTCACAGCCAGCATGTGAGAGCACCTTGGTGGGTTAATTTATACGTATGTCAAGAAAAATTACCTGACGCAGATCTTGGTCATCAGATGACCAGCTGATACGTGGCCTTGGTTTTCCTACCTCCGCTGTTGCTGCTGCTGTAGAGCAGCTGACACTTGATGCAAGGCTTGCTGGAGGTACAGAATACTTCCTTCTACCCACAACATGAAACTCCTCAGACAACTATATATCGATGAAGTCCAACGTTTGGCTTTCTCTCTTGGTGGGGCGCTGAGGCACAAGAAAACTGGCAACAGGAAGACTGGAGTTTAACATCAAGTGGTCCTTGATCAAGGATAGACTGCGATGTTCACTCGAGAGCATAAATTCAATTTCAAGGCTTTAGGTAAAGTTTAACTATTGTTCCCAGAAATCAAGGAAAGTATATCCTACTTGCAGATAATCTTGCACCCATAATTTTAATTCCAGTTCCGGAAATAATCTTAATGGCAATCCATGCTCCCACTACGAGTAACGTTCGTGCAGATTTGAACTTTTTTCTGGTTTTACTCAGTCAACGCGTTGCCAGACGTGTCTCAGCTTTCATTTAAAATTAAATATAAGTTTCTGTAGGTTTATGTAAACTAACTTTATCTAACTTAGCCTAACCTAACGCAATCAAGCTTAAAAATGAGGAAAATATTATTTATAACTTTACAAGAAGGGAGAGGAAATTTACGTTGGGAATCTCGTAAGAAAATGAACGTAGTTAAATTAGGAAAGGTTGTGTATGACCAGCTGCAAGAACTATGCCTTAGTTGTCGCCTGTGACAGTATGATCATATTCTAGCATCAGTGTTGGGTCAGGCAAGGTCACACCAAGAACGTTATGTAGCGTCCCCATCCCCGGTCCCTGCCGTCCTCTACCACCACTACAGGGGTCTAGTGAAGGAACAAACCCCAAAAACATTTACCTCAGTTTTAAAATTCACATTGCTCATCGATAATGAAATAAGTTAATCTCAGCGGGGAAGGGAGGGAGGTGAAATATGCATGAGCGGACGCAGCAACAGGAGCCACACTTATTCTACATCACTGCTTCGTGACCACGGGCAGGCAGGCAAGACATCACACCAGACCCGCAGTGGCTGAGTCTGACCACATGAACCAGAGAGAGAGAGAGAGAGAGAGAGAGAGAGAGAGAGAGAGAGAGAGAGAGGAGAGGAGAGAGGAGAGAGAGAGAGAGGGGAGAGAGAGAGAGAGGGGAGAGGGAAGGAGGGGGATGGGAGGAGTTTATCTTCATCAACCGAGGCTGTCGTCGCCGTCGTAAGAAAGTATAAAAGGCGGATCCTGAGAGTCTTCGTGCAATCAATTAAGTCGCCGTTGCATCATAAAAGGAGGAGGGACAAGGGATTGTTTAGAGGCACCCGCTGGCTGTACCGTCGGTGGCCTGAGTGAGTAATTCCCATGCAGGGGGCGTGCCACAGGCCAGTGTGCTGGAGCCCACGATGCTTCACCAGTATCCGCACAGGCATCCTTCAAGGTAAATATATGAACGCGTTGAGTTTTCAGCTTCTCTCTTTATCTTGCTCGTCAGGGCTAGAAAATAGCCAGGAAGACCTGCGCAGGGCTACACTGCCAGGGAAACTAGTGTACCATTGATCTTCACAGTTATAGTACACATACAATGCTTATATGCGATCACAATATTTTCAACAGCACAGAGATTGACACCTACACTCTAACGTCCTCCCTTATGTACTTACTATCATAATTCAATCTTTCTCTCTCTCTCTATCTCTATTTCTTTCTCTATTTATATATCTATCTATCTTCCTTCTCACACACACATATATATATACGCTCAATAATAACCCACAGAAAGACAAACTCAGGAGGTTGATTGATCTGTATATTTCTACTACCTTGTGGGGTCCTTTTCTACTGTGCGTTATTATTGACTGGTCAATTAGCAAGAACTCATCTAAAATTAAGGTCTTTCTAAAATTTTCTCTTATACGTTTAAAGATATATTTTTTTAATTTATGTTAATGTAAGAATTTATAATTTTGTACCAAGAGAAACTTTGAAAACCTACCTAACCTTATTACAACAAGCGCAATTTAATTTAGCCTAAACCAACTAAATATATTTTAGATACGTTAACATTAATTTAATAATAAACAAACACAATGAAATATATTTTTTTCGTTAGGTTCAGAATGATTTTTGCGAAATTATTGCATACACAAAATTTCGCTTGTCTTATATGGCAAGAAGAGAGTTGCTATTTAAGCCAAAATCGCAAGTTTTACCTAATCGGCACGACATATATATATATATATATACATATATATATATATATATATATATATATATATATATATATATATATATATATATATATATATATATGTATATATATATATATATATATATATATATATATATATATATATATATATATATATATATATATATATATATATATATATATATATATATATATATATATATATATATATATATATATATATATATATATATATATATATATAATGTCGTGCCGAATAATTAAGTTCAGTTCAGTTCAGACTCTCGGGTAAGGACCCACTAGGGGCGAGGGGGAAGTGGGGACAGACGAAGAATAGCCGGTGAGAGGAAGAACTGAAGGAGAAGAGAAAGAGTGAGGACTAAACCCAACAGTCTAACTACTTGGATGTTAAATAATTAAAACTTGGGATTTTGGCTTAAATAGCCTTATTCTTGCCGAATAAGGCAAGCGAAAATTAGTGTATGCAATAATTTCGCAAAACTCATTCTGAACCTAACGAAAAAATATATTTCATTGTGTTTGTTTATTTTTAAATTATTGTAAACTTATATAAAATATATTTAGTTGGATTAGGCTAAATTAAATTGCGCTTGTTATAATAAGGTTAGGTAAGTTTTCTAAGGTTCTTTTGGTACAAAATCATTAATTTTTATATTAACATAAATGAAAAATAAATATCTTTAAATGTATAAGAGAAAATTTTAGAAAGGACTTAATTTTAAAAGAGTTCTTGCTAATTGACCAGTTTTACCTATTAGGCACGATATGTATATATATATATATATATATATATATATATATATATATATATATATATATATATATATATATATATATATATATATATATATATATATATATATGTCGTGCGCGGTCTGGTCCCTGGTGGGTAAAGGCCTTACCACTGCAAGAGATCTATTAGTAATTTATTCCACTTATGTAAGATGAGAGACTGATGAAAATTCTAAACCTTTTACACTTACTGTGTTAACTCTAAGTGTACTCCTCCTTTTTCCTTCTGGCACCTCTGCTTTTAACTGGGGGTATATTGAACAATCTGCCAAGCCTAATGATGTCATATCGAGTGATTCCTGTGAGCAGAGTCGGGACCAGGTCTTTATTGCTTTCCAGGTGTAAATTATAATGAACCTTTATCGCCTGCATTCCAAGGAATACAGTTGGGGGATTTTGAAAATTCACAACAATTTCGGCGCTTTACTGAATTTATATGCGCAGGTGATGTTCTCTGTACATTACCTCGCCTCTTTTTTTAAAGGGTTGTAAGTGTACAGCAGCATTCCACCTTTGAAAGGGGTAGTGATATGAAGATGACCATTACTGGCTTGTCATCTCTTGTTGAAGATTCTTGTAATCCATCCTATCATTTTCCTCACGGTTTTGATCTTTGAAAGTGAGATCCACTGACATAACTCTTATGCCTTAAATGTTAATTTCTTGCTCTATTGTGTGGTTAATTTTTTATTCCATTCTGATTTTTATTACCAATTTTTTTACATTACAAAGTAACTGAAATTTGTCCTCATTAAACATCATATTGTTTTCTGCAGCCCACTTGGAAATTTGTAGTTTTCTCCATGGATGCCACTTTGGCGCAAATTCTAATGCAGTCTGCACAGAATGAAGTTGTGCTATGATTTATAACTATGTGTCGGATATCAGGATGTTTAAAGCATGTGGGCGAGGACTGTACCTTGGAGAAGAGAGATTTTTGCTGTAGCAACCTCTGACTTTACTCTGTTTACTATAACTCTTTGCTTTTCCAGTTATCTATTCTGCACGCATTGTGTGTGCAGTTGCACTATGATTGAAGACTTTTGCAAATTGTTTGTGTACTACATCTGCATTTTATTTGTATTCCAATGCATCGGAGACCCTGTTGTAATAGGAAGGAGCGACCTGCTCTCAACCTATGCTGATCTGCATTGTATAATTGTTATGAATCCATGTGGGTAGTGATTTTGCTTCTTAATACTCTTCCAAAGATTGTTATGATGTGGGATGTTAGTGATATGGATAGTTCTTTGCTATTGTTTTCCTGCCACTTTGCAGCGGGAAATAGCTTTGAATGTCTTCACATGTCTTGGCCCCCTATCCATAGAATATTTACGGCAAATGGAAGGGGGTTTCTTGCAGTTCTTGATGAACAGGAGTTCCATGAGTCTGGGCCTGGGACAGAGTGCATACATATGATACATATGATTTTTTTTCCGAAGTCGAATGGGGTTAGGGTTATGTCGGAAATTTTGGAGATGTTGATGAAATTTGAATTTTGTTCATGAAGGCATCATGCAAATTGTCAGCCTTTAGTCTAATTAACAGCTCACTAGACGCAGTCATACTGAGATTTCAGTATTTGACTCATTGCTATCGTTACTGTAATTTCCATCTTTTTTGAGCGAGGGTTCATACAGGATTAATATGGCTTTTACAATGGACTTTATATCTGAAAAGAAGTATTTTGGATGTCTTTCAATTATATTAATATTTCTCAGCTCCCTTTGTCTCTCATGGACTTTGTATGATTCATTCAATTTGAGTTTGATATTTTGTGTTTCCCTAGCCAGTGTTTCCCTAGCCAGTGTTTCCCTAGCCAGTGTTTCCCTAGCCAGTGTTTCCCTAACCAGTGTTTCCCAACCAGTGTTTCCCTAGCCAGTGTTTCCTAGCCAGTATTTCCTAGCCAGTGTTTCCCTAGCCAGTGTTTCCCTAGCCAGTGTTTCCCTAACCAGTGTTTCCCTAGCCAGTGTTTCCCTAGCCAGTGTTTCCCTAGCCAGTGTTTCCCTAACCAGTGTTTCCCTAGCCAGTGTTTCCCTAGCCAGTGTTTCCCTAGCCAGTGTTTCCCTAGCCAGTGTTTCCCTAGCCAGTGTTTCCCTAGCCAGTGTTTCCCTAGCCAGTGTTTCCCTAGCCAGTGTTTCCCTAGTCAGTGTTTCCCTAACCAGTGTTTCCCTAGCCAGTGTTTCCCTAGCCAGTGTTTCCCTAACCAGTGTTTCCCTAGCCAGTGTTTCCTCCCGCACTTCAGATAACGTAGCAGCCTTGAGAAGCTCTGAGATTCTTAATGTTCGCCTGTAGAAGGAACGTCTCTATACAGTTCTACAGTCTTCACATTATGTACTGATAAAGCCACTAGATGGCGAAATGTCTACAAATAAGGACACCCAGATGTTGCACATGTGTCTAATTCTTCATCTTGTCGGCAGTGTATACCATTTATGTACAACTCTCTCTAGCTTACATCTTTTCGTTTCTTTTTTCTTAGTGGTTTGTTCCTTGTTCATCATACTTTTAGTGGCACAAAGTTAATCCTCTCTAGTTATTGGCTCGGATCCATATTCATTATATTTTTTCCAGCATATTTCATTTAGAATATTTATTTAATCTAGTTGATGTTCTTGAGGGTAAGGCTGAATCTGGTGATAAATGAATATTATTCACGAGGAAGTACCATGATTCTTAGGCATCCCTGAAGTGGGACCTCTAAGAAGCACGTGATTTACTGTCTCCTAATATCATGTTTATTTTTCCCCTATAATCTACCTTGTAAATTATAGGGGAAAACTAACATATTATTAGAAAACAGGGAAACTGACGTGCCCCTTAAGTTGTCTGATTTTTTTTTCCTCCCTCCGACTTTTCATTTTCATTTCACTCATGACACAATAACGCATCATCAGATCGTCTTCAAATTTTTAATACTGTTGTACGGCACTTAGAGCAAGATTCTAGGAACAATCGACAAGTGAATGTGCCCTATCATCAAAGTTGTTGAACTAATTCCCAGCATCCTGGAATGACTGAGATAACATTCCCAGCATCCTGGAATGACTTTGATAACGTCCAAAACTCTCAGTGGCGGAGCTTCAAACGTTAAATAAAAAAGGTGTCTCCTAATTCGTTTATAAATTCAGAACACATCCGATCAGCTTCAGATTTTCAATCTAGGTCAACTATTACTAGATGAAAGCTTATTGAACAATTGACAAGTGTAGAGAGACGTCAGAGCTGGAAAAGGTACAGAGATAGTTTACTTCCCACATAGAATGTACTCCCTGGAGTGATGAAGAGAAAGATTCCTGATAATATACACAGTACATTGTTAAATACTTGAGGACCTGGTCTCAAATTCACACACAAGGTACTAGAGTGAGACCCAGTGAATAACATGGTTACCTTGGGTATAATAAGAGAACAATACAGTATTCAACAAGACTCTTACACTGCTCACAGCATATATCAGAAATACTACAGGACGAAGTGTAGAAGTTTTTAAGAGAAAAATAGATCACCTCTGCAAGGTGCCAGACAACCAGGCTTATTGACTATGTGATTCGGAAGGCCGCCAACAGGAACAGCCTGGTTGAACAGGCACTCATCATAAAAGCCCGTGCTCGGGCCGGGCTGCGTCTGAAGGAAAAACTTTCGATATCGTTCACAGGTATGTCGTCAGTATATACACTAAAGTGCCACAAGTACTTGTAACCCATGCTAAGCCCGTCTGCTACAACATCAATCACTCGGTTTATATTGCGAGTTGCTCTGTAAATGTGCTTATCTACGTTCATGTTATAGTGGATTATAAATCTACCAAACCTCCTAACTGCATCCCTGTAACATTCGACATAAATACTAAAGTATCTCTTAATCATTATTTAATGCTTAAAAAAACAATCAAAGTAATATACGACATAATTCCTTCAAAGTCCTTGGCTATTATATATATACATTTTTATACAAGAATGAGTCATTGTGAGATTGGATTCATAAGAAAGTGAACATTATTTACATCCTCTTTGAGTTTTGCATGTCTATATCCGGCTTCTCCCAAGAGCTTGTTGTTAGTCATACCAGTCAAGTTCATTCAGCGATAACATAGAACAGTTAATTAACAAGCAGTCAAGCTGATTCTTCGTACCATTATATTAATGTGAAATTCAATATAGAGTGAATAATACAGGTGCTATAATTATTCAAAATATATTATTATTATTGTTATCATTATCAGCATCATTAGTAGTAATACAAATGCTACCATACTACTACTAATTTAGTTTGTACTATTAATACTAATAGTACTATTACTACTTTAAATACCACTAATGCTGTTAATACTAGTAGTAATACTAATATTTCTATTACTACTACTATATTTTCTCCTGTAACTGCTGGAGCTAGTATCAATCTACTGTGAAAGTATCTGAGTGTGGTAGTGATCTATGAGTGTTATGATAAGAATGTCAGTATGAGTGAGTGAGAGAGTGGGTGGATGTGATGTGTGTTTGTTGTGGCTGCATATCACCAGAGTGAGTGCCCTGGTCTACTCAGTGTTGGAGGGGTGGAGGCCCGCCCTGGTCTACTCAGTGTTGGAGGGGTGGAGGCCCGCCCTGGTCTACTCAGTGTTGGAGGGGTGGAGGCCCGCCCTGGTCTACTCAGTGTTGGAGGGGTGGAGGCCCGCCCTGGTCTACTCAGTGTTGGAGGGGTGGAGGCCCGCCCTGGTCTACTCAGTGTTGGAGGGGTGGAGGCCCGCCCTGGTCTACTCAGTGTTGGAGGGGTGGAGGCCCGCCCTGGTCTACTCAGTGTTGGACTGGTGGAGGCCCGCCCTGGTCTACTCAGTGTTGGAGGGGTGGAGGCCCGCCCTGGTCTACTCAGTGTTGGAGGGGTGGAGGCCCGCCCTGGTCTACTCAGTGTTGGAGGGTGGAGGCCCGCCCTGGTCTACTCAGTGTTGGAGGGTGGAGGCCCGCCCTGGTCTACTCAGTGTTGGAGGTGGAGGCCCGCCCTGGTCTACTCAGTGTTGGAGGGTGGAGGCCCGCCCTGGTCTACTCAGTGTTGGAGGGGTGGAGGCCCGCCCTGGTCTACTCAGTGTTGGAGGGTGGAGGCCCGCCCTGGTCTACTCAGTGTTGGAGGGTGGAGGCCCGCCCTGGTCTACTCAGTGTTGGAGGGTTGAGGCCCGCCCTGGTCTACTCAGTGTTGGATGGTGGAGGCCCACCCTGGTCTACTCAGTGTTGGAGGGGTGGAGGCCCGCCCTGGTCTACTCAGTGTTGGAGGGTGGAGGCCCGCCCTGGTCTACTCAGTGTTGGAGGGTGGAGGCCCGCCCTGGTCTACTCAGTGTTGGAGGGGTGGAGGCCCGCCCTGGTCTACTCAGTGTTGGAGGGGTGGAGGCCCGCCCTGGTCTACTCAGTGTTGGAGGGGTGGAGGCCCGCCCTGGTCTACTCAGTGTTGGAGGGGTTGAGGCCCGCCCTGGTCTACTCAGTGTTGGACTGGTGGAGGCCCGCCCTGGTCTACTCAGTGTTGGAGGGTGGAGGCCCGCCCTGGTCTACTCAGTGTTGGAGGGTGGAGGCCCGCCCTGGTCTACTCAGTGTTGGAGGGTGGAGGCCCGCCCTGGTCTACTCAGTGTTGGAGGGTGAGGCCCGCCCTGGTCTACTCAGTGTTGGAGGGTGGAGGCCCGCCCTGGTCTACTCAGTGTTGGAGGGTGGAGGCCCGCCTGGTCTACTCAGTGTTGGAGGGTGGAGGCCCGCCCTGGTCTACTCAGTGTTGGAGGGGTTGAGGCCCGCCCTGGTCTACTCAGTGTTGGACTGGTGGAGGCCCGCCCTGGTCTACTCAGTGTTGGAGGGTGGAGGCCCGCCCTGGTCTACTCAGTGTTGGAGGGTGGAGGCCCGCCCTGGTCTACTCAGTGTTGGAGGGTGGAGGCCCGCCCTGGTCTACTCAGTGTTGGAGGGGTGGAGGCCCGCCCTGGTCTACTCAGTGTTGGAGGGGTGGAGGCCCGCCCTGGTCTACTCAGTGTTGGAGGGGTTGAGGCCCGCCCTGGTCTACTCAGTGTTGGAGGGGTGGAGGCCCGCCCTGGTCTACTCAGTGTTGGAGGGTGGAGGCCCGCCCTGGTCTACTCAGTGTTGGAGGGTGGAGGCCGCCCTGGTCTACTCAGTGTTGGAGGGGTGGAGGCCCGCCCTGGTCTACTCAGTGTTGGAGGGGTGGAGGCCCGCCCTGGTCTACTCAGTGTTGGAGGGGTGGAGGCCCGCCCTGGTCTGCTCTCACAAGGGAAGTGTCAGTATGTTTACTCTCTGCTTTTATGAATGGCCGTGTTGGCGCGTGATCATTGTGAATGAATGCTGGAGTGTTTATCTTCAGTGATTGGGTGAATGTGTGGCTCTTAAATGAGGCGAACACACTCTCCGACTTATGTTTGCGTGGAACGAAAATCAGCTCCTGACTCCGCCTCTTCACTTACAATCGATCGGGTTTGTTCTTCCTAACCTCTTGGGCCCTGTCGTAGTTACTCTTCAAACTGTGTAATGAGTTTGTCTCCACCTCGTTTTCCAGCTGCATCCACTTTCCTTCTACCCTGGAAAAGAAGAAGCATCTCCTACCCTCACTGTTTCAGCTACCATCAGTGTTTCCTCGCTTACGCTCCTCGCATCAAAGTCTCCCGTTCTTCCCTGTAATATTTCTTGTCTTCAATAACGTAGTCTTGTTTCTCTTGAAATCCGAACTTTTTCCCATACGCCATTGCTCTTTGTTTTGACCTCCATGCACCCTTGATGCCGGCGAAGGGCTCTTGATCCAAATTGATAGACCTGCCCTCCTCTTCCTCGGATGGAACGTGATTACCTTCCATTTCCATACTGGTTTAGAGCTTATACCTTTTGATGAGTTTCGAGTGTCTTTCTACTCCCGGAGCCCGGCCATAGGCCAGGCTCTGTAATTTGATTTCCACCCGATAGAGAAACGTAGAGAGAATATGTATCTGAAAGGGTACATGAAGGTACGAGCCTTAATATGGGCTCAGCTACTAGCTGTCAAAGGCACTTTTCGGTAGACACTTAGCCTGTTGTGGGATGATGTTGGTGGGCAGTGTTTCAGATGATGTTGGTGGGCAGTGTTTCAGATGATGTTGGTGGGCAGTGTTTCAGATGATGTTCCTGGCAGTGTTTCAGATGATGTTGCTGGGCAGTGTTTCAGATGATGTTGGTGGGCAGTGTTTCAGATGATGTTGGTGGGCAGTGTTTCAGATGATGTTGGTGGGCAGTGTTTCAGATGATGTTGGTGGGCAGTGTTTCAGATGATGTTCCTGGCAGTGTTTCAGATGATGTTGCTGGGCAGTGTTTCAGATGATGTTGGTGGGCAGTGTTTCAGATGATGTTGGTGGGCAGTGTTTCAGATGATGTTGGTGGGCAGTGTTTCAGATGATGTTGCTGGGCAGTGTTTTAGATGATGTTGCTGGGCAGTGTTTCAGATGATGTTGCTGGGCAGTGTTTCAGATGAGGTGCAGAGGAAAAGGGAACTAATATATAATTATGAATTCCATCACACATTACATTACACCTTCACGATAAAGTTGATAATTTAGCCAAACAAAAAAAAGTGCTCTGAAGGAAAATGTAGAATATGGCTTTGGTGTGTCAGTGTCTAACATTAGAAATAATATTAGGAGACAAGTAAATAATGAAACTGAATGTTATAAGAATACAGCTAGAAGCCTGAGTAGATCTGGCATCCACTATGATAACATGAACGTAGATAAGGACGTTTATGGAGCAACTTGCATTGTGGCCAGGTTTAAGCTTGGTTACAAGTACTTCTGGCAGTTTGGCAGACATACAGATGATGATTAAACTAAATGCAAAGTACAAGGTCAGCCCTATGGTCACTACCTTGAACACTATTTGCTTAATTGTCCAATTATTGAGTTTTATAAAGATAGACAATATACCGTAATTCGCGGCTTGTAAGACTTGTTTTGGTTTCAATGGCTCGGCATCGGACATAACTGGGAGAGCTGCAGCCCACCCCACACCCCAAACTTATAGCTCCCATCACTGACCTTCAGTTTTTAGGACACAGGCTGGTTTCTGGAGACATTTTATGGAAAAAAAAAACATGCGTCTAATAAGCCGCGAAATACGGTAACCCATGTGATCTGTCATGATATCTTATTAATGAAACTATCATACCAGACATATTAAGCACATTTCTTAGATCTGCTTGCATCAAATTAGTCAACTCTAGATATAAATTTAGATGTACTCCTGTTAACCTTTTTGTGGCCTAGTTGGTAGGCCTTCTGTGCATCCATAATCTGTGTATTCTGTGTATCCAAATTAAATCAATCCATCTTAGTTAAAGGTGATGGGCTTAGTAATTTACATTTGCTGTTGGAAGGTGAGGTGTTGTATACGAGATTTTGGTTAAGGTGAAGTGCTGTAATGTACTGATTTAGAGCGTCTTTTCAAACCTCCGTTAGCCTCCTCTGATCCTGGAGAATTAGTAAAATTAGGAATGGTATAAGAAAATTGTTGATATATTTTTCTTTCGTAGCTGCATCCTAGTTTTACGTGTGATGGTGGATCCGTTCCTGGAGTTTACTTGGAGAGAGTTCCGGGGGTCAACGCCCCCGCGGCCCGGTCTGTGACCAGGCCTCATGGTGGATCAGAGCCTGATCAACCAGGTTGTTACTGCTGGCCGCACGCAGTCCAACGTACGAACCACAGCCCGGCTGGTCAGGTACTGACTTTAAGTGCCTGTCCAGTGCCTGCTTGAAAACAGCCAGGGGTCTATTGGTAATCCCCCTTATGTACGCTGGGAGGCAGTTGAACAGTCTTGGGCCCCTGACACTTATTGTGTTGTCTCTCAACGTGCTAGTGGCACCCCTGCTTTTCATTGGTGGGATGTTGCATCGTCTGCCGAGTCTTTTGCTTTCGTAGGGAGTGACTCTCGTGTGCAAGTTTGGTACTAATCCCTCTAGGATTTTCCAAGTGTATATAATAATGTATCTACATTTGTGTTGAATAATTGTTAACTTTCTTATACATTTCTGATGTTTCTTTTGTGTTCATGACTTGTATTTGCACATATCTTCCTGTCTAACATATACATTTTTGTTGAGAGTTGTTGGGGGGATTTGGTAGACCCCTGGCGTGACTGAGGATAAAACGGGATGATGTTGATTTAATTTTGGAATCTCTTCTACATCTGTGATTGAGGGGTAAGCTGAGTTGGTCATTGTAAGTTTGTTTTGTCTGGGGGAGGTCAGCCGATTTGTAGTAGGCTAACTATTCTTCCAGAATCTAGGGACAGTGAACCGCGGCCGGAAATAATGGGTCTTAAGAGGTAATTTGTTTTGTGAATTTTTGGAAGTCGGAAGAAATAGGGAGGTTTTAGATTAATGATTTTAAGCTTCTTAAGCATTCCGCCGTAAAAAAAAATTCTGTCAGTGTTCCGGACTTCCTGGTTGAATGTGGCACCGATCTTGGTGACCAATGTTTTCTTAAGTTTCTTGTGTATGTTAGTGTTATTGGGCAAATGGCAGACTTGTTGGCATATTCTTCTTTATCCACGAGTGCGATATTCCCTCCTTTATCAGACTTCATGACGAGAATGCTGTCAGTTTTCTTGAGCCCTTTAAAGACTGTTGTAAAGTGGGAGTAATCCGTTGTTGTTTTGGAAGTATTTCTGTATACCTCCCAGTCGAGTGATTTTTATACATAATGTGTCTTTACTATAACTGTTTTTGTCTGAGTATTTATCAAAGCTGATTATGTATATCAGTAGTAAAATATACCGACACGTATGTGACTAATACAGAATGTATAATACATATTGTGTCTTATTCACAAAGGATAATTAACAGATTCTAGTTCTCCACTTTAATACCTAGTACTTCTACTGTATCCTTGATGATTCTAACAATTAGATACTACCAAATGAGTCTCTTACAAGAGTCCTCATTCCCCCTGTAACTTGTTTACTCTCACATCTATAAACATTGTCTCTTTGCGCCCATATCTCTCATTGACTGAAACTTCACTTTCATGTGATTCTGTGAACGCTGCAAACATTGCATTTGCATATGCGATGAGGCCATTTATAGTTAGATTTTAAAATTTTATTTGTTTTGAAAATCCTGTTAGCAAAGAAAATGAAGGGATTTACTTTTTGGAATGATATTAGGTTTTGATGGTACATCTGACACTGCACCTTTTTTTTTACAATATGGTACTTAGTGTACATATTCCTATTCTCTCCAGTGCTGGTTATTCTGTGGGTCCACTGGATGGATATGAAGCACACAATAAACTAGCCACTACTGTCCACTGGATGGATATGAGGCACACAATAAACTAGCCACTACCGTCCACGTGGGATGCACATTCCAAGTCCAGTCTCGTCACTGGATTATATTCATGTTGCAGTAGTGTGTTTCCCAGTGCCGACCATGGCTTTCTCTGGCTCCATCTTAGTCATAAATTTCAACATACAGTGTGAGGCTGGTGGCCTCAGTTTACTACCTTGCTGGTCCAAATTTTATGTTGTGTGTCTCCAGCGAGAGTTGATGTGGTTACTGTTACCACCACCACCACCATCACCACCATCCCTGCAACAACCATCACTACTATCACTGCCACCACCACCATCCCTGCACCAACCGACACTACTATCACTACCACCACTGCCATTACTATCACTACCACCACTGCCATTACTATCACTACCACCACTGCCATTACTATCACTACCACCACTGCCATTACTATCACTACCACCATCACTACTATCGGTGTTCCCAGCACTACTACCACAATTACTTTCACTACCAGTACTATGACCATTACTGCTACCATCACCACCTATTATCATTTTTACTGCTTCCACGGCTACCACCACTGTCACCACCTGTCCCAGTGGTTCCCTGTGTACTCACCTAGTTGTGGTTGTAGGGGTCGAGTCATGTGTACTCACCTAGTTGTACTCACCTAGTTGTGGTTGCAGGGGTCGATTCAAAGCTCCTGGCCCCGCCTCTTCACTGGCCGTTACTGTGTGTGTGTGTGTGTACTCACCCACCTAATTGTGGTTGCAGGGGTCGAGACTCAGCTCCTGGCCCCGCCTCTTCGCTGTCTGCTACTGGGTCTCTGCTCTCCCTGCTCCATGAGCTTTATCATACCTTGTCTTAAAACTATGTATGGTTCCTGCCTCCACTATATCTTTCTCTAGACTATTCCACTTCCTGACTACTCTGTGGCTGAAGAAATGCTTCCTAACATCCCTTTGACTCATCTGAGTCTTCAGCTTCCAGTTGTGTCCCCTTGTTTCTGTGTTCCCTCTCTGGAACATCCTGTCACTGTCTATCTTGTCAATTCCCCGCAGTATTTTGTATGTCGTTATCATGTCTCCTCCTACCCTTCTTTCCTCCAGTGTTGTTAGTCCTATTTCCCTCAACCTTTCTTCATAAGACAGACCCCTGAGTTGTGGAACTAACCTTGTCGCAAACCTTTGCACTTTCTCTAGTTTCTTTACGTGCTTGACCAGGTGTGGGTTCCAGACTGGTGCTGCATATTCTAGTATGGGCCTGACGTACACGGTATACAGTGTCTTGAACGATTCCTTGTTAAGGTAACGGAACGCTAATCTTAGGTTTGCCAGTCGCCCATATGCTGCCGCAGTTATCTGGTTGATGTGTGCCTCCGGAGACGTGCTTGGCGTTATACTCACTCCAAGGTCTTTCTCCTTTGCCGAGGTTTGTAGCCTTTGTCCGCCTAGCTTGTACTCTGTCAGCGGTCTTCTTTGCCCTTCTCCGATCCTCATGACTTTGCATTTGGAGGGATTGAATTCGAGAAGCCAATTGCTAGACCAGATGTCGAGCTTGTCCAGGTCTGTTTGCAGCCCTGCCTGGTCCTCTTCCGATGTGATTCTCCTCATTATTTTCACATCATCCGCGAATAGAGACACTTCTGAGTCTATCCCATCCGTCATGTCATTTACATATACCAGGAATAACACTGGTCCTAGGACTGACCCCTGCGGTACACCGCTCGTCACAGGCGCCCACTGTAATACCTCGCCACGCACCATGACCCGTTGCTGTCTCCCTTTGAGGTATTCCCTGATCCATTCCAGTGCCCTTCCTGTTATACATGCTTGTTCTTCCAACTTCTTTACTAATCTCATGTGAGGAACTGTGTCGAAGGCCTTCCTGCAGTCCAGGAAAATGCAATCAACCCACCCTTCTCTCTCCTGCCTTACCTCTGTTACTTTATCATAGAACTCCAGGAGGTTTGTTACACAGGATTTGCCTTCCCGGAATCCGTGCTGTCTGGTGTTTATTATCCTGTTCAGCTCAAGGTGTTCCACCATTCTTTTCCTGATGATTTTCTCCAGGACTTTGCACACTATACATGTAAGTGACACCGGTCTATAGTTTAGTGCCTCTTTTCTGTCTCCTTTTTTAAAAATGGGGACTACGTTGGCCTTCTTCCATACCTCAGGTAGCCGCCCAGTTTCAAGGGATGTGTTGAATATTATGGTAAGTGGCACACTCAGTACCTCAGCTCCGTGTGTGTGTACTCACCTAGTTGTGTGTGTGTGTGTGTGCACGTACGTGTGTGTACTCACCTAACTGTACTTGCAGGGGTCTACTCTCATCGCATGGCCCCCGCCTCAGCAACATCTGTCGATTTGTTATAAATATTTCTGGCTCGGGTCCTATCAGGGGGCTCGAGCCTTCAACACTCCTTGTGCTGAATGGCCCACGCGGGTCAGGCGCGTCACATAAATTTATTAATAACTTCATATCTACTCTTGAAACTGTGTATAAGATTTTGCCTCTATCTAGACCACCCTGTCACTCCGCCATTCCTCTGTATTTTGCATGTCCTGATCATGTCCTCTCCGGTAATCTTGTACTGTTAGTGTGAATGTCATAATTTTCCCTTCGGCACCAATCTCGTTGCAAACCTTTGGATCTTTTCCAGTTTCTTCAAATACTTGATCATAATTTACTCCTGATAAATCCTAGAGGGATTGGTCCTAAATCTGTACACAAAAAATACTTCTTACAAAAAACAAGAGGCTCGACAGACGGTGCCAAATACCCTCCCCCTCCAATGAAAAGCAAGAGTGCCATTAGTACACGGAGAGACACCACAATAAGTGTAAGGGGCCCAAGACAATTCAGCAGCCTCCCATCATACATAAGGGAATTATTAATAGACCCATTGCTGTCTTCAAGAGGGATCTCGATAGGTTCATGAAGTCAGGTCATGATCAGTCTAGCTGTGGTTCGTATGTTGGACTGCGTGCGGCCAGCAACAACAGCTTGATTGATCAGACCCTAATCCACCGGGAGACTTGGTTTGGGACCGGGCCTCGGAAAACTCTCCAGGTAGACTCCAGGTAGTCCAGATAGGCCGGTACAGTAGGTGGTGGCGGGGTATCAGCTGCCTGACCATCACAAGACACAAAAACCACATTCACAGCAAAATAATAACTTATAATCACCGTAATTAAATGGGCTCACGACAGTTCTAAATTTTGTTTTAGCGACGCTCTGGGGAGGGTAAGTGTGTTTTACGTGCTCTGGGGAGAATAAGTGTGTTTTACGTGCTATGTTTATTTTCCGGCGCGGGTACGCTCTCCTTCTTTGTCCACGCTCACCTCCCTTCTGTTTTTTCTTTTTTTGCCTCCGTCTTGGAGCCATTAACTCTCCGACTTCTGTATTGTCCGGGATGTATTTTGACCTGTTAATAAATCAAAGAGGAGTGCCGCGTAAATCAAGCCGGAGTATAGCGTTGACGGTATAATTAATACAAACGACCTCCAAACGTCAGTAAAAATCAAATTGCGAGAGGTGTTGCCTGGTGGGCGGTGTGTGTGGTTCTGGGAGAGACTCTCACTCCCCCACACGTTGAACTGACAGTGTGGTCTTTCTGCTGCTCCTCCTCCTGTTGATGCTACTGCTGCTGTTGTTACTGCGCTGCTGCTCCTAGATATGGAGAGTGACAGTCACATATGCAAGCCAGATAGACAGACAGACAGGACACGGAGGGCAAAGACGGTGCCCTATTGCTATTAGTGAAAAGCCAAACCGCCGGAGTAGTGTGTGTCGCTTAGTGGACGGAGGGTCGAGCTTTCATCACATATTCTTCTACGACTTACACGTGTTTAGCGTGTCACAACAATGTCCCTCCCCACACACACGCACGCACGCACGGAAGCAGGTACACAGTCTAATCGACATATGCCTAGGTCAAAATGGTAACTAATAGAGAGAACTTGAACCAAGGAGGGCATCTTGTCTTCAGCTAATGTGGCCATCAAGAAAACTTCATTGATTCTGGTGAGGGACTCTTCATCTAAACAATTCTGCCTGCTTTCTCGTGGATCAGTCCCGATTGCTTTTATTTTCCCTGGCGCTGTATGACCTTTAGGAGTTTAGCGTTTCCCAAAAATATAATACAAACAACAACAATAGACTTAATGTGTACACCCAACTGCGCTCTCAAGAGGATCAAGAGGTTCATCGCTGCAGCAGGGTAGTGTTTCGTATATTATGGTTACCTTATGTTGCATCCTGGGGGTCACCGCCTCCGCGGCCAGGTCCCAGACCAAACCTGGATGCGTGCTTGTTTGACTAGGCTGTTGGAGGACGTTTAAAAGTCGGGGACCCCTGACACTGAACGAGTTCTCTTTTTAGTGTATACATCGCGCCTTTGCTTTTTATTGGAGGTACTTTGCAACTCCATACGGAGTGATTGATCATACGGAGTGATTTCAGTGTGCAGGGTTGGGATCACTTCCTCCAGGATTCTCAAAGTGTGAATTATGATGTACCTTTCTAGCCTATCTTCCAAGGAATACAGGCCAAGGGACTTTAAATGTTCCCAGTAGTTCAGATGTTTTTTACAGTACGTCAGTAATCTCGCCTGCCTTGAGAGAACAAATGACTTGGAGTATTATTGTTGGTTCAGCATCTCTTGTTTTGAACGTTCTGTTTACCCAGCCTATTATTTTCTTGTGGTAGCTATAGTACCATTGTTGTGATCTTGAATGTGAGATCCTCTGACATCGTCACTCCAGAGTCGCGCAAATGGAAATTTCGCAATGATTAGTGGTTCGACTCTGTCTTATACTTCAATTCAGTCTTTATTTCCTCCAATTTTCCACATTGCAGCAAGTATATTGTGTCCTCATTTAATATCATATTGCTGTCTGAGACACACTAGAAGATGTGATTCAAAGCCACGTGAATATTCGTTTTGTCTTCGATGGACACCACTCTCATAGAGGTTCTGGCGTTATTAGCGAAGGATGATATAAAGTAGTGCTATAATTTATGCACTTCTTTACGTTGGATATAATTATGAGAAATAGAAGCGGGACGAGTCTTGTGCCTTGAGGAACAAAGTTTTTCACAGTGGACTTCCTTCCGCTCGCTACTACTCACTGGGTTCTCCTCGTCAAGAAGTTGAAAATCCATCTGCCTATTTTTCCAGTTATTCGTTTTATTTACGCATTTTGTCAGCTATCACTACGGTCGCAATTGTCGAAGGCTTTTGCAAAATCAGTGTACAATACATTAACATTTAACTTGCCTCAGTACATCCGGGGCCATGTAATGGTCTAACAGTTGTGAAAGGTAGAAGCGACCTGCTCTTAACCCATGCTGCCCTTGGGTGTGTAATTGTTGTGTTTCATGCGACTGGCAGTCTTGCTTCTTAGGACCCATTCCAAGATTTTGATAGTGTGATGTTAGCGCTATAGGTCAGTAGTTTGTCACGAGTGCTTTACTTTCACCTTTGTGAAGTAAAGCAATATCGCTGGTGTTTAATGACTGGAGTGACACTTGTTTTCAGGCACCTTCTCCATGCAATACCAAAGTCGTGGGATACCAAAGTTATGGGTATGCTATCAATGGCTTCAAAATCAACTGGGAATAGAGTAGAGCTACATCATAAATTACGAAGAAGTCAGCTGCGTTTTGAGTCTCATGAAAAACTCTTGTGTGGTCCATTTCCTTGAAGTAAGAGGTCAATAGTGAGCACTTTAAGTAGAGCCCAATGTTGTTTGTATTCTATTTTGACCACCAAAACTTCGACATAAATTTTGGTGTTCAGTAGATCAATGCATATAAGCAGCTTTTGAACATTCAGACCAACCACCTCCCCGTTGCCTGTTTTTAGGGTTGTACCAAGGGATCCTAATTTCATTATTAAAATATTCTTTACGTGAATCTTCGTGAAAGCTGCAAACACTGTATTTGACTCACCTAGAAGGCCACTGATAAACGACATGCTATTGTTTTTTTCCTCGGTTTTGAAACCTTGTAATTTTGTAAACACAAACGATGGTGCAGTGCTGAGGGGCTTGTTGGTTGGACTTAGTATCTGTGGCTCTGATGAGCCATTGGCTTTGATTCCTATCCAGCATGACTCCTAAGTGGAGATATATTCTTAAAATTCTTGCCTTCTTTTCCGTTACGTGGCACTTAAAAAAAATCGTTGTTTACTACATAATTATAATTTGCATGCTTAGTTTGGCGTCCATGAGGCTTTATACGCCTCGTACCCTTCACATGGAAGGCCGGACAGCTTGAATCATAACAAAGTCTCTAATTTATTGAAGTACGGTGCATTTTTGGGTGAAAGAGTTAACAGGGCTTGGAAGGGTATGTGCTTTCATTCAAGAAATTTCGACTTTTTGGGGGGGATATTCAAGTTCCCAAGTTTGTAATCTGCACAATTCATTTTTCTGTTTGTTGTGGTTTATGGGCTCCTAGTTCCCATCTGGTGGAGCTACTAGGTGTATACCAGAGCCTGAGTCAACATCATCACCGGTACCAGTACTACTGGTTCACCTACACAAATCCTAGAACCACCAGGGTCATCAGTACCACTACCAGGATCAGCAGCAGATACTGCACCAGTATCAGCTATGGACTCACCAAAATCACCTGCATCAGCTTTAGCGAATGGAGGATCGAGCTTCCACCATTTCTTGCGGAGTAACAAATGGTGGAGGTGTGTAGTTGCACAAGGAGCTAGAGACTGATTAGGAGGGCAGCCTGTTGTATCACCGTACATGTTCCTAATACTACAAGGACTCCATTGGTACGTAGGTCGTTGTAATTAGAAGAGTCTACCCTCATCGCTTCATTATTTCTTTTACGAGGGTAAACTACGAGAATAGGAATAGGAAGTAAAGGTAAGATAAGATTTCTTTCGGATTTTTAACCTCGGAGGGTTAGCCACCCAGGATAACCCAAGAAAGTCAGTGCGTCATCGAGGACTGTCTGTCTTATTTCCATTGGGGTCCTCAATCTTGTCCCCCAGGATGCGACCCACACCAGTCGACTGACAGCCAGGTACCTATTTGCTGCTAGGTGAACAGGACAACAGGTTTTAAGGAAACGCGTCGAAATGTTTCCACCCGCCGGGAATCGAACCCGGGCCCTCCGTGTGTCAAGCGAGAGCTCTAGCCACCAGGTCATTAGCAATGCCACTTTAACATTCAGTTTTCAGGAAAATGTTATTTAAACCCCTGCTGATAATTTTCAGTAGTGATGACGTGTCGACTGGCGGGAAGTAGGAAATTACCCAGGAATATTTGGAATATTCGAAAATACTCAAGTATTCTCTGATATTCAGGAATTCATAAGCTGCCATTCATAATTTTTATATAATGAAGCACTGTCAACATATTTAGGATATTTTCTATCGTAAACTAATATATTTTGAGAACCTTCTGGAAACTTGCGGTAGTAAGAGGCAACAAGGATATAGGATAAGATACGATTTTGTTCTGACTATTGACCCGGGGAGAGAGGGTTAACCACCCAGGATAACCCAGTAGTCAGTGCGTCACTGAGGACTGTCTATCTTATTTTCATGTAGGTAGGTACCTACTTACTGCTAGGTGAGCAGGGACAGCAGGTATAGGGAAACACGCCTTTTGTTTCCTCCCGTGCCGAGGATCGAACCACGGACACTCAGTGTGTCAACAGTACAATACTTGTCAAGCATGCAAAACAACCACGAGGGGAGTTGAATGATAGCTCTAGGCCTTTTGTGTTGCAATCAACATATCAGGAGCTTGCAATATTGCAGAAAAGAGGAGATCCCAGCATTTGCTGGCAAAGGCGCTCCCTGTGGTCGTATCTGCTTGGACCTCCTCTTTTCTGCTGTGGGTGTGTGGGTGCTGGGCTGTGGGTGTGTGGGTGCTGGGCTGTGGGTGTGTGAATGCTGGGCTGTGGGTGTGTGAATGCTGGGCTGTGGGTGTGTGAATGCTGGGCTGTGGGTGTGTGAATGCTGGGCTGTGGGTGTGTGAATGCTGGCCTGAGGGTGTGTAGGTGCTGGGCTGTGGGTGTGTGAATGCTGGGCTGTGGGTGTGTGAATGCTGGGCTGTGGGTGTGTGAATGCTGGGCTGTGGGTGTGTGAATGCTGGCCTGAGGGTGTGTAGGTGCTGGGCTGTGGGTGTGTGAATGCTGGGCTGTGGGTGTGTGAATGCTGGGCTGTGGGTGTGTGAATGCTGGGCTGTGGGTGTGTGAATGCTGGCCTGAGGGTGTGTAGGTGCTGGGCTGTGGGTGTGTGGATGCTGGGTTGTGGGTGTGTGAATGCTGAGCTGTGGGTGTGTGAATGCTGGGCTGTGGGTGTGTGAATGCTAGGCTGTGGGTGTGTGAATGCTGGGCTGTGGGTGTGTGAATGCTAGGCTGTGGGTGTGTGAATGCTGGGCTGTGGGTGTGAGTGCTGGATTGTCGGCGTGTAAGTGTGGGGCTGTGGGCATGTGGGTGCGGGCATATGTGGCTGTGGGCGTGTGGGTGTGGGGCTGTGGGCGTGAATGTGGGGTTGTGGGTGTGTGGGCGTGGGTCTCAACTCAGTGATGTCGGTCAAGCCATAAAAATCTGACTTTGGACTGGGTGTAAATTAAACGTCCAATTTGCCGGTGGTTTTATGGTGTGTATAAGTCCAGGTTGGTTTGATGACCACCTGCTACCTCGCCCTGAGTTGTCCTGACAACCACTGGTCTCTGTGGTGCTGACAACCATTGGTCTGTGTGGTGCTGACAACCACTGGTCTCTGTGGTGCTGACAACCATTGGTCTGTGTGGTGCTGACAACCATTTGTCTGTGTGGTGCTGACAACCATTGGTCTGTGTGGTGCTGACAACCATTGGTCTCTGTGGTGCTGACAACCACTGGTCTGTGTGGTGCTGACAACCATTGGTCTGTGTGGTGCTGACAACCATTGGTCTGTGTGGTGCTGACAACCATTGGTCTGTGTGGTGCTGACAACCATTGGTCTCTGTGGTGCTGACAATCATTGGTCTGTGTGGTGCTGACAACCATTGGTCTGTGTGGTGCTGACAACCATTGGTCTGTGTGGTGCTGACAACCACTGGTCTGTGTGGTGCTGACAACCATTGGTCTGTGTGGTGCTGACAACCACTGGTCTGTGTGGTGCTGACAACCATTGGTCTGTGTGGTGCTGACAACCATTGGTCTGTGTGGTGCTGACAACCATTGGTCTGTGTGGTGCTGACAACCATTGGTCTGTGTGGTGCTGACAACCATTAGTCTGTGTGGTGCTGACAACCACTGGTCTCTGTGGTGCTGACAACCATTGGTCTGTGTGGTGCTGACAACCACTGGTCTCTGTGGTGCTGACAACCATTGGTCTGTGTGGTGCTGACAACCATTGGTCTGTGTGGTGCTGACAACCATTGGTCTGTGTGGTGCTGACAACCATTGGTCTGTGTGGTGCTGACAACCATTGGTCTGTGTGGTGCTGACAACCATTGGTCTGTGTGGTGCTGACAACCATTGGTCTCTGTGCTGCTGACAACCACTGGTCTCTGTGCTGCTGACAACCATTGGTCTCTGTGCTGCTGACAACCATTGGTCTCTTGTGCTGACAACCACTGGTCTCTGTGGTGCTGACAACCACTGGTCTCTGTGCTGCTGACAACCATTGGTTTCTGTGCTGCTGACAACCATTGGTCTCTGGTGCTGACAACCACTGGTCTCTGTGGTGCTGACAACCACTGGTCTCTGTGGTGCTGACAACCACTGGTCTCTGTGCTGCTGACAACCACTGGTCTCTGTGCTGCTGACAACCACTGGTCTCTGTGGTGCTGACAACCATTGGTCTGTGTGGTGCTGACAACCATTGGTCTGTGTGGTGCTGACAACCATTGGTCTGTGTGGTGCTGACAACCATTGGTCTGTGTGGTGCTGACAACCATTGGTCTGTGTGGTGCTGACAACCATTAGTCTGAGTGGTGCTGACAACCATTGGTCTGAGTGGTGCTGACAACCACTGGTCTCTGTGGTGCTGACAACTATTGGTCTGTGTGGTACTGACAACCATTGGTCTGTGTGGTGCTGACAACCACTGACTTGACCTGTGTAATTAATATTCAGTTCTCAAGGAATCCATCTCATTTTGACATATTCTTAAGTGATTAAAGGAACAAAATCAATTATAATTTTAGTTTGATTGTTTTAAGAATAGAAATATAGTTAGGAGAGAGTTAAACAATGAACATGAATGTCAAAGCAATGCAGTTAGAAGCCTTAGTAGGTCTCTAACTCACTATGATAACATGAACATAGATAAACACTTTTACGGAGCAACTTGCAATGTCAACAGACCTGGGCTAAGTACTTCTGTTCGTTTGGCATGTATATGTCGTGCCGAATAGGTAAAACTTGCTATTTTAGCTTAAATAGCAACGTTTTACTTGCTGAATAAGGCAAGCGAAAATTTGTGTATGCAATAATTTCGCAAAAATCATTCTGAACCTAACTAAAAAAAAATATATTTCCTTGTGTTTGATTATTATCAAATTATTGAAAACTTATCTAAAATATATTTAGTTGGATTAAGTTTAATTAAATTGCGCTTGTTATAATAAGGTTAGGTAAATTTTCTAAGGAAAAAAGAAAACAAAAATGAGGCAGAAATAAAGAAAGCTCTTGGTTCAACCAAAGATGCAGTGAAGAAAAAAAACGCAGAAGAGCATGGTAAAACATCTGAAAGAGAAAGACAAATGAGAACAAAAGAGACCAGAGTAGTAATTTCTAATTAATTTTAGGTCACAGATAATGAATATCATGGTTAAAATTGTTTGTTAGCTCTACTTTCCAATATAGACCTACGTGTCACAACAGGTTCCAACAGGCTTGTGGCAGTGTGTTTCTCACTACACTCACAGTCTCACTGACCTTCATTATTGTTCCAGCAGTCATAGAAGGTGGTTGTGCTGTCAAAGTTTATATTTTCAGGTGAAATGTAGGTGATTTTATTAGCCAAACACTTTCTTATGCACCACATATATAACTTATGAGAATATAAAGCATGTGTTGCAATGCATGAAATATGATAAACATCAATGGCAGCTCTGTGGTGACTTAAAGGTTGTTGTTCTTGTGATGGACTTGCAAGGCGGATATACCAAGTACTGCTGCTTTCAATGTGAATGGGACAGCCGTACAAGAAGTTCCCACTACATCAGGAGAGACTGGCCACCTCGTCAGTCATTGGAGTCTGGCATGAACAATGTTCAACATCCACCTCTCATTGAACCAAACAAAATTTTGCTACCACCACTACACATAAAACTGGGAATCGTGAAAAACTTTGTAAAAGCTATGGACAAATCCGGTCAGGGATTCAAGTAGTTTACATCAAAATTCCCCTCACTGAGCGACGCTAAGATAAGAGTGGGAGTCCTCAATGGTCCTCAGATTCGAGAGCTTCTTAAAGATGGTGACTTGAATCAGACCTTCATGGGGAGGAGAAAGCTGCTTGGGAAGCATTCAAGTTAGTGGCGAAGGAATTTCTAGGAAACAGAAGGGAAGGCAACTATGAAGAATTGATGGAAAACCTCATCAAGGCTTACAAGAACAAGGGATGTAACATATCACTTAAAATCCACTTTTTGGACTCACATTTAGACTTTTTTCCAGCGCACTGTGGAGCAGTTAGTGATGAACATGGTGAAAGGTTTCACCAAGATATTTCAACCATGGAAAAAGAGTACCAGGGCAAATGGGGCACAAAAATGCTTGCAAACTATTGCTGGACATTGGCAAGAGATGATTCTTCAGCCCACTATAAAAAAAAGCGTCAAGCAAAAAGGCAGAGAGTAGGTACGGATTAGAGTTTAAAACATACTGCCACATATTGTACGTTATAATAAAATAATCAAATATTACATGTCTCGTATCTTTAAACCTATAGCCAATAAGCATTTGATATTTTGATTCAGGACATGAAAATACATAAGAATTAACTAATCTCATTTAAGAAGCATAAACTTTTCAAAAATTGTTGACCAGTGAATTTGAGAATGGCACATAAGTAAAAGTAAAGTCTGACCCAAAACTGTTTCACAGCCACACCAGAAGAAAGATGACAGCAAAACACCAGATAATTTGACTAAAGAAGGAAGGGAAGTAACAAGACGGGCAATACAAGAGAGCCCAGTAAGAAATACACCTCCAGGTACCGGAAATCATATCGTACACATAACAGGGAAAGAGGTGGAAAAATCTTTCGAGTAAACTGGATGCACCAAAGGCAATGGGAGCCGACAAGGAGTCACCCTGGAGTCTGCAAGAGGGAGCAGAAGCTAGTGATGGGACAATACCCAAAAAAAAATCCAATAAACGATACCAATATTCAGTTTTAAGTTGATATTAGTAACATCAAAATTAACTTATACCGATACTTTGATACGCCCGAGCAGAAGCAATCTGAACTACTGGCTAAGATCGACAACAAGTCGATGTATAATATACAAGGTAATGGAGAAAATAATTAGAAGAGTGGCAGAATATTTTGAGACAAATGAGTTCATGAACGATAACCAGCTTGAGTTCTAAGATGGCAAATCTTATCTCACAAACTTGTTGGATTTCTATGACAAAGTGACAGAAGTGAGACAGGAGAAAGAGGGAAGGGTGGATTGCATTTCCTTGAGCTGTGTGCAGGAAGGCGTCTGATACTGCATCCCACAAGAGGTACAAACAGGAATAACAGGGAGTGTACTCTAGTGGATAAATGGGTACCTAAAGAGAACACAAGGGGTGATTGTCCAAGAAGAGATGTCGGACTGGGGAGGAGTAACAAGCAGAGTTCTGCAAGGGCTGGTATTACGACCAATACTGTTTCTGATATATGTGAATGACATACCAGATGGGACTGAATCAGATACATTTTTTTTTGGTAATGATGCAAAACTGATCAAAACAAAGGCTACGAATGGATCAGGACAAACTAACAGAAAAGTGGTGACATGAATTCAACGTCAGTATGTGCAAAGTTATGAAGCGTCAGTAATCAATGGTCGTCTGGCAAATCTAGGAGAAACCTTCAAGAATCTCGGCTATGAGTCACTCATGACCCTAATACAACATATGTTGTATGTCAGGTTTTTCATGGAGCAAGGAACCCACACTTCTTGAAACATATTAAGAGAAATGAAGAGAGATTAACGGAAATGAACGTAACTACATTAGAGAACAGAATAATCAGGGAAGGCATGATAATAACAAAGAAAACACTGAGAAGAATTGAAAAGGTAGATACTAATAGACTACACGAATAGACTGTTTGCGAGGTGAGAAACAGGTAATGGGGGGCACAATTAGAAATTATAGATATGGATGAGATATAGGGACGTCAGGAAGTATTTCTTCAGCCTCAGGATGGTCAGAAAAGGGTAATGGCCTTGAAGAGGTGATAGAAGAAGACTTTACACACAGTTTTAAGAGTCGGTACGGCATGGCCCACAGGGCTAGGAGGGACAAATCGAACAAGCAGCAAATTGAAAGACGGGCCATGAGCTAGACTCGATCTCGGTAACCACAAATAGAGGAGTGTAGGTGAGTACACACAGGTGTGGGTATAAAAGTAAGGATGTGCAGTAATGGTTGTGGATCACGCAACTCTAGTTAACTCTTGGTTCCACCTTTTTTTTGTCAGTCTGTGTGTGTGTACACAACCATTTGTACTTAACTATTTATAACTATAGGTCGAATCACAGCTCCTGACCCCCACCTTTCAACATTTGCCTCTCCTGTGTCCCTGTATGTAACACATACACAAACACACACACACACACACACATACAAAACACACAAAACACACACACACACATACATACACACACACACACACACACACACACACACACACACACACACACACACACACACACACACACACATATACACACATATATATATATATATATATATATATATATATAATATATATATATATATATGTTATGTCGTGCCGTATAGGTAAAACTGGTCAATTAGCAAGAACTCATTTAAATTTAAGTCCTTTCTAAAAAAAAATTCTTATACGTTTAAAAATATGTTTTCTCATTTACGTTAATGTAAAAATTAATAATTTTGTACCAAAAAAAATTAGTAAACTTACCTAACCTTATTATAACAAGTTCAATTTAATTTAGCCTAATCCAACTAAATATATTTTAGATACGTTTACAATAATTTAATAAACACAATGAAATATATTTTTTTCCTTAGGTTCTGAATGATTTTTGCGAAATTATTGCATACATAAATGTTCGCTTTTCTTATTCGGCAAGAAGAGCGTTGCCATCTAAGCAACCGAGGCAGGATGACCCCAAAAAAAAAATCCACAAAAAGAAAATACTTTCATCATCATTCAACACTTTCACCACACTCATACATAATAACTGTCTTTGCAGAGAAGCTCAGATACTACAGCTGAGAATAAGTCCCTCCCAGCTGTCACTATCCCAGACCCCTCCTTTAAAGTGCAGGCATTGTACTTCCCATTTCCAGGACTCAAGTCCAACTAAATCAATTAACTGGTTTCCCTGAATCCCTTCACAAAATCTTACCCTGCTCACACTCCAACAGATCGTCATGTCCCAAAAACCATTCGTCTCCATTCACTCCTATGTAACACGCTCACACATGCTTGCTGGAAGTCCAAGCCCCTCGTCCACAAAACCTCCTTTACCCCCCCCTCCCTCCAACCTTTTCGAGGACGACCCCTACCCCGCCTTCCTTCCCCTACAGATTTATACGCTCTACAAGTCATTCTACTTTGGTCCATTCTCTCTAAATGACCAAACCACCTCAACAACCCCTCTTCAGCCCTTTGGCAAATACTTTTAGTAACTCCACACCTTCTCCTAATTTCCACACTCCGAATTTTCTGCATAATATTTACACCACACATTGCCCTTAAACAGGACATCTCCACTGCCTCCAGCCGCCTCCTTGCTGCAGCATTTGCAACCCATGCTTCACACCCATATAAGAGTGTTGGTACACTAGACTTTCGTACATTCCCTTCTTTGCCTCCATGTATAACGTTTTTTGTCTCCACATATACCTCAACGCACCACTCACCTTTTTTCCTTCATCAATTCTATGGTTCTATCCTTCATAAACCCATCTGCTGACACGTCAACTCCCAAATATCTGAAAACATTTACTTCTTCCATAATCCCTCTCTCCAATGTGATATCCAATTTTTCTTTATTTAAATCATTTGATACCCTCATCACCTTACTCTTATCTATGTTCACTTTCAACTTTCTACCTTTACACATCCTTTACACATCCACTCTATCATATGCCTTTTCTAAATCCATAAATGCAATGAAAACTTCTCTACCTTTATCTAAATACTGTTCACATATATGCTTCACTGTAAACACTTGATCTACACATCCCCTACCCACTCTAAAGCCTCCTTGCTCATCTGCAATCATACTCTCTGTCTTACCTCTAATTATTTCAATAATAACCCTGCCATACACTTTACCTGGTATACTCAGTAAACTTATTCCCCCTATAATTTTACAATCTCTTTTATCCCCCTTCCCTTTATATAAAGGAACTATACATGCTCTCTGCCAATCCCTAGGTACCTTCCCCTCTTTCATACATTTATTAAACAAAAATACCAACCACTCCAGCACTATATCCCCCCTTGCTTTTAACATTTCTGTCATAATCCCGTCAGTTCCAGCTGCTTTACCCCTTTCATTCTACGTAATGCCTCACGCACCTCCCCTACACTCACATCCTGCTCTTCTTCACTCCTAAACGATGTTGTACCTCCCTGGCCAGTACATGAAATTACCGCCTCCCTTTTTTCATCGACATTTAAAAGTTCCTCAAAATATTCCCGCCATCTACCCAATACCTCCAGCTCCCCATCTACTAACTCCTCTACTCTGTTTTTAACTGACAAATCCATTCGTTCCCTAGGTTTTCTTAACTTGTTTATCTCACTCCAAAATGTTTTCTTGTTTTCAGCAAAATTTCTTGACAAAGCCTCTCCCATTCTTTCATCTGCTCTCCTTTTGCAGTCTCTCACCACTCTCTTCACCTTTCTTTTACTCTCCATATACTCTGCTCTTCTATTAACACTTCTGTTTTGTAAAAACCTCTCATAAGCTACCTTTTTCTCTTTTATCACACCCTTTACTTCTTCATTCCACCACTCCTCTTTCCTCCTGCACCCACCCTCCTATAGCCACAAACTTCTGCCCCACATTCTAATACTGCATTTTTAAAACTATCCTAACTCTCTTCAACCCCCCACTACTCATACTTGCACTAGCCCACCTTTCTGCCATTAGTTGCTTATATCTCACCCTAACTTCCTCCTCCCTTAGTTTATACACTTTGACCTCTCTCTTACTTGCTGTTGCCATTTTCTTTTTGTCCCATCTACCTTTTACTCTAACTGTAGCTACAACTAAATAATGATCCGATATATCTGTTGCCCCTCTATGAACATGTACATCTTGAAGCCTACTCATCAACCTTTTATCCACCAATACATAATCTAACAAACTACTTTCATTACGTGCTATATCATACCTTGTATATTTATTCATCCTCTTTTTCATAAAATATGTATTACTTATTACCAAACCTCTTTCTACACATAGCTCAATTAATGGTTCCCCATTTACATTTACCCCTGGCACCCCAAATTTACCTACTACTCCCTCCACAACATTTTTACCCACTTTAGCATTAAGATCCCCAACCACAATTACTCTCTCACTTGGTTCAAAACTCCCCACACACTCACTCAACATTTCCCAAAATCTCTCTCTCTCCTCTACACTTCTCTCTTCTCCAGGTGCATAAACACTTACTATAACCCACTTTTCACATCCAACCTTTATTTTACTAAACATAATCCTTGAATTTAAGCATTTATACTCCCTTTTTACCTGCCATAACTGATTATTCAACATTATTGCCACTCCTTCTTTAGCTCTAACTCTATTTGAAACTCCTGACCTAATCCCATTTATTTCTCCCCACTGTGTGTGTATTTCATTGGGCTTACTCCTTCAAACCCTCTCCCCTATATCCTTTTCCACAAATCATCCTACCCGCAATCCTTTCCACAACCCCCTTCGATACTCTCTCTCTCTCTCTCTCTCTCTCTCTCTCTCTCTCTCTCCTCTGTTTTCAACACTCCACCATCACCATCTCTCACTATCAGCTTGCACCATCTCGAGCACATCATCACTCACTTCTCACAGCAACCTCCCTCCCTCACTCTCTTCCTCCCTCACTCTCTTCCTCCCTCACTCTCTCCCTTCCTCAATCTCGCTATTGCAACTCTGATTCTCCATTTTCCAATATGTATGTATGTATGTACATATGTATGTATGCAAAACAAGCGCAAATAGGAGATCTAACAATGCAGAACAAGCCAACATGGGGACGGTAATCTTTAGCCCAAGATCCTTTGCAGTCTGGAGCGTCGTCAGGAGCAATACAGTGTTGCAAGACAGCAATACGTAGGAAGGGAAATTCTCTGAGTCAAGACAGAAGGTATCAGTGGCAGCCCATATCACAGTGATATGGGCTGCCACTGATACCTTCTGCCTTGCCTCACAGAATTTTCTCTCCTATCTGTTGCTGTCTTGCAACACTGCATAGCTCCTGACGACGCACGAGTACGAAAGATCTTGAGCTAAAGATTTCCATCCCTATGTGGCATGTTCTGTATGTATGTATTTATGTATATGCTCTAAAATATATAATATTCAAATACCTTATCTCTCTTTTTCCTTTCAGTAATATATAAAAAAATTTGGTCGGCCCTGGCATGACGCAGAAATATTCGGAATTTTTTTTATTTCTTCTGTTAATTCGGTAGACCATGGTGATAGATGGTAATTCCCAGGTGATAGTGACTCCAGCTCTGACCCAGCGAAACTGCTAAAGCTTAACTGGAACACTTGACGATATCTTCAAATGACCCATCATGCGTGATGGGTAGACTAAGGTAGCAGAACACTGCTGATGTATCTAGTTAGGTTAAATAAAACTAGTTTCTTCTCTCTCTCTCCCTCTCATACCTTCTCTCGTTCCCGCCCTCCATCTGTGTCCTCCCTTCCATTTCCCACTCTCCCTGCTTCCCTCCCTCCTTCCCTCCACCAGCCCTCCATCCTGTTCCATCACTCACCCTCCAACACCAACTAAGAATGTCTTAGCAGTGTAAGGTGAAACCCAGAGAGCAGCGAGCCGCCGCCGCCTCCTCACCTCCCATCCTCAGTTCCCTCCCACCACCTACTCACCTCCCATGTTCTGCTCACTCCCACTACCGCCTCACCTCCCATGCTCTGCTACCACAACCACCTCCCACTAATTACTCCTACCTTGAAGACCACAACACTACTTTGAAGACAACAACACTACCTTGAAGACCACAACACTACCTTGAAGACCACAACACTACCTTGAAGACCACAACACTACTTTGAAGACACAACACTACCTTGAAGACCACAACACTACCTTGAAGACCACAACACTACTTTGAAGACACAACACTACCTTGAAGACTACAACACTACCTTAAAGACCACAACACTACCTTGAATACCACAACACTACCTTGAAGACCACAACACTACCTTGAAGACCACAACACTACCTTGAAGACCACAACACTACCTTGAAGACCACAACACTACCTTCAAGACCACAACACTACTTTCAAGACACAACACTACCTTCAAGACCACAACACTACAATCTTAAGACCACAACACTACCTTGAAGACTACAACACTACTTAGCCTGTCTTTGAGACTACAACACTACCTTGAAGACCACAACACTACTTGAGACAAGACCACAACACTACCTTGAAGACACAACACTACTTGAAGACACAACACTACCTTGAAGACCACAACACTACCTTAAGACCACAACACTACCTTCGAAGACCACAAACACTTTTTTCGTTCTGTAATTCGTGACCATGTGAAGAGTAATATACCGTTGAAGTACTCCACATCTGACCCAGCAAGACTCAAACTACTGGAAGACACAAATCTTCAAGACCACAAATCACTGATGAGACTACAACACTACTTAAGACACAACATTCCTTAGACTCACAACACTACCTTGTCAGACTCACATGCTCCTTAACCACTAACACTACCTTTTCCACAGACTCATCCTGCAAGCATAACACTACCTTCCAAGACCAACACACTCTTTAGACACACACTACCTAAGACCACACACTCCTTGAAGCCACACACTCCTTGAGACACAACATCTCATCCTGAAGACCACAACACTACTCTGAGACCATACTACTCTTAGACCACACACTACCTGAGACCACACACGCCTAGCACCACAACACTACTTGAAGACCACAACACTACTTTGAAGACACAACACTACCTTGAAGACCACAACACTACTTTGAAGACACAACACTACCTTGAAGACCACAAACTACTGACCTTTGAAGACCACAACACTACCTTGAAGACCACAACACTACCTTGAAGACCACAACACTACTTGCACCTCTTGAAGACTACAACACTACCTTGAAGACCACAACACTACTTTGAAGACCACAACACTACCTTAAGACCACAACACTACCGTCAAGACCACAACACTACCTTCAAGACTACAACACTACCTTCAAGACCACAACACTACCTTCAAGACCACAACACTACCTTCAAGACTACAACACTACCGTCAAGACCACAACACTACCTTCAAGACCACAACACTACCTTCAAGACTACAACACTACCTTCAAGACTACAACACTACCGTCAAGACCACAACACTACCTTCAAGACTACAACACTACCGTCAAGACCACAACACTACCTTCAAGACCACAACACTACCTTCAAGACCACAACACTACCTTCAAGACCACAACACTACCTTCAAGACCACAACACTACCTTCAAGACCACAACACTACCTTCAAGACCACAACACTACCTTCAAGACTACAACACTACCTTCAAGACCACAACACTCTTGAAGACTACAACACTACCTTCAAGACTACAACACTACCGTCAAGACCACAACACTCTTGAAGACCACAACACTCTTGAAGACCACAACACTACCTTCAAGACCACAACACTACCTTCAAGACCACAACACTACCTTCAAGACCACAACACTCTTGAAGACCACAACACTACCTTGAAGACCACAACACTACCTTGAAGACCACAACACTACCTTGAAGACCACAACACTACCTTGAAGACCACAACACGGGAAACGATGAGAGTATTGTAATACTCTCATCTACAGATGTCGCTGAGACTGTTACAACAGATTATTTACCTTTTGCCACAGAAGTGGCTGGTTTATTGTGCACCTCACATCCATCCTGAGGAAGGTAGCGCAAGAGTATATACAAAAGGCCTAGGAACTAGGACCCCAAAAGGGTTTACGGGAATGCATCTGGTTTTATATATACAGTTGAGTTATCGGTTGCTATCAGATTTAGGAAATATACTTGATATGTCTAGGATCTTATTTTCATTAACAAAATATCTAGACATATCACATAGGTTATTATACTATCTCTGTATTCCACAATAAGTAGATAAATAAGAACATAGTTTTCAAGAGAAGAGAGTGACCATAGGCCTGGGTTCATCATCCGTGTGTCTGCCAAGCTGCCAGAAGTACTTAAAACGAAGCCCAAGCCTGGCTACTACAACATCAGTTAATTCACTTTGCACGTAGTAATAACAGCAACAGAGAAAATATCATTCCTGTAGAAATTACCAGATATAAGTGATGAGGTTCTACTGAAGATGGTGCACAGAGGTACAGGAGGAATCAGATACAGACTTGCAATGCAATACAGGTGGAAATGAAGCACAAATGCTACAAAGGACAGGTGCGCCGGGAATACAAATGCAGGGTAATTCAGGTAAGAAAAAACAAGTGCAGAACACCACAGACGGAAATACCAGTGACCTTATATACTCTGGTGCGAAATATAATGGTGTTGCAGAGAGTAACTTTAGATCACAGCCTAATATAATATGTTCAGGAGTGCAGTCACTGGGGACTCAGCAGCAGGACACCCTCATGAAGGTGTTCAAAACAAAAACATATAGTGGGATCAAACAAATCAAACAAATTGAGCATAAACTGAACGTACCTCTGTTAGACCAGGAACACCTCCACACCTGACACTAGACCAGCACCACCTCCACACCTGACACTAGACCAGCACCACCTCCACACCTCACACTAGACCAGCACCACCTCCACACCGACACTAGACCAGCACCACCTCCACACCTCACACTAGACCAGCACCACCTCCACACCTCACACTAGACCAGCACCACCTCCACACCTCACACTAGACCAGCACCACCTCCACACCTACACCTAGACCAGCACCACCTCCACACCTACACTAGACCAGCACCACCTCCACACCTCACACTAGACCAGCACCACCTCCACACCTCACACTAGACCAGCACCACCTCCACACCTCACACTAGACCAGCACCACCTCCACACCTGACACTAGACCAGCACCACCTCCACACCTCACACTAGACCAGCACCACCTCCACACCACACTAGACCAGCACCACCCCACACCTCACACACTAGACCAGCACCACCTCCACACCTCACACTAGACCAGCACCACCTCCACACCTCACACTAGACCAGCACCACCTCCACACCTCACACTAGACCAGCACCACCTCCACACCTACACTAGACCAGCACCACCTCCACACCTCACACTAGACCAGCACCACCTCCACACCTCACACTAGACCAGCACCACCTCCACACCTACACTAGACCAGCACCACCTCCACACCTCACACTAGACCAGCACCACCTCCACACCTCACACTAGACCAGCACCACCTCCACACCTCACACTAGACCAGCACCACCTCCACACCTCACACTAGACCAGCACCACCTCCACACCTCACACTAGACCAGCACCACCTCCCACCTACACTAGACCAGCACCACCTCCACACCTCACACTAGACCAGCACCACCTCCACACCTCACACTAGACCAGCACCACCTCCACACCTACACTAGACCAGCACCACCTCCACACCTCACACTAGACCAGCACCACCTCCACACCTCACACTAGACCAGCACCACCTCCACACCTCACACTAGACCAGCACCACCTCCACACCTCACACTAGACCAGCACCACCTCCACACCTCACACTAGACCAGCACCACCTCCACACTCACACTAGACCAGCACCACCTCCACACCTCCACACTAGACCAGCACCACCTCCACACTCACACTAGACCAGCACCACCTCCACACCTCACACTAGACCAGCACCACCTCCACTCTAGACCAGCACCACCTCCACCACACTAGACCAGCACCACCTCCACACCTCACACTAGACCAGCACCACCTCCACACCTCACACTAGACCAGCACCACCTCCACACCTCACACTAGACCAGCACCACTCCACACCTCACACTAGACCAGCACCACCTCCACACCTCACACTAGACCAGCACCACCTCCACACCTCACACTAGACCAGCACCACCTCCACACCTCACACTAGACCAGCACCACCTCCACACCTCACACACTAGACCAGCACCACCTCCACACTCACACTAGACCAGCACCACCTCCACACCTCACACTAGACCAGCACCACCTCCACACTCTCACACTAGACCAGCACCACCTCCACACCTCACACTAGACCAGCACCACCTCCACACCTCACACTAGACCAGCACCACCTCCACACCTCACACACTAGACCAGCACCACCTCCACACCTCACACACTAGACCAGCACCACCTCCACACCTCACACTAGACCAGCACCACCTCCACACCTCACACTAGACCAGCACCACCTCCACACCTCACACACTAGACCAGCACCACCTCCACACTCCACACTAGACCAGCACCACCTCCACACTCACACACTAGACCAGCACCACCTCCACACCTCACACTAGACCAGCACCACCTCCACACCTCACACTAGACCAGCACCACCTCCACACCTCACACTAGACCAGCACCACCTCCACACCTCACACCTAGACCAGCACCACCTCCACACCTCACACTAGACCAGCACCACCTCCACACCTCACACTAGACCAGCACCACCTCCACACCTCACACTAGACCAGCACCACCTCCACACCTCACACACTAGACCAGCACCACCTCCACACCTCACACTAGACCAGCACCACCTCCACACCTCACCACTAGACCAGCACCACCTCCACACCTCACACTAGACAGCACCACCTCCACATCTCACACTAGACCAGCACCACCTCCACACCTCACACTAGACCAGCACCACCTCCACACCTCACACTAGACCAGCACCACCTCCACACCTCACACTAGACCAGCACCACCTCCACACCTCACACACTAGACCAGCACCACCTCCACACCTCACACTAGACCAGCACCACCTCCACACCTCACACTAGACCAGCACCACCTCCACATCTCACACTAGACCAGCACCACCTCCACACCTCACACTAGACCAGCACCACCTCCACACCTCACACTAGACCAGCACCACCTCCACACCTCCACACACTAGACCAGCACCACCTCCACACCTCACACTAGACCAGCACCACCTCCACACTCACACTAGACCAGCACCACCACACTCACACTAGACCAGCACCACCTCCACACCTCACAACTAGACCAGCACCACCTCCACACCTCACACACTAGACCAGCACCACCTCCACACCTCACAACACTAGACCAGCACCACCTCCACACCTCACACACTAGACCAGCACCACCTCCACACCTCACACTAGACCAGCACCACCTCCACACCTCACACACTAGACCAGCACCACCTCCACACCTCACACTAGACCAGCACCACCTCCACACCTCACACACTAGACCAGCACCACCTCCACACCTCACACTAGACCAGCACCACCTCCACACCTCACACACTAGACCAGCACCACCTCCACACCTCACACACTAGACCAGCACCACCTCCACACCTCACACACTAGACCAGCACCACCTCCACACCTCACACACTAGACCAGCACCACCTCCACACTCACACACTAGACCAGCACCACTCCACCTCACACTAGACCACACCACCTCCACACTCACTAAGACCAGCACCACCTCCACATCTCACACACTAGACCAGCACCACCTCCACATCTCACACACTAGACCAGCACCACCTCCACACCTCACACACTAGACCAGCACCCACCTCCACACCCCCTCACACACTAGACCAGCACCACCTCCACACCTCTCACACACTAGACCAGCACCACCTCCACACTCACACACTAGACCAGCACCACCTCCACACCTCACACTAGACCAGCACCACCTCCACACCTCACACTAGACCAGCACCACCTCCACACCTCACACACTAGACCAGCACCACCTCCACACCTCACACACTAGACCAGCACCACCTCCACACCTCACACACTAGACCAGCACCACCTCCACACCTCACACACTAGACCAGCACCACCTCCACACCTCACACACTAGACCAGCACCACCTCCACATCTCACACACTAGACCAGCACCACCTCCACACTCACACACTAGACCAGCACCACCTCCACACTCACACACTAGACCAGCACCACCTCCACCTCACACCTAGACCAGCACCACCTCCACACCTCACACCTAGACCAGCACCACCTCCACACTCACACACTAGACCAGCACCACCTCCACATCTCACACCTAGACCAGCACCACCTCCACACCTCACACACTAGACCAGCACCACCTCCACACCTCACACACTAGACCAGCACCACCTCCACATCTCACACACTAGACCAGCACCACCTCCACACCTCACACACTAGACCAGCACCACCTCCACACCTCACACTAGACCAGCACCACCTCCACACCTCACACACTAGACCAGCACCACCTCCACACCTCACACACTAGACCAGCACCACCTCCACACCTCACACCTAGACCAGCACCACCTCCACACCTCACACACTAGACCGGTATTACTCAATGTACTGTAGAAAATGTGTATAAAAAACGCTCCATATATAATGTCAGTTTACGGGATTGGTTCTGAAACCAGACGCGTATTAGTCCTGAAGAGTAGCCAGGACAGGGCAGGAGCAGAGTCGTACGGGGAGAGCGGAAGCTGGAACAAGACGTCATGGTTTGGTGTTTGTGTAAGGAAGGATGGGGGGTGATTTTGGGTAGGTTTATGCCATAGGTTGTTTTAATATTTATGAAATTACTCTCCTGATATATCTGTAAGGCCCTAGTATGAGGAGAGGCCTGTTTAAGTTTGGGGAGAGTACGTGTGTATAGTTTCGCCTGCAGACTGAGGCCAGCAGAAGGGAAGGGTCATGGAGCCTCCCTGTTTATAAATGTTTATGTTGTTGTTGCTTTAACCACTAGTAGCAGTGTGCTAGTAAGCTAATTGTGAGTTCTTGATAAAGATGTACTGGTGTTTAGTGATTTTTGTATGTAGTGGGTAGGTTGTATGTTGTATATGTGGGTTTACTATTAATAGATTTATATTTTTATAAAAGTGCCTTTAACTGCCCTTCCTAATAATAAAGGTGAATTCAATCTGCCTGATAAATTATTGAACAGGTAACGTTTTGTGAAGGAACAAACTGGCTCTAGGTTGGTATTCTTTTATTTTAATGTTTTAAATACCCCTAGACTAGGCAGGTTGTTAACCCCTAGGTTACATGGAGGTCATATCCGGGAGAATTATCAAATTTAGAATGATAGTTCATATTTGAAACCTGGAGTCAATATTGAAAAGAATGAATTCACCTTTATACTATTATTAGGAAGGGCAGTTACTATAGATTTCTAAAAATATAAATCTATTAATTGTAAACTTACAAATACCACATACAAACTACTCTACATACAAAATCACTGAACACCAGTACACCTTTACCAAGTACTCACATTAGCTCACTAGCACACTGCTACTAATGGTTAAAAAAAACATGAACATTTATAAACAGGGAGGCTCCATGACCCTTCCCTTCTGCTGGCCTCTTAGCCTGAGGTAAAACATTACACAAGTTCTCTCCCAAAACTTAAACAGGCCTCTCCTCATACTAGGGCCTTACATATATATATATTTCAGGAGAGTAATTTCATAAATATTAAGGCAACCTATGACATAAACTTACCCAAAATCATCCCCACCCCCTTACAAAAACACCAAACCATGACGTCTTGTTCCAGATACCACTCTCCCCGTACTGACTCAAAAACACACCTCGCCTGCTCCTATCTTGTCCTGGCTACTCTTCAGGACTAATACGACTCCGGTTTCAGAACAAATCTCGTAAACTGACATATATGGAGCGTTTTTTACACAATTATATTTTCTAAAACAGCAATAACCTGCACATAACACACACCACTATCACACACCTCCGCCAAAACTAGACCAGCACCACCTCCAACCTAACTAGACCAGCCACCCACACTCCACAAATCCCCTCCAGGTCTAGACCAGCAGCACCTCTACACATGCCAACAAATTCACCTCCTAGGTCTAGACCAGCAGCACCTCCACACCTGCCAACACTCACCTAAAGGCAGACCAGCAGCACCTCTAACCTGGCAGCACCTCACCTCAAGGCTAGAGACCAGCAGCACCTCCACACCTGCCAACACACTCACCCTCAAGGTCTAGGAGACCAGCAGCACCTCCACACCTGGCAACACACTCACCCTCAAGGTCTAGGAGACCAGCAGCACCTCCACACCTGCCAACACACTCACCTGTAGGGGGAAAACTAGCTTTAGAAACACATAAAACACTGAACAAAAACACAGATTTGAGAATACTTAGAGTAGACAAACTTATCAGATCAGAAGACCTAGTCTGGGACCAGGAGGCCTAGTCTGGGACCAGAACAACGGAAGTCAGTTTTACCCAATGTTTCCTACACACGTTATAGAAATAAGAAACATGGACACTGGTTATAGCAGCACAGCACACAGGCCTCGTCAGTGTCAAACTAGCACCGCAGCAGCAGGAATAGTAGTCACATCCATAGCAGCAACAAGCAGCAGCACAGCAGCAGCAGCAACAGCAGCAGCAGCATAGCAGCAGCAGCACAGCAACAGCACAGCAGCACAGCAACAGAAGCAGCACAATATGGGTGACACAACTGTGTGTGTACTAGAAGGAGGGAAATAAGGAAGGGATGATTTGAAGACGAGGTGGGTAGTGGGCGGGTGGGCTGAGTGGTGGGCCGGTGGGCTGGGTGGGTCAAGTTACGTGACCACTACCGTGACCTCAAGAGCTTCAGGTAGAACCAACTTAAATCACTCGGTAGCGATTTACTCGCGCACTTCCGGATGATTAGGAGGGGAAGAGGCGAGTGATATCTCTCACCCCAGGAGTACAGTATCCCTCCAGGTATACTATATCCCCCTGGCTTACTATCCCCTTCATGCGCATTGCATCCCTCCCAGACACATTATACCTGCGGACCTGCTCAAGTGTGAGCGATGGTGTTCTAACAGCGAGGCTTCTGTTGGCACCACTGTGCTGCAGTAAGCCAAGGTTGGAAGCCTCTCTCCCTGGCTGCCACCTTAGTATGCCAGGGTTAGAAGCCTCTCCCTGGCTGTCACCTCTGTATGCCAGGGTTGGAAGCCTCTCCCTGGCTGCCACCTCTGTATGCCAGCGTTGGAAGTCTCTCTCCCTGGCTGCCACCTCTGTATGCCAGGGTTGAAAGCCTCTTCCTGGCTGCCACCTCTGTATGCCAGGGTTGGAAGCCTCTCCCTGGCTGCCACCTCTGTATGCCAGGGTTGGAAGCCTCTCCCTGGCTGCCACCTCTGTATGCCAGGGTTGGAAGCCTCTCCCTGGCTGCCACTTCAATGCACTCCAAGAATCGTCCATGTGCTACAAGACTCGTCATTGTGCTACAAGACTCGTCATTGTGCTACAAGACTCGTCATTGTGCTACAAGACTCGTCATTGTGCTACAAGACTCGTCATTGTGCTACAAGACTCGTCATTGTGCTACAAGACTCGTCATTGTGCTACAAGACTCGTCATTGTGCTACAAGACTCGTCATTGTGCTACAAGACTCGTCATTGTGCTACAAGACTCGTCATTGTGCTACAAGACTCGTCATTGTGCTACAAGACTCGTCATTGTGCTACAAGACTCGTCATTGTGCTACAAGACTCGTCATTGTGCTACAAGACTCGTCATTGTGCTACAAGACTCGTCAATGTGCTACAAGACTCGTCAATGCGCTACAAGACTCGTCATTGTGCTGCAAGAAGATATCTGAAATTGATTGCTAGGCACTATAAGTGCCAGACCAAGTTGACTGTGAGGTAGGCCTGCGGGTCGCTAGTAGCAACAGTCAGTTAATAAGCCTGACCCCAGGGTGAGCTGCGGGGAAAGCTCAGCTAACTTGATATACTTCCTCTGTTCAGAGAGAGGGGGGGAGAGGTAAGGGTAAACAAGGCCTGCAATTAACAAATCCTACTAATTACTACACAGGAATATTTTTTAAAGTGGACACCAGAGAGAGCTAATGTCAGGGGAAATTAGTTGACACCTGATTTCTTCAGAACCTGGTTAATACTACCACCACTACGACTACTACTACTGCTACTACTACTACTGCTACTACTACTACTGCTACTACTACTACTACTTCTACTACTACTACTACTACTACTACTACTACTTCTACTGCTACTACTACTACTACTTCTACTGCTACTACTACTACTACTGCTGCTGCTGCTACTACTACTACTGCTACTACTAATGCTGCTGCTGCTGCTACTACTACTACTGCTACTACTAATGCTGCTGCTACTACTGCTACTACTGCTGCTGCCGCTACTACTATAACTACTACTAATAACTCCTGCTGCAACTACTACAACCACCAACACCGCTGTCTCTATTGCCACTTGCACCAACACGACTACCACTAGTTCAAAAAACACCAGTACTACTACTACTACCAACAACAACAACAATACCAACACCACCAACCATTTCCATCCACTAAAACCACCACCACGATCACCACCAACCATTTCCATCCACTAAAACCACCACCACCAACCACCACCACCATTACCACCAACCATCACCACCATCAGCAACCACCACCAATCATCGTCGTCGTGATCCATCAAGTCACAACTCAAAGTTTTACTGCCAGGCAACACAAATTTACAAGTGTTGGATCTGCCAGAGCTGTCTGCCTTACCTCCTGCCTGGCTCTCTACGTGTCTGTATGCATGGCTGTGTCTTGTCTACGCGTCTGTGTATCTGCCTACGTATCTGTGTGCCTGTCTACGTATCTATGTGTTTGTTAAAGTTTCTGTCTCCGTATTTGTTAGCCTATCTACATTTCTGTGTGTCTGTCTACGTCTCCGTGTGTCTGTCTACGTGTCTGTGTGCCTGTACTCACCTAGTTGTGGTTGCAGGGGTCGACCCACAGCTCCTGGTCCCGCCTCTTCACTGTCGCTACTAGGTCACTTTCCCTGCTCCATGAGCTTTATCATACCTCTTCTTAAAGCTATGTATGGATCCTGCCTCCACTACATCACTTTCCAGACTATTCCAATTCCTGACAACTCTGTGACTGAAGAAATGCTTCCTAATATCTCTGTGACTCGTCTGAGTCTTCAACTTCCTTGTTGCTGTGTCCCATCTCTGGAACATCCTGTCTCTGTCCACCTCGTCGATTCCTCTCAGTATTTTATATGTCGTTATCATATCCTCCCTATCTCTCCTGTCCTCCAGTGTCGTCAAGTCGATTTTCCTTAACCTCTCCTCGTAGGACATGCCCCTTAGCTCCGGGACTAGTCTCGTTGCAAACCTTAGCACTTTCTCTAATTTCCTTACGTGCTTGGCTAGGTGTAGGTTCCAAACGGATGCTTCATACTCCAATATGGACCTGACGCATACGGTGTACAGGGTCCTGAACGATTCCTTACTGAGATGTCGGAATGCTATTCTTAGGTTTGCTAGGCGTCCATATGTTGCAGCAGTTATTTGGTTAATGTGCGCCTCAGGAGATGTGCTCTGTATTATACTCACCTCAAGATCCTTTTCCTTGAGTGAGGTTTGTAATCTCTGACCCGCTAGACTGTACTCCGTCTGCGGTCTTCTTTGCCCTTCCCCAATCTCCATGATCTTGCACTTGGTGGGGTTGAACTCCAGGAGCCAGTTTCTGGACCAGGCATGCAGCCTGTCCCCATCTCTTTGTAGTTCTGCCTGGTCCTTCTCCGATTGAATTCTCCTCATTAACTTTACATCATCTGCAAACAGGGACACTTCTGAGTCTATTCTTTCCGTCATGTCGTTCACATATACCAGAAACAGCACCGGTCCTAGGACTGACCCCTGGGAAACCCCGCTCGTCACAGGCGCCCACTCTGACACCTCGTCCCGTACCATGATTCGCTGATGTCTACCAATCATGTATTCCCTGAGCCGTTGCAGTGCCTTCTCTGTTATACCTGCCTGGTCCTCCAGCTTTTGCACTAATCTCTTGTGTGGAACTGTCAAAAGCCTTCCTACAGTCCAAGAAAATGCAGTCTGTCCACCCGTTTCTCTCTAAAAGTCTGTGTGCCTGTCTACATGTTTGTGTCTACTTGCCTGTGTACCTGTCTATGTGTCTATCTGCGTGTCTGTGTGTCTGTCTACGTGTCTGTGTGTCTGTCTACGTGTCTGTGTGTCTGTCTACGTGTCTGTGTGTCTGTCTACGTGTCTGTGTGTCTGTCTACGTGTCTGTGTGTCTGTCTACGTGTCTGTGTGTCTGTCTACGTGTCTGTGTGTCTGTCTACGTGTCTGTGTGTCTTTTTACATATTGGCCTATGTTTCCTTGCCAGATACGGCAACAATCGGTGAATACACACCAGCAGCGGGTTTGACAAATGGCAGACGGAGGTTCGAGTTTACAACACACCATACACTGAATATTCCACACGAGTTTAACGCCTCTCATACAATACCCAGAGTGTGAAGTTGCAGCGGCCTTCAAGGAGTATGACTAGACGCTGTGCAAGGGTTCTCGTTCCAAGGAATTGTAGCTAATTTCCCCTTCCTCGGATTAAACCTGACTACTTACAGATTTAACGTTTTCTCATGAATGTGATATTACACTTGACGAGATGGTTGTCTTAGGTGAGTTGTAAATATCTCCAGTGTTTGTGTTTGTGTGTATGAGAGAGAGAGAGAGAGAGAGAGAGGTGGTCGACAGCAGCCACCAGCTGGTGCAGGTAAGCACTACAACATACTAGAGGCGTGGAGTAAGTCCACCACAAAGTGATAATCATATGCATGAGGGGAGCGAGGCACATTTTAGGAGCCTCCAGCCAACTGTGTAGGAAGTCATAAAAAGATTGAAGTGTAAATAATGGGTGTCGTAAACCCCGGCACCGCCGTCCTCCACGATGTCTCCTCCAGCAGAAATGGTCCGAATGTGTCCTTAAAGGAATTCTGTGGCGTAGGGCAGAAATACGCCAGTCTTGCTTGGCGTAGATGGCGGTGGTGGGGTAGATTTAAAGTCATATTTAATATATTTGAGGATGACTACATCTCTCACGCTTGTAGCGGTGACTGTCAGGCAGCAGAGTGTCCAGCAAAGCTTTCAGTGAGTAGGAACTAAGAACGTCGACTATTACCAAGAATCTCACCAAGAATAAACATAAGAAACATAAAAGAACAGTCGATATTAAAGCTGAGATATATACACTGCATCATCTACAGTTACAAAAAAAAAAAACGCAGGAGAAACGGCGAAGTTCGTAAGTTCTAAACATACATGTTAACGAAATATAAATATACCCGCGGTATAACCTCAGTAATGCATATGTAACACATACGCTATAAAGAAATAGCCACGAGCATCAAATGAAGTGGAATGGAGGACGTACTCGTCCACGGATAAAAGGATCTAAATAGATGTCGTGGACTTGACTCAGCAGTTATCATTACGAGTAATATAAATGGACAGAACTCCTGGAGTATTAACAAAGAAAATTTTTAAACATGGCCAAGAGAAGACAATCAACTGAAATCAATTGCATATCACAGGTTCTGCCTATAGCACTACACCTCACCTTATATGTGGAATACAATTGATTTTACTTGATGTCCATCTCTTGGTGTCCCATGGCAAGTTTAACAAACATTTTCTGAGTTAAAACTCCAGGAGTTCTGTACAGTTATATTACTCAAATTGATAACTATTGCTACTGTACAGTAGCACGCTGGCTTCAGTACAGTAGCATGCTGGCTACAGTAAAGTAGCACCATGGCTACTGTACGGTAGCACACTGACTACAGTACAGTAGCACGCAGGTGCTGCTGGCTGACGGTCAGGTAAGGGCAGGTACTGCTGGCTGACAGTCAGGTAAGCGCAGGTGCTGCTGGCTGACGGTCAAGTAAGGGCAGGTACTGCTGGCTGACGGTCAGGTAAGGGCAGTTGCTGCTGACTGACAGTCAGGTAAGGGCAGGTGCTGGTGGCTGAAAGTCAGGTAAGGGCAGGTGCTGCTGGCTGACGGTCAGGTAAGGGCAGGTGCTGCTGGCTGAATCTGGCAGTGTAAACGCAGGGTGCTGTAAGTGGCTATGTCAGTAACATGACTTGCTGACAGTACACCTGGTTCAGTACAGTGCATCGCTACAGTAAGTAGCCCATGGCTACTGTACGGTAGACACTGACTCAGTACAGTAGCACGCAGGTGCTGGCTGACGGTCAGGTAGGCAGGACTGGCTGACAGTCGGAAGGGGTGCTGCTGGCTGACGTCAATAAGGCAGGTACTGCGGCTGACAGTCAGGTGGCAGTGCTGCTGACTGACAGTCAGGTAAGGGCAGGTGCTGCTGGCTGAAAGTCAGGTAAGGGCAGGTGCTGCTGGCTGACGGTCAGGTAAGGGCAGGTGCTGCTGGCTGACGGTCAGGTAAGGGCAGGTGCTGGTGGCTGAAAGTCAGGTAAGGGCAGGTGCTGGTGGCTGAAAGTCAGGTAAGGGCAGGTGCTGCTGGCTGACAGTCAGGTAAGGGCAGGTCACACTGGTCTCGGGTTACTGTCAGCTTCCCACTTCAAAATTACCTCATAAAAATGTGAGAATGATTTACGTGAGTTGCTGCTAGACGCCCTTCTTTCCTTCCTCCTTCCTTCCCTTTCTCCTTCCTTCTATCCTTCTTCCTTCCCTCTATTATTCCTTTCCTTCCTCCTTCCCTTTCTCTCTCCTCTTCCTGTTTCCTCCCTCTCTCAATCCATCCCTCCCTTCCTCTTTACCCAATCCTCTCTCCCTCCCTTAAACATTCCATTCATCCCTTTAATAACTCGCACTCTAATCCTTTCTTTTCTCAGTTCCACTTATTTCTCTCTCCCTTCACTCCCTTCCTAACTCACTCTTCCTTGCCTACCTCACTCCCTCCTCCTCCTCCTCCTCCCCACAGACGGAAGCCTTGCTGCAAAATTCTCCATTTAAAAGAGACCTCACAATAAATGTAAATGGACCAAGATTCATCAACACCATATATATATATATATATATATATATATATATATATATATATATATATATATATATATATATATATATATATGTGTGTGTATATATATGTATATATATATATATATATATATATATAGTAATAGTAATTTAGACAAATCTTCCCTCCCACTTTATCAACCACTTTCCCCTTACCCTCTTTTATTCTTTCCCTCTCCTATCGTAGCCACCCCAGTCTAACCTCCATCCCCTCCACTCATATCTCCCCCACATACGCCCCCTTCATTTCCACCCACTTTACTGTCTGACGGAAACATGTAAGTGATAACCAAATCCCTTCCCTCCTCCCATGTGTGTGTGTGTGTGTGTGTGTGTGTGTGTGTGTGTGTGTGTGTGTGTGTGTGTGCGTGTGCGCATGCGTGCGTGTGATGACTTTCTCTCTGTTACAGAAATATACCTTAAGATAATGATTTAGATTTTGCCGCTGAAGTGGCTAGATATTATGCACCCCATATCCATCCTGTGGAGGGTAGCGCAAGAACACATGGATACACAAATGGCATAGGAACTGGTCTCCAAATGAGTCAACAGGAGATACCTCTGGATATATCTTTACAGTTTATATTTTCTCTGTTACAAGCAAATTTAAAATATTTGCTAAAAATGTTCGATGTCGTTTTTTTAATAAGAAGAAAACTTGACATATCACCTGTTATTATACCGACTGACTCTATATTTCCCAATAAGTAGACATTCATGAGCAAAGTGTTAAAGACAGTGGCACTAAGGCTGACCACATTATTTGCATTTAGGTTCATCGTGTGAAATATATATATATATATATATATATATATATATATATATATATATATATATATATATATATCAATAACATCACTGCGACTAGCCGAGGATTTGAACCCATGTTGTTTTAGGCCGCTTCATGGTGAGCGAAAACGCCATGACGCTCTAACCCACTGGACCATACAATCACACAAGAAGCACGCACCCAGCAGAGCTAGGTGTTGTACAGTAATCCGAGGACACTCGATGGTGTGGGTGCTTCAGAGCTAATTTCATCCTCCTCCCCGTTTAGTGTACTAGCCTCCACGAGCAATTTCCGGCATATAAGGCGCATGACAAGAGTATCGTAATTGTAAAACAGTAATAATATTCAAGGGTTAATTACACTCTTACTTTATGCTAGAGCGTAACCCAAAACCTACCCTTGATCTCACCTTGAGCATATAAGGCGCAGGCTGATTTTCCAAGATTTTCTGGGAAAAACAAAGGCGTGTCTTATATGCCGGTATATACGGTACTGATTTTCACTTGATACTTCGTGAATGCTTAATCGGATCAGTTTTAAAACTTCAGTGACAATAACTTAAGAATGCAACTTTGAGATTTAATATTTTGTGATATTAGTCTCTGCGAGATAACTATGGAACGTCTCTTCTGATTGGCACTAAACTTTCAAAGCTTCTGTATCTTACCTAGAGGAAATCTAGAATTGCTTTTGTGCTGTGTAAGTATCCATTAGCCATTTTTATTCAAGAAATTGGAATTAGTTTAGCAACTGCCGCCGAAGTGGCTAGTTTATTGTGCACTCCATATCCATCCTGTGGAGGGTAGCGCAAGAGCATATGGATACACAAAAGACCTTGAAACTAGGCCCCAAAAAGAGTTAACAAGAGTATATCTGGTTTTATATATACAGTTAACTGTTACAAGCAAATTCACTAAATTCGATAAATATGTCTGGCATAAAAAGAATAAAGAAGACAATACCGTGACTGAAACAATATAAAAATAACCCACACCACTTGGACCATTGATGTGATTTGTTAATGATTTAAGTCAGACCGAAACGTCATCATAGGTTTCAGTCTCCCACGTGCCAGTTATGTGTGTATGTCTGGTGTTTTATGTTCATTCACAAGCTATATTTACATAACACACAGGTTATTATACTGTCTGAATATTCCTCAGTAAGTGAACAATCAACTACAGTGTTCAAGATAGTGACCATAAACCTGACCACATACTTTGCATTTAGCTTTATCATCATCTGTGTTTCTGTCAAACTGCCAAAAACTCTTGTAGTGAATTCTACGCCTGACTGCTACATCAGTCCGTCTGTCTACATTACCAGTGTCTCCATAAACGTACTTACCTACGTTCATGTTATCGTAGTGAGTGATAGATCAACTTAGACTTCTAACTACATTCCTATAACATTTAGTTTAATTATTTACTATTCTCATAATATTATTCCTAAGTTGGGTTGGTTTGTGCCACCCAGCAGAAGTGGAGCTCTGATTTCTTGGATTAAGAGCCTTTCATTAGCATGCAGACACTCCCCTTGAACTTTCTTCATGAAAGTTTTGAATATTTCTCTTAGGAAGTGTTAAAAAATCTCTCTGAAGCATCACAAACCCCTTCATTTATCCAGATCTCACCATACATCTTCCTGTTCGGGATGGAATTCCTAGCCCTCCGTCCTTCTTCGCCCCCAAGATGTTTTTCTTATCTTACAGAAACGTTTTGAGTCCTCATGTGTGAGAGCAAGAATGCGAGTCCTTCAGCGTGCTGATACAAGGCGGGGGTCTTCCGGTGGTCACGTGTTGTGGAGAGCGTGTTGGCTTGTGCGCAAGAGCCATTGAGAGTGAAGTATGTTTACATTGATCCTGGCGTAAGTGGCATGTAGCATCACCAAATACACTGTGTCAAGTCCCTCTCCCTTCCTCTCCTCACACCCGCCCAACCTCTCACTTCCCCTCCCACCACACACACTCCTCCCAGTTTTCTTCGCCTAACCGCACCAACCGCTGAAGAAGAGATAAAGTCAGAGTGAGAATTTACGAGAACGAGCGAAACTTTCGGTCCTCGGCGGGGACGAAATCTGAGCACGTACTTGAGGGACGCATATCAGATGTCAACTGTTTTCCCAAATTACCCGGGAATGGCGCGCTAGTTTGAGTTTCGCGCCAACCTTCCTTCGTCCGATTACTTTCTAGTTGGCTTCCTTTATCCAAATTGCAGTAAAAACGAGTATTTTTCGACATGGGATTATTTCCACATTTAGCAGCTTCAATCTCTTGTTTTCAGTCTGCATGTTGTCCTACCCTGACGTGACGAGAGGGGTCATTTTATGGCTGTCTGCATATTGCACTGAGAGATAATTTATAAAGAGCGGTTTACGGTTTGGGACGCTTGTCACACGAGCAAGTTGGCGCATTCGTCACGTGGTATACAAACAGGGCGAGAGGGTGAGTAACTTGCCTGAGTTATTGGCCACCCTTGTCACACGTTACAACCTCTGCAGCTTGGGCTACATGCTCAAGATGTTTTCTTGCCTTGTGTGCTTGGGTGAGGAGTGTTCTGAAGTCGTAGGGTGTGTGTGTGTACGTGTACGTGTACTCGCTTATTTGTGGTTGTTGGGATCGATTCACAGCTCTTGGCCCCGCCTCTTCGCTAGTCCACTTTCTCCCTCCTGGAAGAGCCTTATCGTGTGTGTGTGTGTGTGTTTCTTGGTTATGTTTGGCTGCAAGTATTGAATAATGGGGTCAATATGTGTTGAAAGTGTGGGAAGGACACCCCAGGCCTGCACGGGCAGTGCTGGGTGACCTGCACGGGCAGTGCTGGGTGACCTGCACGGGCAGTGCTGGGTGACCTGCACGGGCAGTGCTGGGTGACCTGCATGGGCAGTGCTGGGTGACCTGCACGGGCAGTGCTGTGTGACCTGCACGGGCAATGCTGGGTGACCTGCACGGGCAGTGCTGGGTGACCTGCACGGGCAGTGCTGGGTGACCTGCACATACTTCCCACCAACTATTAAAGGCTCATCAGCTGGTGTTGTGCAGCACTCGCACTCTGCTTGCGAATCTGCATTTAAGTCCCCATGTATATTTGTCTCTGTATTTGTATCCGAGTCTGCTTCTTTGTCCAGGTGAATGTCTGCGTCTGCCTTCAAGTGTCCCTGTGTGTCTGTGTGTCTGCTGGTACCAGTGTAATGCCACCAAGTTAAGCTATTTTAGTCACTTCTCGTGGTTAATTTTCCTTAGGTCCAGGACTGGCAGAGCCCTCAACCCTCATGGCGAGAAATTTGACAACTTCATTGTCAAATTACTGATGTTTTTATATAACGTGTGAATTAATAATTTAACGTTTGTTTTACGCAAAAGATGATGTGAACTTTGATGAAAAACTGATTCGAAAAGCAGCGTATTTTCGGCCACTTTTCTTTTTTAACTCGACACTGAAGATAACCTCATGGCCACTCTCGGTGGATTCTTAACATATTTCATAAGGTGTTGATTCTATAATGATGGGCTTGACTTGTTTAGCAGAGTCACGAATGACTCTGTTGAGGCTTGTCTCCCTTCATCTCTCCACTGCTCTCTGTCTGTCTGTCTCAGTTTGTCTGTCTGTCTGTCTGTCTGTCTCTGTCTCTCTGTCTGTCTCTCTCTCTCTCTCTCTGGCTGGAGTAAGCAACACCAGTGGCAGGCAGCAGTGGACGATCAAGCAGTCCTTAAGAGTGATGATGCCGACTTGTGTCCCCCGGGACTCCCAGCCTCTTTAAGATAACACAGTGTACAAGCGTTCACACCAGGCCTGCCCTCTCCTCTTCCTCCTTCTCCCCTCTTTCTTCTTCCCCTCTTCCTCCTCCTTCTTCCCCTCACCCTTCTTCTATCCCACCTTCTTTCGCTCTTCCTCCTTGCCCTTCGTGCCCTTCTCTTCCTCCTCCTCCTTCTCCTTCTTCTCCTCTTCCACCTTTCTCATCTTCTTATTTCTCTCCTCCACTAGAATTACCACTTCCCCCTATCATCCTCATCAAAACGACAGCACCACCACCACCACCATTAACATCACCGCTACTACTACCAACCACCAACATCATTGCTACCAACACCCCTACCAACACTCGCAACATCTCTACCACCAAGACCAGCAACAACAACAACAACACACAACCACCACCCCCAACAACACACAACAACAAAAACAAAACACTGCCACCAACAACACCAACAATCCACCACAACCACCACCACCAATAAAAAACACCGCCACCAACAGCAACAGAAACACACTGCCACCACCACCACCACTACCTACAACAAAAACATCACCACCAATAACAACAACAAACTACCACTACCACCACCAACAACAACAAACTACCACTACCACCACCAACAACAATAACACACAACCACCGCCATCAACAACAACAATGACACACTACCTCTACTACCACCACCAACAACAACACACTAAATCTATTACCACCACCAACACTCCACCACCAACACTCCACCGCCAACACTCCCCCCACCACCACCCCTACCACCAATAACAACAACAACACACAAGCACCAACACAACACCACCACCACAAACACCTCACCAACAACACACCACCACCACAAACACCTCACCAACAACACACCATCACCACAAACACTTCACCACCAAACCACGGTACGGGTGGGGATTGAACTCGCGGCATAAAGATTTCGTGAGTCATGTTCACCACCAACACCTTCCACCACCACCCCACCCCACCCCATCACCAACGCACCCTCTCTCAAACCCACCACAACCACCACACCACTAACTCACCCCTCCACCACCACCAACACTCCACCCACCACCACCATCCTCCCACCACAACCACCACCACACTATGAGGGAGATCTTTGTTTCCCGAGGTCAACCTCAGTGCTCACACCACAACCTCGATATTCTTGGACTAACATACCTACAACTTTACTCTAAAACATCAAAGTTAATGTTTAGTTTTCCCAAACACTCAACATTTCTTGTCATTTTAACCCAAATATCCTCGAAGGGTCACTTGCTCTTAATGAGGTCACATATTTACCCTTTATTAGGTCACATATCTACCCTTTATGAGGTCACATATCTACCCTTTATGAGGTCACATATCTACCCTTTATGAGGTCACACACCTACCCTTTATGTGGTCACACACCTACCCTTTATGAGGTCACACACCTACCCTTTATGAGGTCACACACCTACCCTTGATGAGGTCACATATCTACCCTTCATAAGGTCACATAACTTCTTTTTATGTGGTCACATACCTACTCTTCATGAGGTAACATACCCTTAATTAAGCCACATACACTTAATGATGTCACTTGCGTTTAGGTGGTTCCATAACTGATCTTTAAGTTAGTATTGTTGCAACGCATGTTATTGTTGCAACACATGTTAGTATTATTGAAACACATGTTAGTATTGCTGCAACACATGTTAGTACTGCTGCAACACTTGTTAGTACTGTTGCAACACATGTTAGTATTGTTGCAACACATGTTAGTATTGTTGCAACACATGTTAGTATCGTTCCAACACATGTTTGTCAGTATTGTTGCAACACATGTTAGTATCGTTGCAACACATGTTTGTCAATATTGTTGCAACATGTTTGTCAGTATTGTTGCAACATGTTTGTCAGTATTGTTGCAACATGTTTGTCAGTCTTGTTGCAAAAAATGTTAGAGAGTACTGTTGATACATGTTAGTATTGTTGCAACACATATTAGACAGTATTATTGCAACACATGTTAGCCTTATTGCAACACTTTAGACAATAATGTTGCGAGACATGTTAGAACTGTTGCAACAGGTAAACATTGTTGCAAGACATGTTGAAACACATATTAAACAATATTGTTGCAACACATATTAAACAGTATTGTTGCAACACATATTAAACAGTATTGTTGCAACACATGTAAGACAATATTTTTGCAACACATGTAAGACAATATTTTTGCAACACATGTAAGACAATATTTTTGCAACACATGTAAGACAATATTTTTGCAACACATGTAAGACAATATTTTTGCAACACATGTAAGACAATATTTTTGCAACATATGCAATACAATATTGTTGCAACACATGAAAGACATAATTGCAACATGTTAGTCAATATTGTTGCCACATATGTAAAACAATACTGTTGCAACATATGTAAGACAGTATTGTAGCAATGTAAGACAATATTGTTGCAACACATGCAAGACTATCGTTGCAACATATGCACGATAATATTGTTACAACACATGTAAGACAGTAGTTTAGCAGCACATGTAAGACAGTATTGTTGCAACATACGTTTGTGAGCATTGCAGTGTTAGTATTCTTGCAACATATTAGTCAACATTCTTGTAACATATATAAGACAATTTTGTTGCAACATATATAAGACAATTTTGTTGCAACATATGTAAGACAGTATTGCCACCAGGCTTCAACAACAGCCTAAAGGATCAAGAGACAGCGCTGCAATTAACGAACGGAGGATAGAGCCCCTACCACCTTAACGCTGGATGACCCATGCAAGTTGCATTCACGGAGAAGAATGCAACGTAAATGAAAGCCAGAAATGAGTTGAAATAAACATGTGGGTGGCCCCACGGGCCCTGGTGAAGCTCTTTTGTCTTAACTTCCAACATATGTTGGACAAATGTATATGTGGAATGAGACACTTGTGCCACATTAGGGAATCTTTACTGGGGAAAAATTTCGCCAGTTAGTGACTTCTTCAGTTCAATACAAAGAAAAACGATGGAAGAAGAGGATGAGTTTGAGGTAATCAGTCCCTCAGACTGGAGTCGACTCCAGACTGAGCGACTGATTACCTCAAACTCCTCCTCTTCTTCCATCGTTCTTCTTTGTATTAGACTGAAGAAGTCACTAACTAGACGAAACGTTTCCTCAGAGAAGATTCCCTAATGTTGGACAAGTTTCTTATTCTTCAACTTGTCGGTTCTCTAAATCATTAGATCACAACTAAACTAGAATAGGTTAGATTCGTCAGAAAGCCTGACAAGTGTTTTCTAACTCGGGTCTCAGTTATGTGATGACGCGCCACTAGAACTTTTGATCATCTGATCGAGGCCTTCCACTGGCTTACTGGTTCACCCTTTTAAAAATTAATTTGTTTGGAAGGAGTGGACCGGTGAGTCTACCGTAGTGTTCCTCCATTCTTATGATTTTATTAGCAATTGCCTCATATATTTATTTTAAAATTACCCATACTCTTTTTTTTTCACGTGAGTCAGACAACATTGCCTGACTGTGCAAGTCTGTTGAGAGGTCTGACTTATTTTCCTCTTCTTCCTGTTCTTCCTAGGGCGGCCCCTACCCTGCCTTCTCTCCACAACATATACTCACTTCAAGTCATTCTATTATGCTCCATCCTCTCTAAATATCCAAACCACCTCGGTAATCCCTCCTCAGCCCTCTGAATAATACTTTTAGTAACCCTGCTCCTCCTCCCTGTCTCCAAACTACGAATTCTCTGCTCAATATTTACACCATAAATTGCCCTCAGACACGGCATCTCCACTGTCTCCAGCCTCCTCCTCGCTGCAACATTCACATCCCATGCTTCGTTGGCATCACACAGAAAGGTGGATAGGGGGCTCGAACCCTGGTCTCGAGATTAACAAGTTTAGTGCTTTACCGCTGACCTATGGGGCTTCTAATAAAAAGGTTTCACAAAGACACTACTGTGTAATGTCTGCGTCAGAGACCACTGTCTGTGACCCAAGTGACCTTTCCAACAGCCTCAGCAACCTTCATAATATCTATCCTCACCTCCCCCAAAGTCAGGCTATGAACTCGATTCAAGTAATAAACGAATGGAAGGTAATAAACAGAAAAATGTGTGTGTGTGTGTGTGTGTGTGTGTGTGTGTGTGTGTGTGTGTGTGTGTGTGTGTGTGTGTGTGTGTGTGTGTGTGTGTATGTATGCGCGCTATAAGACACCCGAAATTGATGGTAGTTAACTAATGCTTCTAGCATCCCAGTCAAGCTTAAACAAAGGTATGGTGTCTTACCCACCTCACCAACGATTTCCAAGTCCACTTACATAGGAAATCGCTGGTTCAGTGTGGAAGGCCTCCATACATCTAATATTTCGGCTCAGCTTGCATGATAGAGGCATCTGTGTTTACTCTCTATGCTCACAAGAGCTCTTTTTGTCTGAGCATAAATGTTGCTTCTGTGTTATCGAGAAAGAGTCCTTTCTTTGTCCTCATGTGCACTGTCCAGGAAAGTTCTGCCGTCCCGTCATGTGTGTGTGTAAAACGACCGTCCCGTCATGTGTGTGTGTAAAACGGAAGCCAGTTAAACGACTGGCACTCTGTGAAGACTATTGTTTTGTTTTTTCTTCAGTTTCAAACAGGTGTAATATCAAGGATATCTTAAGAACTTCTTACATTCAAGTATACACTTTACTTTTCTGTGTGATTCTTGAAAGTTCTTAGTCTTGTAATATTTCCTTTCCACAGTTCTACTAGTGTGTGTGTATGTGTGTGTGTGTGTGTGTATGTGTGTGTGTGTGTGTATGTGTGTGTTAGTTACCATTTTGTCCTAGGCACATGTCGATTAGACACTAGGCCTGTTGTATGTGTGTGTGTGTAAGGAAACACTTCGAAATGTTTCCGCCCCGCCGGGAATTGAACCCGGGCCCTCACTGGAGGACTTCCTGTGTCCTCGAGTGAGTCGTTTCTGTGTACTTCGTGTCTTGATGAAAATCCTTTATGTCCTCATGAGAGTTCTCTGTGTCCTCATGAGATTTCTTCCTGTTCCGTTGACTGTGTCCTATCGTACATGTGTCCAAGTTTCTTAGTTATTGTATCAGTCTGGTTACCTGTGACAGGTTTCTAGAGTTGTTCTAGTGTATCAACCTGGTCTGAGGCCACCCTTGTCTGTGTCCGTCTTTGTGTCCTTCCTCCTCGTTCGTCTTTGCGTCAGTGGTCGTCTGTGCCTCTGTCAGTTAATACATCCTTCCAAATGTAATAATAATAATAATAATAATAATTGTACAAGTAGAGTACATGTGACAAAGTCACTGAAAGTTGGGATCGCTACCATTAAGGCACCCGGAGTGTTGGCTTTTTAAGCGGTGGCACCATAGTTTGGCACTGCTCTAGGACTCCAGGCGCCAGGACTTCCCGAGTGGCGGGTCATGGGAGTCCCCGGGGAGTCCTGCTACGTCAGGAGTTCCTCTTAATTGCGAGTATTTATGGTTGTGTATGGAGTCAGCACGGAGGTCTGAGTCCTCATCCATCCTCAGAGATCCTCAGGAGGACGCTTACACACACACACACACACACACACACAGGAATCACAGGGATGTTAGGAAGTATTTCTTCAGTCATAGAGTGGTCGGGAAGTGGAATAGCTTGGGAAGCGATGTAGTGGAGGCAGGATCCATACATAGCTTTAAGGAGAGGTATGATAAAGCTCATGGAGCAGGGAGCGTGACCCAGTAGCGGCCAGTGAAGAGGCGGGGCCAGGAGCTATGCCTCGACCCCTGCAACCACAACTAGGTGAGTACACACACACACACATACACACACACATATAAACATACACACATATACACACACACACATACACACACACACACATACACATGCACACATACACACACACACACATACACATGCACACATACACACACATATATAAACACACACATATATACACACACACACAAACACACACACACGTTACTCATGCTTAGCCAAGGAAATGCCAAGAGAGTGTCTGATCTGATAGTGCACAAAATGAAGTATGAAATACACATACACACACACACACACACACACACACTGCCTTTGAAAACTGGTAACTAACACACACACACATACGAAGAGCCGGAGCCAGGAGCTGTGAATCGACCCCTGCAACACAAATAGATGCGTTCACGAACACACACACACACACCACAAACTACACACAGGCCGAGTGCCTTTAACAACTGGCAGCCAACACACACACATACAGGGCCCAGGAGCTGTGACTCGATCCCTGCAACCACATATACGTGTGTACACACGAGGCAATAAGCTAAAATTCTAGCCAGTATTGCTGACACGAACACCGTAAAAACTGGTTCAAGAACACACACAACCTCTGAAGAGAAGAGTCTTTATCACGATCATCAACACAGGTTTTGTTGAAGCAAAAATCTCATGAATCTGCCAGATATCCACGAAAGACTGACAGAAATCTTGCAGAACAGAGAGGGATGGGTAGACTGCATCTTTTAGACTCGGAAGGCATTGAACACCAAAGGTTTGACTCGGAAGGCATTGAACACCAAAGGTTTGACTCGGAAGGCATTGAACCCTGTCACCAAACGTTTATCAACAAACCAAAGGTACAAGCCGTTGTGATGGGACAAGTGTTCATATGATTAAAAAATGCTTAACATAACAAGAGTGGATAATCAAACTAGATAAAACTAATGAGGAGACTCTCCTAAGGATCATCCCTGGAACCTGAAGTGTTTCTGGTGCATGTAAACGACCTTCCAGGGTGAAACAAGTGGTGTGAATTTTCTGCCAGCAGATGATGCGAACATGACAAGAAAAATACGAATAGAGGATAGCAACAGGAAAATGTAAGTTGGTATGGACGGACTTAAGGAATGGTTCAAGACGATACGCTGGCGACGGAGCCGTCGCATCGCGTGGGAGGGAAACAGTAAAGAAAGAAACCAAAATAGAAGATATTACCCGTAATCTCTCTCATGACACGCACATCAACAGCACAACTGCGGTACATGTACGACTGGCAAACAAAAAAACTATCATGACGCTAAAAAGGTAGTCATCCAAGACTCTGTTCACCGTTTATGTCAGACAAACATTCCAGAAAGCAGCTCCAGCTGGGAATATAAAAAAGCAGATTTGTTACCAGATTACTCCAAGAGCTAAGGTATCTGAGCTACGATAAGCTCAAGTACAATATAAAGCTTCAGCTTCCCGTTGTTCCAGACTATGGAGCTGAGGGACTGACCACCTCAAAACTACGTCTTCGAGGGCGATGGACTGACTGCATCGTCTTTACATCATTACTGCTTCTGCTGCCTCCTCTGTATTCGACTGAAGAAGCCTACTGTGTAAGCTAAACGTTTCGAAATAAAGATACCTAACTGTTGCAAGTGTCAACATTGATATAGGGTGCACAAATAACTAGCCACTACCACCCACAGGATTGATATAAGGTGTGCAATAAACTAGCCACTACCACCCACAGGATTGATATAAGGTGTGCAATAAACTAGCCACTACCACCACAGGATTGATATAAGGTGTGCAATAAACTAGCCACTACCACCCACAGGATTGATATAAGGTGTGCAATAAACTAGCCACTACCACCAACAGGATTAATATAGGGTGTGCAATAAACTAGCCACTACCACCCACAGGATTGATATAAGGTGTGCAATAAACTAGCCACTACCACCAACAGGATTAATATAGGGTGTGCAATAAACTAGCCACTACCACCAACAGGATTAATATAGGGTGTGCAATAAACTAGCCACTACCACCCACAGGATTAATATAGGGTGTGCAATAAACTAGCCACTACCACCAACAGGATTAATATAGGTGTGCAATAAACTAGCCACTACCACCAACAGGATTGATATGTGTGTGCAATAAACTAGCCACTACCACCAACAGGATTAATATAGGTGTGCAATAAACTAGCCACTACCACCACAGGATTATATAAGGTGTGCAATAAACTAGCCACTTCCACCAACAGGATTAATATAGGGTGTGCAATAAACTAGCCACTACCACCAACAGGATTAATATAGGGTGTGCAATAAACTAGCCACTACCACCAACAGGATTGATATAGTGTGTGCAATAAACTAGCCACTACCACCAACAGGATTGATATAGTGTGTGCAATAAACTAGCCACTACCACCAACAGGATTAATATAGGGTGTGCAATAAACTAGTCACTACCACCAACAGGATTGATATAAGGTGTGCAATAAACTAGTCACTACCACCCACAGGATTGATATAAGGTGTGCAATAAACTAGCCACTACCACCAACAGGATTAATATAGGGTGTGCAATAAACTAGCCACTACCACCAACAGGATTGATATAAGGTGTGCAATAAACTAGCCACTACCACCAACAGGATTAATATAGGGTGTGCAATAAACTAGCCACTACCACCAACAGGATTGATATAGTGTGTGCAATAAACTAGCCACTACCACCAACAGGATTAATATAGGGTGTGCAATAAACTAGCCACTACCACCCACAGGATTGATATAAGGTGTGCAATAAACTAGCCACTACCACCAACAGGATTAATATAGGGTGTGCAATAAACTAGCCACTACCACCCACAGGATTGATATAAGGTGTGCAATAAACTAGCCACTACCACCAACAGGATTGATAGAGGGTGTGCAATAAACTAGCCACTACCACTCACAGGATTGATATAAGGTGTGCAATAAACTAGCCACTACCACCAACAGGATTAATATAGGGTGTGCAATAAACTAGCCACTACCACCAACAGGATTGATATAGTGTGTGCAATAAACTAGCCACTACCACCAACAGGATTAATATAGGGTGTGCAATAAACTAGCCACTACCACCAACAGGATTGATATAGTGTGTGCAATAAACTAGCCACTACCACAAACAGGATTAATATAGGGTGTGCAATAAACTAGCCACTACAACCAACAGGATTAATATAGGGTGTGCAATAAACTAGCCACTACCACCCACAGGATTGATATAGGGTGTGCAATAAACTAGCCACTACCACCAACAGGATTGATATAGGGTGTGCAATAAACTAGCCACTACCACCAACAGGATTAATATAGGGTGTGCAATAAACTAGCCACTACCACCAACAGGATTGATATAGGGTGTGCAATAAACTAGCCACTACCACCCACAGGATTGATATAAGGTGTGCAATAAACTAGCCACTACCACCAACAGGATTATATAGGGTGTGCAATAAACTAGCCACTACCACCCACAGGATTGATATAGGGTGTGCAATAAACTAGCCACTACCACCCACAGGATTGATATAGGGTGTGAATAAACTAGCCACTACCACCACAGGATTGATAAGGTGTGCAATAAACTAGCCACTACCACCACAGGATTAATATAGGGTGTGCAATAAACTAGCCACTACCACCAACAGGATTGATATAGTGTGTGCAATAAACTAGCCACTACCACCAACAGGATTTATATAAGGTGTGCAATAAACTAGCCACTACCACCAACAGGATTAATATAGGGTGTGCAATAAACTAGCCACTACCACCCACAGGATTGATATAGGGTGTGTAATAAACTAGCCACTACCACCAACAGGATTAATATAAGGTGTGCAATAAACTAGCCACTACCACCCACAGGATTGATATAGGGTGTGTAATAAACTAGCCACTACCACTCACAGGATTGATATAAGGTGTGCAATAAACTAGCCACTACCACTCACTGGATTGATATAGGGTGTGCAATAAACTAGCCACTACCACCCACAGGATTGATATAAGGTGTGCAATAAACTAGCCACTACCACTCACAGGATTGATATAAGGTGTGCAATAAACTAGCCACTACCACTCACAGGATTGATATAAGGTGTGCAATAAACTAGCCACTACCACTCACAGGATTGATATAAGGTGTGCAATAAACTAGTTTCTACCGTTCATAAGACAGTTGTAGTAGCATGGTTTGTGGTATGTTTGTTTAACTTGTGATATGGGCGCTTGGTATGTGGTATGGTCACCAGGTTTGTGGTATCATCGCTTGGTATGTGGTATGGTCACCAGGTTTGTGGTATCATCGCTTGGTATGTGGTATGGTCACCAGGTTTGTGGGGTCATCGCTTGGTATGTGGTATGGTCACCTGGTTTGTGGGGTCATCGCTTGGTATGTGGTATGGTCACCTGGTTTGTGGTGTCATCGCTTGGTATGTGGTATGGTCACCTGGTTTGTGGGGTCATCGCTTGGTATGTGCTATGGTCACCTGGTTTGTGGGGTCATCGCTTGGTATGTGGTATGGTCACCTGGTTTGTGGTGTCATCGCTTGGTATGTGGTATGGTCACCTGGTTTGTGGGGTCATCGCTTGGTTTGTGGTATGGTCACCTGGTCTGTGGGGTCATCGCTTGGTATGTGGTATGAACACTTGTTTTGTAGTAAAGGAGTTATGGAATATTGACATTAAGAGAAGTCTGCAGTGTAGGTTGAACGTGCTTCTTGCCTGGGTTTACACAAGGATGTCATTGTGGGCGAACTTTTGCTATTTTGTAGCTTATGCAGCAGCGCAGGTCGTCTGCTGCTGCTGTTGCTAATGCTGTTGTTGTTGCTGCTGCTGCTGTTGCTACTGCTGCTGCTGCCGTCGCCATCTCCCAGGAAATATTACCGTCTCTCCTTTCACGCACTACACTCACAGGTTACAACCACCATCACCACCAACTACAACCACCATCACCACCAACTACAACCACCATCACCACCATCAGCTACAACCACCATCACCACCATCAGCTACAACCACCATAACCACCAAGTACAACTACCATTGCCATCACCACCACCAAAAACCACTATCACCACCACCAGCTACAACCACCATCGCCACCATTAGCTACAACCACCACCACCACAACCAGCTACAACCACCATCACCACCAGCTACAACCACCATCACCACAAGCTACAACCACCATCACCACCACCACCATCACCACCACCACCATCACCATAAGCTACAACCACCACCAATAGCTACAACCACCATCACCTACCAACCACCATCACCACAGCTACACCACCATCACCACCACCACCACACCATCATCATCATCACTACCACCATCACTACAACCATATCACCATCACTATACCATCACCACCATCAGCACAACCACCATCACCATGCTCATCACCATCACCACCACCATCATCACCACCATCACCACCACCATCACCATAAGCTACAACCACCACCAATAGCTACAACCACCATCACCATCATCACTACCACCATCACCTACAACCACCATCACCATCATCACTACCACCATCACCTACAACCACCATCACCATCATCACTACCACCATCAGCTACAACCATAATCACCATCAGCTACAGTCACCATCACCACCCTCAGCTACAACCACCATCACCACCATCAGTTACAACCACTATTACAAATAAAGATGCATTTGTAATTAAACGACTGTTTGGGATACTAAGTAAAATCTCATTTTTCAGATTTTTATTATATATATTATTAATATAAAAACTTATAATTTGAATAAAATCATAAATCTAATAATCTGTGTAAAAACCTATTTACACAAAACCACAGTACAAGATAAAAGTCACAAGTAAAATAGAGTATTCGGTGTAGTGTCAAGACGCTGCCATCTTCTAGTGTCACGCAGGACACTACCACACCTTGTCATGATACTTCTTTGTCTTATGGCACGCCTTCTCACGGGGTCCCCTGACACCCGTTCTCTGTGTCACATGACACGCCCCGGTGTCACCCGACACGCCTTCTCTTCTGTGTCACGACACCCTTCTCTCTGTGCCCATAAGACACCTTCCTTGCATCATGAACCCATCTCTAATAAAACCTTTTCACCGCGTTATGACACACATCAAATACACGACTCAACCTGTGTCGTGCCACCGTCACAAACTCTGACTGACTACACCACTAAATACCTGACACCACATAGTGTCACACAAGACACCACCTGTTACCAGTGTCACACAAGACACCACCTGTTACCAGTGTCACACAAGACACCACCTGTTACCAGTGTCACACAAGACACCACCTGTTACCAGTGTCACACAAGACACCACCTGTTACCAGTGTCACACAAGACACCACCTGTTACCAGTGTCACACAAGACACCACCTGTTACCAGTGTCACACAAGACACCACCTGTTACCAGTGTCACACAAGACACCACCTGTTACCAGTGTCACACAAGACACCACCTGTTACCAGTGTCACACAAGACACCACCTGTTACCAGTGTCACACAAGACACCACCTGTTACCAGTGTCACACAAGACACCACCTGTTACCAGTGTCACACAAGACACCACCTGTTACCAGTGTCACACAAGACACCACCTGTTACCAGTGTCACACAAGACACCACCTGTTACCAGTGTCACACAAGACACCACCTGTTACCAGTGTCACACAAGACACCACCTGTTACCAGTGTCACACAAGACACCACCTGTTACCAGTGTCACACAAGACACCACCTGTTACCAGTGTCACACAAGACACCACCTGTTACCAGTGTCACACAAGACACCACCTGTTACCAGTGTCACACAAGACACCACCTGTTACCAGTGTCACACAAGACACCACCTGTTACCAGTGTCACACAAGACACCACCTGTTACCAGTGTCACACAAGACACCACCTGTTACCAGTGTCACACACTTTCAGGTACATAAGTTCAGGTACAACAGTCCATTTTCAGGTACATAGTCTCAGGAACACAGTCGGTACGGTGAATAAGCCAGTAGTTAGTCTAAGGCTGTCACCAGCACGAAGAGTCAATCTCCAGGTCTGTCTGTTGAACACTCCCAGGTGTATCAGGGAGCTAGTGAACTCTCCAGTGTTGTATAGGGGAGAGTCTCGCTGACACTCTCCAGCAGTGTATATGGGAGAGTCTCGTACACTCCCTAGGTGTATCAGGGAGCTGGTGAACTCTCCAGTGTTGTATATGGGAGAGTCTCGTTAGCACTGTAGACCTGTCACCAGCACCACACTGCGAAAGTCTACAACTCTCAAGCAGGTCTGCCTGGCGAACTCCAGTAGTGTATCAGTAAGCTGGTGGACTCTCCAGTGTTGACTAGGGAAGAGTCTCGATGACACTGTCAGTCAAGCCGGCCCGGCAGTCAAATATCAGGTCTGATGACGTAACCCCTTGACTGCCGGCCGGTGAGGTAATTACCTAACTACCATTGTTAGATACGGGGCCGTAACAACCACCATCACCACCATCAGTTACAACCATCACCTACACCCACCATCAGTTACAACCATCACCTACAACCACCATCGCCACCATCAAACAAAACAAACAACTTTATTTCTTTAAAGCAGAGTACAACGTACTGACACTGTAGAACCGGACACGTATAAAGTACTCTTTCGGAAGCTCCTTAAGCGGAGCATTTCTGGCAGCCTTTAAATTATAAATACCAGGTTAGGTAAGGTTTGTCAGGAAACAGGACAAGTGTTTCCTGACGCGGGTCTTAGTCATATGATGACCCATAACTGGAGCTTTTGGCCATCTGACCGAGACCTTCCGCTGGCTTACCGGTTCACCCCTTTAAAAATTATGGTCAAGATAACCATTAGTTATAATACTAGAGGGTGAGACAAGTATAATAGACTACTAGAATGCTCTGACATATCTGACATTTCCACACATGAATTATGATATTCTGAGATCTTGTGTAAACAACCTGGTACAACATTCGTACTGGGTTGATACACATGTAGAAACACATTGATGACAGTGTGAACATCAGTACGAATGCAGACAACCAGTGTAGAAAAAACAGTGAATTTCCAAGTGTTTTCGTGTTTTCTCACATTATCAATTCCTTGATAATATGAGGAATCTTGAAAGCGCTTGGAATTTCACTATATTTTTTCACAGTGGTTGTTTCGCATATTTTGATATCAGCTGTTTACTGTGATCTTATTGCGTCACTACGTATGTGGGATTTGATGTGGATCAAGAAGGTTGTTGGTGATACAGCAGACTTAAATAGAATGTCTCTAAGCAGGGTTTAATTCAGATTTAGAAGGTGTTTATTATATTCGTGTGTTCACTATATTTGTGTGTTCATTATATTCATGTGTTCACTATATTCGTGTGTTCATTATATTCATGTGTTCATGTTCATCTGTTCATTATGTTTGTGTTCAGTGTTTGTGTTCTTTAGGTTCGTGTTCATTATATTTATGTATTCACTATATTTGTGTGTTCATTATATTCATGTGTTCACTATATTCGTGTGTTCATTATATTCATGTGTTCACTATATTCGTGTGTTCATTATATTCATGTGTTCATGTTCATCTGTTCATTATGTTTGTGTTCAGAGTGTTTGTGTTCATTAGGCTCACGTGTTTAATTATTCTTGTGTTCATGTTCATTTATTCATTATTCTCGTGTTCATTATGTTTTTATGATCATTATATTTATTTGTTCATGTGTTCACTATGTTTATGTATTCATAACGTTTATCTGTTCATTATGCTCGCGTTCATTATGTTCGAGTTGTTCATCACGTTTATATTCAACATGTTCTTATGTTCAGCCTTCAAATGTTCTGTAGAATGTCCTTTCACTTTACAGTCACATCTTTTATCTCCTCCCATTCTCTCTCTCTCTCTCTCTCTCTCTCTCTCTCTCTCTCTCTCTCTCTCTCTCTCTCATCTCTCTCTCTCTATCTCTCTCTCTCTCTCTATCTCACACACACACACACACACACAATCAGGCAGAACTACAAAGGGATCTGGACAGGCTGCAAGCCTGGTCCAGCAATTGGCTCCTGGAGTTCAACCCCACCAAGTGCAAAGTCATGAAGATTGGGGAAGGACAAAGAAGACCGCAGACGGAGTACAGTCTAGGGGGCCAGAGACTACAAACCTCAATCAAGGAAAAAAATCTTGGGGTGAGTATAACACCAGGCACATCTCCTGAGGCGCACATCAACCAAATAAAAGCTGCAGCATATGGGCGCCTAGCAAACCTAAGAACAGCATTCCGACATCTTAATAAAGAATCGTTCAGGACCCTGTACACTGTGCACGTTAGGCCCATACTGGAGTATGCAGCACCAGTTTGGAACCCACACCTAGCCAAGCACGTAAAGAAGCTAGATAAAGTGCAAAGGTTTGCAACAAGACTAGTCCCAGAGCTAAGGGGTATGTCCTACGAGGAGAGGTTAAGGGAAATCGACCTGACGACACTGGAGGACAGGAGAGATAGGGGGGACATGATAACGACATATAAGATACTGAGAGGAATTGACAAGGTGGACAGAGACAGAATGTTCCAGAGATGGGACACAGCAACAAGGGGACACAGTTGGAAGTTGAAGACTCAGATGAATCACAGAGATGTTAGGAAGTATTTCTTCAGTCACAGAGTGGTCGGGAAGTGGAATAGTTTAGGAAGCGATGTAGTAAAGGTAGGTTCCATACATAGCTTTAAGAAGAGGTATGATAAAGCTAATGGCGCAGGGAGAGTGACCCGGTAGCGGCCAGTGAAGAGGCGGAGCCAGGAGCTGTGACACGATCCCTGCAACCACAACTAGGTGAGTACAACTAGGTGAGTACACACTATGGGTCGTAGCTTCGCATACTTCCGGGACTGTGGGTCTTCATGCCAGATTTCACAGCAGATTCTGCCCACTTCCTGCTCCGGGCACGAGCCTTTTCCCTCCTACCCACCCACCTGATCCCCTCCTACCCACCCACCTCATCCCCTTCTACCCACCCACCTCATTTCCTCCTACCCACCCAGTTCTTCCCCTCCTACCCACTCACCCCATCCTCTCCTTCCCACCCACATCCTCACCTCCTACCCACCCACCACACCCCCTTCTACCCACCCACCTCCTCCCCTCCCACCTCTTCCGGATCATAATCAAAATCTAACACGGCTACCAAGGTTCTCTAACCCAGAGGTTTCTTAAGTTTTTTTGAAGCCCCAGAACTTTTAGATTAGAAAAGCAGAATTTCCAAAAACTTTACCAAAATGTAAAATTTCAGTGAGTGTGTGTGTGTACTCACCTAGTTGTACTCACCTAGTTGTGGTTGCAGGGGTCGAGACATAGCTCCTGGCCCCGCCTCTTCATTAGCCGCTACTGGGTCACTCTCCCTGCGCCATGAGCTTTATCATACCTCTTCTTAAAGCTGTGTATGGAACCTGCCTCCACTACATCGCTTCCCAAGCTATTCCACTTCCCGACTACTCTGTGACTGAAGAAATACTTCCTAACATCCCTGTGATTCATCTGAGTCTTCAACTTCCAACTGTGTCCCCTTGTTGCTGTGTCCCATCTTTGGAACATTCTGTCTCTGTCAACCTTGTCAATTCCTCTCAGTATTTTATATGTCGTTATCATGTCCCCCCTATCTCTCCTGTCTTCCAGTGTCGTCAGGTCGATTTCCCTTAACCTCTCCTCGTAGGACATACCCCTTAGCTCCGGGACTAGTCTTGTTGCAAACCTTTGCACTTTCTCTAGTTTCTTTACGTGCTTGGATAAATGTGGGTTCCAAACTGGTGCTGCATACTCCAGTATGGGCCTAACGTACACAGTGTACAGGTTCCTGAACGATTCTTTATTAAGATGTCGGAATGCTGTTCTTAGGTTTGCTAGGCGCCCGTATACTGCAGCAGTTATTTGGTTGATGTGCTCCTCAGGAGATGTGCCTGGTGTTATACTCACCCCAAGATCTTTTTTCCCTTTATTGAAGTTTGTAGTCTCTGGCCCCTAGACTGTACTCCGTCTGCGGTCTTCTTTGCCCTTCCCCAATCTTCATGACTTTGCACTTGGTTGGGTTGAACTCCAGGAGCCAATTGCTGGACCAGGCTTGCAGCCTATCCAGATCCCTTTGTAGTTCTGCCTGGTCCTCTTCCGATTGAATTCTTCTCATCAACTTCACATCATCTGCAAACAGGGACACTTCGGAGTCTATTCCTTCCGTCATGTCGTTCACAAACACCAGAAACAGCACCGGTCCTAGGACTGACCCCTGTGGAACCCCACTCGTCACCGGCGCCCACTCTGACACCTCGCCACGGACCATGACTCGCTGCTGTCTTCCTGACAGGTATTTCCTGATCCATTGTAGTGCCTTCCCTGTTATCCCTGCCTGGTCCTCCAGCTTCTGCACTAATCTCTTGTGTGGGACTGTGTCAAACGCCTTCTACAGTCCAAGAATATGCAATCTACCCACCCTCTCTCTTGTCTTACTGCTGTCACCCTGTCATAGAACTCCAGTAGGTTTGTGACACAGGATTTCCCGTCGCTGAAACCGTGTTGGCCGTCGTTGATAAGCTCATTCCTTTCTAGGTGCTCCACCACTCTTCTCCTGATAATCTTCTCCATGACCTTGCATACTATACATGTCAGTGACACTGGTCTGTAGTTTAGTGCTACGTTTCTGTCTCCTTTTTTAAAAATTGGAACTACATTTGCTGTCTTCCATACCTCTGGTAGTTGCCCTGTTTCGATAGACGTGTTGAAGATTGTTGTTAGGGGTACACATATCTCCTCTGCTCCCTCTCTCAGGACCCATGGAGAAATGTTGTCCGGCCCCATCGCCTTTGAGGTATCTAGCTCGCTTAGTAGCCTCTTCACTTCCTCCTCAGTTGTGTGTATCGTGTCCAGCACCTGATGGTGTACCCTACCTTTCCTCCTTTCTGGAGGCCCTTCTATTTCCTCTGTGAACACCTCTTTGAATCTCATGTTGAGCTCCTCACACACTTCGTGGTCATTTCTTGTGACCTCCCCTCCTTCCTTCATCAGCCTGATCACCTGGTCCTTGACTGTTGTTCTCCTCCTGATGTGGCTGTACAACAGTTTTTTTTTGTGTGTGTGTGTGTGTGTGTGTGTGTGTGTGTATGTGTATGCATATATATAATATATGCTGTGCGTCACCAACTGAGGAAGGATGACCCGAAAAAGAAACTTTTACCATCATTTACACTATCACTGTCTTGTCAGAAGCGCTCAGATAAGATAATATGTATATTTCACAAAGAAAACATGTATATTTCTCAAAGATAATATGTACATTTATAAATATTCAAGAAGCAAGAAAGATATTGTATTTTAATTGATCAATTTATTGAAGAAATTATGAGTATAAAATATATTTTTTATTGTAGGATTAAAGTTTGCTGTTAATAATCTTTTGAGTAACTTTATTCATTGATGGACTCGATATAAGTTCTCAAGAACTTGGATGTGATTGTTTGTCAATGCATGAAAGTTCAATATTTAGAGCAGTTGATGACACTTACAAACAAAGATCATTTACTGTAATTTGTCTACTTCATTATATAAATCCAGATGCTGAGGATCCTGTTAACACTGGGACCTCATCCTTCTGTGTATCCATATGCTCCTGTGCTACCGTCTACAGGAAGCATATAAGGTGCTCTATAAACTAGCCGCTGCCGTCCAAAGGATGGATACGAAATGCACAGTAAATTAAAAATTTAGTCTACACTTTTGTTGTTGTATTTGGAGAGGTTCTCTTGCAGAGATATGGTGTTGCAAAACGAGGAAGGTATTGCAAGGTTAGTGTGGCAACCTTTGCCTTTGATATTCCTTTGAGGAGTTCCGAGAATTTTTCCACTCCCGAAGCCCGGCCATGGGCCAGGCTCGTCTGATGTCTGCCTGATTAATCAGGCTGTTGCTGCTGGTGGCCTGCTGTACCACACATCCATCCCAGCCTTGTTGATCTGGCACCTGGTGAAGATTCTTGTCCAGTTTCTTTTTGTATTAATATTGGTAGAATTACCGACAATATGTTAAGTAAAAGGACACAAATGCAACTAATGTGACATTTTATTGTGGCAACGTTTCGCTCTCCAGGAGCTTTGTCAAGCCGTTTCTTCTTGAAGACTTCTACACTTGTCCCAGCAGTGTTTCTCATATCTTCTGGTAAGATGTTCAGTAATCTGGTGCCACGGACGTTGATGCAGTATGTTGTTATGGCAGTGTGCAGATTTGAAACAAGGCTCTCAAGTACTTTCCAGGTATATATTATTATGTATCTCTCTCTCTCCTCCGCTCCAGTGAGTATATATCAATACTATATTCTTTTAACATCTCAATCCAAAAACTTTGTTCCACATGAAATTTTGATTTTAAATTGACATCAGTTGTCCCGTCTCTTTAAATGATAATTCAGACAAGGTTACAGATGCTAAGAAAGAACTTTGAACCCAGTCTAATGTTTCTATCGGAAGAGGAAAGTGTTTCTTATTCTAGCACACAAATATGAAAGATATATCTCCCACATTTTAACGTTTTAACGGAGGGAAATTCATGAGTTAATAAACTGAATCACTAAGATTTGTAAAGCAGTCTTGATTTTTCATATCAACAACACACTCAACCCAGAGTTTGAGTTTCAGTTGAACTGCGTTCATTTTACTCTAAACTTTGAAAGTAGTTACATTAATACCTTACAGTGAAACAAAGTTCAATGAAATGTGTAAATATATCAGGCAAGTGTGTCACCTTCTGTATCCAACATTTACTACTTAATTTGTGTGCTAGTTCAAAAGAACACTCCCATAAAAAGAAAAGTTTATCTCTTCTCGCAACTCATAAAACCGAGACAGTCATCGAGACAGCAGTTTTTCATGCAAACTTTTCATTTCTTCACATAGTGTACTAAATATTCTATAACTGAGTGATCTTGCTTTGATAAAACTAACAATCCTGACTCTTTAACTGAGTACTTCTTATAGTTCTTGCGACATTCGTTTAATTGCGAGGGGCTGACGATGAAGACATAGATGGTTATGCTCATTATGTAGAGCCATATAAATTATGCGTGCCGTCTTTCCTACCATGGCCGCAGCTCCATCACTCCACATACTGGGCCATAATATTCGTGTTTCTTCGTGAATGACTTGATTAAACTGAATATTTCTCACTCGTGGATTTTAGTGGAAGAGGCTTGCAAATACGCATATCTTCTTTAATATCAAATTCCTGTACATGACGCACAAACAGAAGTAACGTTGTAACACTTATAACATTGGTAGATTCATCCATCCGCAACCTGGGCTCCCGATTCCTATTGCGGCAGCAAAATACTATCAACTAGCTACTTGGTAGTATTTTTCGTACCTCTCTCTACCCGATCTCTCATTACGGAACCCTATAAAGTTCCCTCGGAGCCCTGGGGATCCGTGGAACACAATATTAAAACTTGTGCTCTAAGCGATGTCCTGCTATACCCGGGAATTACCATCTCTCAGGACATTTGTATAGCATTAACCACGGCCTAGAAATCTTTGTGACTAATAAAGTTAGCTTTAAGTAACATGTAGCAAGCACACGATGTTATGAAGCTGGGACCACCAGTCTTGTATGAACAGGTGTTGAGTGCACCAAAATATAATCCAGCATTAACCCACTACTCCATCAATAAACCCGTGTTATGCAGCAACTCTTGAGAGACTATATACGTCCACACGTTTGAGTCAAGGCTCGAGGTGGCACTCGAGGTAGCACTTGAGCGTGGTAAACAGGCTCGTTATGTCCACTTAGGTCCACTTGCGTCTCCGACAAGCTGGTCATCAATTTCCCCGAGACCTTGGCTCACCATTGATGCCAGCCGCCCCCTCATCGTCCATCACCAGTCCTCCGCTAACTCCTCTCTGTTTATTGTGCCTCTTACCCGGCTCGCATTACTCCAGTCAAGCACCAGCACCACAATCGCTGTCTGATCACACCAGATCCTCAGTTTATTTTACCTGCGTGTGTACTGGCTTGCTCCGGGCGCAGGCTCAAGAGCAGCACCCTCCCAGAGGCTGCCAACGCCTTCCTTTATCCGCCCTCATACTCACCTATATGTCTGTCTACCTCCTGTCTGTATATCCGTCGCCCTACCTGTCTGTCTTATTACATTCCACAAGTGACTGGTGTCACGTTTTGCACGCTCATAAGCTGAGCTGTCAGACTTTTTTTCTTTTTGTTTTTTTGTTTGTTTACGGGTGATGCCAAAGAATAATTCGAATGCAATCTTGGTTCATTTGTTAGATTTTTTTTTTATTTTGGTTCAGATGCGGCTAGTTTATTGTGAACCAGATGTCCATCCTGTAGACGGTAGCGCTAGAGCATATGGACACACAAAATGCTTAAGAAATAGGCCCCCAAAAAGATAACAGATACAGAAAAGTCTTAGAAACTAGGTCCCCAGAAAGAGTTTAGACGATTACATCTGGATTTATATCTTCAACTGATGCAAGCAAATGTAGGATATTTCCTTAATATGTCTGGTATCTTATTTTTATTAGGAAATATTTTGGCATATCACATAGGTTATTGTACTGCCTATCTTTATTGATCAAAAAGTGGACAATAATAACACACTGTGTTCAAGAAAATGACCATAAGGTTAACCACTTACTTTGCATTTATCTTGAGCACCATCTGTGTGTCTGCCAAACTGGCAGAAGTACTTGTAACATAACCTAAGTCTGGCTTCTACGACATCAGTCAGTCTGTTTACATTGCAAGTTGCTCCCTAAACGTGCTTATTTACGTTGATGTTATCCTAGTGGGTAATAGATGCACTCGGGCTTCTAACTGTATCCCTATAACATTTTCTTTCATTATTTACTTTTCTCCTAAAATTATTTCTTATGCTAGACACAGATATTCCAAAGTTATATTTTGCCTCTTCCCTCAGTCTACCTTCTGTGATAATCATATCAATTTAATCATAAAAGAAATTCACGAAATTCTTAAAAATAGTACATTATTTTCATTTTCTTTGATTTAGAGTATCTATACCTGGCTTCTTATCGGCAGTAAAATTTGAAGGCAACCAAATGATGCATTCTATAGCAAAGAATTAAAAAATAAATGCAACAACACATCCTAAACACAAAACACGTTTCGTCCAGTGCATTAAATACATCAGCTGTTAAAGACCGATGCTGCTAAATCCGCATGGTTCCTGTAGCGGCTGAGGAATGGGAGCCATTCAGATTTGATCCAAGGAAGGGAAGGATAAGTTCATTTCCTTGGAACAGGAGCCCCTCACCAGTATCAAGGTACAGTCCTTGAGAAGGTATACTCTAGACTTTTAATGTCGAAGTTTTAGATTTTACCACCGAAGTGGCTAGTTTACATGTTATAAATACAAGAGTTTATTGTCTACCCAATATCCATCCTGTGAACCACAATGCAAGAACAAATGGATACAGAAAAGGCCTAGGAACTAGGCCCCAAAAAGGTCAACAGGAATTCATCTGGATTTATATCTACAAATTTTCTTAACTGTTGCAAGCAAATTTAGGATATTTGCTTAATATGTCTGGTATCTTATTTTCATTAAAAAGATACTTTGACATATCACATAAGTTTTTACGTGTATATATTCATGTGTGAAAATGAATGCCTGTGTGCATGTGTATATGTACTGTTCTATGCATGTATGTAAAATTATACATGTTTGCATGTACGGATGTATTCTTGTGTATGTATATGCATATGCTTATACATGCATGTGCATCTATTTTTTCCTGCTCCAGCAATAGTAGCAGCAGCAGTAGCATCAGTAGCAGCTGCAGCAGTAGTAGCAACAGTAGCAGCTGCAGCAGCAGCAGTAGTAGTAGTAGCAGCAGCAGCAGTAGCAACATTAGCAGCAGCGGCAGAAGTAGTAGTAGTAGTAGTAGTAGTAGTAGTAGTAGTAGCAGCAGCAGAAGTAGTAGTAGTAGCAGCAGCAGCAGTAGTAGTAGTAGTAAAAGTAGTAGTAGTAGCAGCAGTAGCAGTAATAGTAGCAGTAGTAGTAGTAAAAGTAGTAGTAGTAGCAGCAGTAGCAGTAATAGTAGTAGTAGTAGTAGTAGCAGCCGTAGCAACAGTAGCAGTAGCAGCAGCAGCAGTAGTAGTAATAGTAGTAGTAGTAGAAGCAGCAGTAGCAACAGTAGCAGTAGCAGCAGCAGTAGTAAGTAGTAGTAGTAGTAGCAGTAGTAGATAGTAGCAGCAGTAGTAGTAGTAAGCAGCAGCATGTAGTAGTAGTAGTAGTAGTAGCAGCAGCAGCTTAGTAGTAAGCAACAGTAGTAGTAGTAGTAGAGCAGCAACAGTAGTAGTAGTAAGTAGTACAGCAACAGTAGAGTAGTAGTAGTAGTGAGCAACAGTATGTAGTAGTAGAGCAGCAACAGTAGTAGTAGTAGTAGTAGTAGCAGCAACAGTAGTAGTAGTAGTAGTAGCAGCAGCAGTAGTAGTAGTAGTAGTAGTAGCAGCAACAGTAGTAGTAGTAGTAGTAGTAGCAGCAAGCAGTAGTAGTAGTAGACAGTAGTAGAGTAAGCAGCAGGCAGTAGTGCTAGTAGTAGTAGCAGCAACAGCAGTAGCAGCAGCAGCAGCAGCAGTAGTAGTAGTAGTAGTAGTAATAGTAGCAGCAGCTGTAGCAGCAGTAGTAGTAGCAGTAGTAGTAGCAGCAACAGCAGTAGCAGCAGCAGCAGCAGCAGGGTGTAGTAGCAGTAGTAGTAGTAGTAGCAGTAGTAGTGCAGCAGCTGTGCAGCAGTAGCAGCAGTAGCAGTAGTAGTAGCAGCAGGAGCAGCAGCAGGAGTAGTAGTAGCAGTAGTAGTCACTACTGCTACCATAATTAGCCACTATCACCATGTGCATGTATATAAGTGTGAATTTATAACCAATAATAATACAAGTCATGTATATAAGTGTGAATTTATAACCAATAATAATACAAGTCAGTCTCTAAATTATTCGATACTTATCTGGTGATATCCTGTATAGTTGTGAATTATATAAAAAACAATAATAAAATAATAATATTCTGTTTCTCATTGTCGGTTGTTTGTTGTGGGATTTATTTCATTGAAACTAATAGATCACAACACCAGTGGTTGACTTCATGGTCTCAGCTGCTCACCTGCGTTGTAATTTTTGTAAATCTTTTATCCCCGCCCTCTCTTTCCTGGGATTCTATAGCCCTCACGTTTGTTTATTCTTCATTCCAGTCCGTCTTTTCTCTACTCAGATTCACTTCCTCATTCTATTCCTTTCTTCCTTCGTGTGTACTTGCTCTCCCTAGTTCTCGGGTACACACAGGATTAGCTGCAGCAGGTGAGTCGAGTAGGAAGGGAAGGGTGAGGAAGCAGCGTCAGTCATCGTGTACCAGATCACATGTTGGCAACCTCTTCTGAGTGGAGGGTTGATGATGGAAGGTCGTGGTAGCCTGTAGCCACATCTAATGTACTCTAGGCTCGTGCATCCTCACCTGCTCTCACACCATCACTAACAGAAGAGTGGAGTCATTTAACACACTATTGCTACTCTCGCTCGTATCACATATTGTACTATCGTGGATCCAAACATGAGTTCTCTTGTCAGGTCTGCATCTTCTCTTGTTGCCACTTCCTCAGACAATATTTAAAGAGTCCATGCTGAGTTAAGTATTGGCTGACACTGCCGGGGTCATCGTAAGGTTGGTATTAGGTCAAAAGTGTATGGTGTCATATCAGTAGTGTCTGGTGTCAGATCAACAGTGTCTGGTGTCATGTCAACAGTGTCTGGTGTCATGTCAACAGTGTCTGGTGTCATGTCAACATTGTCTGGTGTTATGTCAACAATGTCTGGTGTCATGTCAACAGTGAATGTTGTCATGTCAAGTGTCTAGTGTCAGGATAACAGTCTCACTGTACACTGCAACACGTCACGCTGTAGCCTAGAACTTTCAAAACAAGCGATGCCAAGCCAATGGTGACTTCAAGTGACTGGTTCTCTCTGGGTTGGAATATTGCTGTGTTCTAACGGCCTGCTTCAGAAAGAGACAAATTATAGAGCCGGGAAATGTACAGAGAACCTTCACAGATCATATAAACTTAGTCAAGTACTTAAATTACTGTGAACATCTGAAGCCAATCGACCTGTACTCCTTAGAATGTTGATGAAAAAGATGCCTCATAATCTACACCTGGAAGATGTTGGAGGGATTAGTCCCAAATGTGCACACCGAAATCACTACATATGAACACAAGAGACTTTGCACAAGGGGCAACATACCTCTGATGAAGACCAAGGAAGCGATGAGTAAACTGAGAGAGAACTCAGTAAGTTTAAAGGAACCACGACTCTTGAACACCTTCCCTTCATGCATAAGGGGGATTAACAACAAATCCTTGGCTGTCTTCAAGAGAGAACTCGACAAGTTCCTCAAATCAGTTTCTGATTAGCCGGGCTGTGATACATACGACGGTCCGTGAGCGGCAGGCACGAACAGACCGATCACTCTGGCCAGCAACCAGGAGGGCTGGTCTGGGACCAGGTATCGGAGGCAGTGATCTCCGGAAGCGACTACGGTAACCCTCACGATAGATACAGGGGAAAATCTAAATCTAATCTCTTCCACTTTCATATTTGCTCTTCCTCCCCCACACTTCCCTTTTCCTCCTCCACACTTCCCTTTTCTTCCGTCCCTCCTCACTCTTCCTCCTCCTTTCAGTAGGATATACAGCCTTCCACCAGTACCCTCACAGTGAAGTTGTCAGTAGCAGTACCAGTCATGTCTCCCACAACAAGACATATGAGTGGGACGACCACAGAGGCAGGAGGGAGGGTTCCAGCACGTGCTGGGGGTGTAAGATGACCTGACCTGACCCCATGCCCAGCCAGCTTGCCCAGTCGGTCTGCCCAGTCGGTCTGCCCAGCCGTTCTGCTCAGCTGCCCTGCCCAACCAGTCATTATTTTTCGCGTCCCAATCCACTTTTCGCCATCACCGCCCCACAAACCCTACATACCAGAAAATATGACATAAGATAAAAATAGAAGAGAATACTTGCTCACGCTAGGCACATCCAACCATACCCAATCTTGAGTTTATTTTTAAAGCTAACAAGTGTGCTCGTCTCACCGACAATTTTCATGAATTCCATCACATTCTAAACTAATCGTTCATGATAAAGGTGATAAACTAACTTAACAAAATACCCTGGAAAAAAATGTAGAATATAACTTTGGTATATCTGTGTCTAGCAGTAGGAATAATATTAGAAGTAAATAATGAAAGTGAATGTCTCAGAAATGCAGTTAAAAGTCTAAGTAGATCTATTACTCATTATAATAACATGAACGTATATAAGTAGGTCATGGAGGAACTTGCATTGTGAACAGACTAATATAGTAGCCAGGCTTAGGCTTGGTTATAAGTACTTCTAGTAGTTTAGCAGACACACACATGATGGTTAAACTAAATACAATGTATGTGGTCAGCCTTATGGTCACTTTCTTGAAAACTATGTACTTTAATTTTTCACTTACCGAAAAATAGAGATAGTACAATAATCTTTGTAATACGTTAAAGTATCTTAGTTCTGTTAACGTCTTTGCGGCCTAGTTCCCAGACCTCTTGTGTATCCACACGTTGTTGTCCTACCGTCCACACGATGGATGCGGCTGCGCAATAAACGTGCCGAATAAGTAAAACTTGCGATTTTTGGCTTAAATAGCAACGCACCTCTTGCCGAATAAGGCAAGCGAAAATTTGCGTATGCAATAATTTCTCGAAAATCATTCGGAATCTACCGAAAAAATATATTTCATTGTGTTTGCTTATTATTAAATTATTGTAAACTTATATAAAATATATTTAGTTGTATTAAGCTAAATTAAATTGCGCTTGTTATAATAAGGTTAGGTAAGTTTCCTAAGGTTCTTTTGGAACAAAATCTTTAATTTTGCATTAACTTAAATAAAAAATATATCTTTAAATATATAAGAGAAAATTTTAGAAAGGACTTAATTTTAAATGAGTTCTTACTAATTGGCCAGTTTTACTTATTCGGCACGACATATATATATAAGTTGGCATCACTCTCGACGTGCTAGAGAAAACAATACAATTGCTGGGAGGTGTTCTCAGTAGGGTATATATTTTTTTGTTGACTATGAGGGCGGTAAACGACCTCAATATTTTTCAGTATAATCTCTCTCTCCTGCCTTGCAAGATGCTGTGAGCACAGATCAATATTCGAGACGTGAGAGCATAAGTGATCTGAATAGTACAACGGGTGGCGACTGTTAGACAAGGGGCTGGCGACTGTCAGACAAGGGGCTGGTGACTGTCAGACAAGGGACTGGCGACTGTCAGACAAGGGGCTGGTGACTGTCAGACAAGGGGCTGGTGACTGTCAGACAAGAGGCTGGTGACTGTCAGACAAGTTGCTGGAGACTGTCAGACAAGGGGCTGGGGACTGTTAGACAAGGGGCTGGCGACTATCAGACAAGGGGCTGGAGACTGTCAGACAAGGGGCTGGTGACTGTCAGACAAGGAGTGATGACTGGCACACAAGAAGCAATGACTAATAAACAAGGGTTGATGACTGGCACACGAGGGACAGTGACTGACACACGAGGGATGTCATGTGCCACCATCTTACCTGTAAAGCACAGGCAGTATCCCAGAACAATGTAAATAACATTCAAGGAGATTAAGGTCTGCACGATATATATACATTTGCACTTTGTATTCCGAAACTCAATGCAGCTTCATTATACTTGGCATTCATTATGAGTTAGTTACGACGTGGTGTCCACCCTCGTTAACTAACATATAACTCAAGACAGCTTCTCTAAGGGCCTGGCTCACCTCTCAACATGTATGTACTGTGTTTTATATATACTATACTGTGTTATATATATATATATATATATATATATATATATATATATATATATAATGTGTGTGTGTGTGTAATATGCAAAACCAGGGTCTTTATATATAGGAGGACCAATGCTGTTACTACCCAGTTAGAGAGTTTACAAAAACAGTGACTTTCTAAACAGCACTTCTGTATCTACAACACCAGCTGTGACCCAACTGTCTCTTCCCATAGAACATATTTTCCGATACACTTTAAGTCCATATATTCCATACACCCAAGATAAGTCTTAATAAACGACTGTCAATAAATAAACAGAAGAATGCGTTGGTGTTTGAACCGTAGACCTTACATACAGCAAGACCAACACTGTTATTATTTTACCATGAAGCATATATATGGCTTTGAGGAGTATGAGAATAGATGTTCCATGAAGCTGTGTGGTGAGACAGTAGACTCACAGTAGGTGCCGCTGGAACAAACAAAGCCTAGAAGTGCTGCTGCTAAAATCATTCTACTTGTAATTCCGTGGCTGAGTGGTAACACCGTTGGGCTTCCTACACGTAAGTACAGCGGTGTGTGTGTGTGTACTCACCTAATTGTACTCACCAAATTGTGGTTGCAGGGGTCGATTCATAGCTTCTGGCCCCACCTCTTCACTGGTCACTACTAGGTCCACTCTCTCTCTGCTCCATGAGCTTTGTCATACCTCTTCTTAAAGCTATGTATGGATCCCGTCTCCACTACATCACTTTCCAGATTATTCCACTTCCTGACACTCTGTGACTGAAGAAATACTTCGTAACATCCCTGTGACTCATCTGAGTCTTCAACTTCCAATTGTGACCCCTTGTTGCTGTGTCCCATCTTTGGAACATCCTGTCTCTGTCCATCTTGTCAATGTGTGTGTGTGTTACTGTTAGTGTGTGTGTGTGTGTATGTATGTGTGTGTGTATATATGTGTGTGTGTATGTATGTATGTGTGTGTGTGGCATGCAAAGAGTATGTTACAATTTATTCGGCGTATGTCACACTCCCATATAGGCTGCCTCCCAACCAGCGAACCAGGTGCCAAGGGTTTAACGATCAATAGGATACCCGTCGTTAAATCAGTACCTTGGTTCATTGACCAATCACAGGCAAGCTCGCTAAAGCTGAAACAACATGGTTCACTTGCGGTAAGTATTGGCAGACTTGCCTAGCTGCTGGTTGAGTACGGTGCACTCTCTCTGGCTTCTGCTTTGCCGTCTGTCACCGTGGTGTACACTTATTATTCTATCTGTACATATTTTACATAGTGTACATATCTGTATATAGTGGGTGAAGGCAAGTGATTATTTTCCGTTTATCTAGTAATCTGTTTCATGTGTCAATGGAGAAATTAAATTCTTGTACATTACTAAAAATATTGTTTAATAAACCATTCCACAAAAATGAATATTTGTGGACCAAAGTCATTCATGGGCTCAGGCTAGTGACTTGCTGTGTAAAACGAACACTTTAAACAATGTTTTTTTTTATCTTTTAATTTTGTCAAAGAGAGAAAACAAATTCCCGTAACTGCTCCATTTTAGTAAAAATGTTACAATAGCAATAAAATAAATGGAAGTCTTATATATTGTTGTACACACACACACACACAGTGTGCCACTTACCATAATATTCAACACATCCCTTGAAACTGGGCAGCTACCTGAGGTATGGAAGAAGGCCAACGTAGTCCCCATTTTTAAAAAAGGAGACAGAAAAGAGGCACTAAACTATAGACCGGTGTCACTTACATGTATAGTGTGCAAAGTCCTGGAGAAAATCATCAGGAAAAGAATGGTGGAACACCTTGAGCGGAACAGGATAATAAACACCAGACAGCATGGATTCCGGGAAGGCAAATCCTGTGTAACAAACCTCCTAGAGTTCTATGATAAAGTAACAGAGGTAAGGCAGGAGAGAGAAGGGTGGGTTGATTGCATTTTCCTGGACTGCAGGAAGGCCTTCGACACAGTTCCTCACATGAGATTAGTAAAGAAGTTGGAAGAACAAGCAGGTATAACAGGAAGGGCACTGGAATGGATCAGGGAATACCTCAAAGGGAGGCAACAACGGGTCATGGTGCGTGGTGAGGTATCACAGTGGGCGCCTGTGACGAGTGGTGTACCGCAGGGTTCAGTCCTAGGACCAGTGTTATTCCTGGTATATGTAAATGACATGATGGATGGGATAGACTCAGAAGTGTCTCTATTCGCGGATGATGTGAAAATAATGAAGAGAATCACATCGGAAGAGGACCAGGCAGGGCTGCAAACAGACCTGGACAAGCTCGACATCTGGAATAGCAGTTGGCTTCTCGAATTCAATCCCTCCAAATGCAAAGTCATGAGGATCGGAGAAGGGCAAAGAAGACCGCTGACAGAGTACAAGCTAGGCGGACAAAGGCTACAAACCTCGGCAAAGGAGAAAGACCTTGGAGTGAGTATAACGCCTAGCACGTCTCCGGAGGCACACATCAACCAGATAACTGCGGCAGCATATGGGCGTCTGGCAAACCTTAGATTAGCGTTCCGTTACCTTAACAAGGAATCGTTCAAGACACTGTATACCGTGTACGTCAGGCCCATACTAGAATATGCAGCACCAGTCTGGAACCCACACCTGGTCAAGCACGTAAGGAAACTGGAGAAAGTGCAAAGGTTTGCGACAAGGTTAGTTCCACAACTCAGGGGTCTGTCTTATGAAGAAAGGTTGAGGGAAATAGGACTAACAACACTGGAGGAAAGAAGGGTCAGAGGAGATATGATAACGACATACAAAATACTGCGGGGAATTGACAAGGTAGATAGTGACAGGTTGTTTCAGAGAGGGAACACAGAAACAAGGGGACACAACTGGAAGCTGAAGACTCAGATGAGTCAAAGGGATGTCAGGAAACATTTCTTCAGCCACAGAGTAGTCAGGAAGTGGAATGGACTAGAGAAAGATATAGTGGAGGCATGAACCATACATAGTTTTAAGACAAGGTATGATAAAGCTCATGGAGCAGGGAGAGCAGAGACCCAGTAGCAGACAGCGAAGAGGCGGGGCCAGGAGCTGAGTCTCGACCCCTGCAACCACAATTAGGTGAGTACAATTAGGTGAGTACACATATACAACAGGCCTACTGTCTAATCGACATGTGCCTAGGACAAAATGGTAACTAACACAGGGGAAGCAGATGACTTCATTGTAGGAACACTTCAGACTGAGGGTCCAAAGGTGATGATAGCAGTGATGTATATATATATATACAACCCACCACTGGACAGCAGGAGGCCAAAACAAGAGTATGATGAGTGCAATAGAGCAATGGTGGATACACTAGCTGAAGTGGCCAGAAGAGCTCAAATGGGTAGGGCAAAATTACTCATCATGGGAGATTTCAGTCATAAGGAGATTGACTGGGAAAACCTAGAGCCACATGGGATAGCAGAAACGTGGAGGGCTAAGATACTGGAGAAAGTATTGGAAAACTTCATGCACCAACATGTTAGGAATGCAACCAGAGAGAGAGAGAGAGAGAGAGAGAGAGAGAGAGAGAGAGAGAGAGAGAGAGAGAAGAGAGCATGTTGCAGCAAGGCTAGATCTCGTATACATCTTAAACAGTTCAGACATAAGAGATATCACACGTGAAAGACCTCTTGGCCTAGTGATCACAACGTCTTGAGTTTTGAATATCTTATAGAGATAACAGTGGAGAATGCAGCAACACAAGAAGGACGGGAGAAGCCAAACTTCAAAAAGGGGGACAAGATAGGCATGAGGAGATTCCTGCATGAAGTGCAGTGGGAAAGAGAACTAGAGGGAAAAACAATAAATGAAATGATGAACTAGTGACCACTAAGTGCAGGGAGGCAGAGGAGAAGTTCATACCAAAGGGTAAGAGAAAAAATGGTAAGACCAGAGTGAGCCCATGGTTTAACTGGAGGTGTAAAAAGGCCAAAGTCAAGTGTGCCAGAGCATGGAAAAAGTATACAAGGTAAAGGACTCAAGAAAACAAGGACTTTAGCAGAAGAACCAGAAACGAATATGCAGGGATAAGGAGAGAGGCCCAGAGGCAATACGAGAACGACATAGCATCAAAAGTCAAATCTGAACCAAAGTTGTTATACAGTCATATTAAGAGAAAAACAACATTCAAGGACCAAGTAATCAGGCTGAGGAAAGAAGGAGGGGAGCTCACAAAGAGTGACCAGGAAGTATGTTAAGAACTTAATAATATTTAGAGAAGTATTCACAGTAGAAATAGAAATGCTTCCAGCAAAACGACGAGGTAGGGTGCACCAGCAGGTGCTGAATACAATACACATAACCAAGGAGGAGGTGAAGAAAATGCTAGGTGAACTAGATACCTCGAAGGCGGTGGGCCCAGACAACATATCTTCATGGGTCCTGAGAGAGGGAGCAGAGAAACTGTGTGTTCCGCTAGCAGCAATCTTCAATAAATCTATCGAAACTGGGCGACTGCCTGAGGTGTGGAAGACAGCAAATGTAGTTCCAATTTTTAAGAAAGGAGACAGACAGGAAGCATTAAACTACAGACCAGTGTCACTGACATGTATAGTATGTAAAGTCATGGAGAAAATTATGAGGAGAAGAGTGATGGAGCGCATTGAAAGGATATGGTTCATACATGACAATCAGCACGGTTTCAGGGATTGTAAATCCTGTGTCACAAATCTACTTGAGTTCTACGACAAGGTAACAGAAGTAAAACAGGAGAGAGAGGGATGGGTAGATTGCATCTTTTTGGACTGCAAGAAGGCTTTTGACACAGTACCACACAAGAGACTGGTTCAAAAATTAGAGGAGCAGGCAGGAATAGCAGTGAAAGTACTGCAGTGGATCAGGGAATACCTGACAGGAAGGAAACAACGCGTGATGAAGTGCCAGAGTGGGTGCATGTGTCGCGTGGAGTTCCACATGGGTCCGTCCTAGGTCCAGTGCTGTTTCTTGTATACGTGAATGACATGATGGAAGGAATAAATTCACAAGTGTCGCTGTTCGCTGATGATGTGAAACTGATGAAGAGAATACAAGCGCACAAGGATCAGGTAAGATTATAAGGAGATCTGGATAGACTACAAGTCTGGTCAGACAAATGGCTCCTGGAGTTTAACCCTAGAAAGTGCAAAGTCATGAAGATTGGGGAAGGACAAAGAAGACCGCAGACGGAGTACAGGTTAGGGGATCAAAGGCCGCAAACTTCCCTTAGAGAAAAGGATCTTGGGGGTAAGCAGTATACCGAGCATGTCCCCTGAGGCACACATCAATCAAATAACTGTTGCAGCATATGGGCGCTTGGCAAACCTGAGAATAGCATTTCGACATCTAAGTATGGAGTCATTCATGACACTGTATATCGTGCACGTCATGCTTATACTGGAGTGTGCAACACCACTATGGAACCCACACCTAGTTAAACCCGTCAAAAAACTAGAGAAAGTGCAAACCTTTGCAACAATACTAGACCCGGAACTGAGGCGGTGTCTTTTGAGGACAGGTTAAGGGAACTCAATCTGATGCCACTAGAGGATAGGAGGGATAAGGAGAACATGATTACGACGTATAAAATACTGAGAGGAATTGACAAGGTAGAAAGGGTTCGAATGTTTCAGAGATGGGACACAGGAACAAAGGGCCACAACTGGAAGATGAAAACAATGATGAGTCATAGGGATATTAGAAAGTATTTCTTTAGCCTTACAGTTTCAGGAAGTGGAATAATCTGGAGAGTGAAGTAGTGGAGGTAAGTTCCATACATAGCTTTAAGAAGAGGTATGATAAGGTTCTAGGAGAGGGGAGAGAGTGACCTACTATCGATCAGCGAAGAGGCGGAGCCAGGAGCTATGAATCGGCCCCTGCAACAGCATATAGGTGAGTACATATAGATGGATATACACACACAGGTAAAGAATGGCCTGTGAGACCTGGTCGTAATGGGAATTGGAGCAAACAAACTCAGCAGTAAACTATAATGTATATTTTGCCTTCACCCACTGTATACAGATAGTTACACTATGTAGCGCAGCGTAGTCTCTTATTCGCCCGACTGCGAATAAGAGACTACGCTGAGTGTGAGATATGCAGCAAACTAACGTATGCAACGCTGTTCTACAAGGTCAATGCTCCGGCCAAAGAGTTGGATCCTCTAGAAAGAAATCTTCTCTGATTTCAAAGATTTCAAAGAATCTCAGAACTGACACAGTGACAAATTGTGTAATTATTTTTCCTCTAGTTTGAAAGATCCGTTTAGGAGGCTCCTCAGATCCGATCTTATTCTTCAGGACATTTGTATTCCTCCTCTTCTCCCCTGCAACACCTTTATCGAAAACAGCGAAGCCTACCAATGTTACTGACGGATACCAAAGATGCTCAACTGTCGTGTTGCAGCCTTAGAAATATCATTATCAGTAGGTGGTGTTAGGAGAAGATTGAGATAATTTCTCAAGAGTTGCTACTGGAACCAATATTTTACATAATAAGCTATGAAAGAGAGACTTAATTCCTGAAGGTGCCGCAACAATGTAACATTGGGTGTTGGCCCTTTTGATGATCCTTGTTGCTACTGCTGAAGGGAAAACTTGCGGAAGGGCGACATTTTGATAGTGTAGGTATCCCCCAGTCATCCCACTCCGTGTGTTTACTCGTGGGTATCTGAAATGAATCCCACGTCGAGGAACCCCTCCAAGGAATAAACCGTCAGCTCATCAAGACGCTCACGGTAGTAAAGTCGTGGCTGAAACTTGAACAGCTGGACGACAATAAAGTAACGACCTCGAGTCGTTCTTCCACTCGCGTAGAATGTGCCGCTTTGTTGAGGTTAGGCCCGTACTCTCTTAACTGGCGATGAGTTGAATGTTCAGAGACTGGGAGCTGAAGACGTGAAAGACGAAGACCGTCTCTAGCACCATCGAGATGTGATGTCCACACGACAAGTTCAATAAATCACCTTCCAAGCTAAGTTTCCCAACGAGCACAAACACTGCTTAATTAAATTAATCAAGTCACGCAACCCGTCCTCGTGAGCTCTAAACAACACTGACTGACTGTGTCTTACCTGTTATTTACCTGTAACCTGTTTCGAGAGTTTTCCTACTCACGCGGCTTGGCTTCTCCCTGTTGATTGCCTAATCGACCTGGCTGTTGCTGTTGGCGGCTCGCCGACCCACATATCCCTCACAACATGGTCGACCTGGCTCACCGCGGAGGTATAGTCATCTAGTTTCTTCTTGAAAACTAATATTTCCAACCTGTTTCCTTGATCACTAGTACAATACAGACCTGCTGCTGCTGACTGTAACCAAAAGCATCTTAGTCCTCAGTCAGTCATTCAGTCAAGACTGAATGACTGAAATAACCCCATGTGTTCAGTTCTTTATGAACGTAATAGTTTCTGCATTTACCTAAGAAAGTTCTAATTATTTCTTAAAAAGTCTGAAATGTTATATGCAGTGTGAATTTTTTTAATCAGTATTTAATATTAATGTAATTTAGATACATTAAATTTCACGTGAAAAGCACATTTATGTAGTTTTACCCCCTAGTGGCACTAGATAATGAGTTGGCACTAAAAAAAAGGAACTGAACATTGTAAAACAGCAGTAACATAACAGACATGGAACATTAGTGACATGTCAATAACGGAAAGTGGTCCTTATGGAACATGATGACGGAGGTGATATTGGTGATGTAGTCATGGGTACACTGATGTAGTCATGGGTACACTGGCCATCACTGCTTAAACCACGCATAAGCAAGTGTTGTGAATAAAATGTAAATAAACTATATTTAGATTAGTAACCCAGCAAAGTTAAAGGTCCACAAGTCCTTCCGCAGAACACGACCAACAACAGTCTACAAACTCCCACGTATCTGTTTACAGCTAGGTAACGGGGACAGCAGGAATTAGAAGTAAGTAAATTTATTTAGGTATACACAAATACAGTTACATAGATTATCATACATAGCAGCATATGTGTAGAGCACCTAGGATAAATAAATAAAAAGTCAGTGACTTATTTCCATTGGGGTCCTTTTAATACCTTATTATTATAAGATAAGATAAGATTTCTTCGGATTTTTAACCCCGGAGGGTTAGCCACCCAGGATAACCCAAGAAAGTCAGTGCGTCATCGAGGACTGTCTGTCTTATTTCCATTGGGGTCCTTAATCTTGTCCCCCAGGATGCGACCCACACCAGTCGACTAACACCCCAGGTACCTATTTGCTGCTAGGTGAACATGACAACAGGTGTAAGGAAACACGTCGAAATGTTTCTACCCGCCGGGAATCAAACCCGGGCCCTCCGTGTGTGAAGCGAGAGCTCTAGCCACCAGACCACCGGGTCACCCAATGTAGGAGATATCTTATTATTATACTATAAAGTATATATACTAGGAATAAGATAAAAAAAGTTATTTACATTTACATGTATGTTAGCTAAAAAAATAAAAAATCATTCTCCTCCCTTTCTGTCGCTACATTCATTAGGTACCTTTTGGGTCTCTTCTTGAACTGGCTTATGCTATGACTGGCTTTGACATGTGCAGGCAGTCTGTTCCATTCCTTTATTGCTGTACAATAAAAGGTGTTTGAAGCCTGGCCACTGACTGTGGATACTACAAAGTTGTGCTCTCTCCCCCTAGTACTATGTCTGCTTTGGTTCCTAGCCTTGACAAAATTAACAGCAAGATATTCTGGACACTGTTTGTGGGCAATTTTATAAACTTGATTTAACTTCATTTGTTTTACTCTGTCTACAATATTCAGCATATCCAATTGCTGTAATTCATTCTCCCAGGTCCAGGATGAATCTTACCATTTTGTTCTGGGTGATTTGCAGTTTATCTTTCAGCTTTTTTGTCAAGGCAGAGTACCATGAAGAGCAAGCGTAGTCCATATGACATTGTATAAGGGCTAGACATAGGGTCCTGCGAGCCTCAGTAGGTACACATTGTGCTTGTCTGTAGAGGAACTTCAGTCTGGCATTCGCTTTCTTTACTACACTGTTCCCTATCAGTTCTGACATGCATGGGTCAAAGGGGATTCCCAGATATTTTACTGAGGAAACTGAAGTGATGGATTCCCCATTACACTGGACATTAAAATTATTTACCCTGCTCAGTTTATGTTTCGTGCCAAAGAGTATGGCTTCCGTTTTCCCGAGGTGTAACGATAGTTTGTTGTCTACTAACCATTTGCTGCAGGACTCCAGTTCCAGTGTTAATACATTAGCTATATCTTGTGAGTCTTTACCTGACACTAACAGAGCACTGTCATCCGCATACAGTAGGAGTTTGCACTTGACACTGATGGGCATGTCATTTACATAACATAGAAATAATAAGGGACCCAGAATACTACCTTGGGGAACTCCACATGCTATCCGCAGGAGTTCTGATTCTGTTTTGTTGATTTTGACAATTTGTTTCCTATTGCTAAGATAGGACCTAAACCAGTCTATGGAACCTGTGCCGATAGCTTGAAGTTTCTTACATAATATATTGTGGTTGACAGCATCGAAGGCCTTTTGTATGAAATGATCACTAAGACCTGTGGTAATAACGCCTGACTGACTAATGTTCTCAGGGCGGTTACAAAGTATGTGGTCAATTAGGGTGGCTGAGAACTGTGTGATCCGGGTTGGTGTATTAATTAGTTGAGTGTAACTATTTAAATCCAGAATTTGCTTATACCTTTTACATAGCCCGTTATTTTGCTGTTGAAAACAGATATTGAAGTCTCCCAGTATTAATGTCTCCACATTGTTATCAAGTCTGGACAAGACTCTCGAAAAGTCCTCTAAGAACTGGTCATGGGTGGGAGGGCGGTAACTAGTTCCTACTAAGATGGGTTTGGTCTTGGGAAGCAACACTTCAAACCATAGAATCTCCAGTTTATTGTCATTTAAATCAGGCCTTGGATTATAGGCTTAGTCATTCCTTATGTAGGCACATACCCCACCACCTTTTCTATTCCTATCTTAGCGTTTTTTATTGTAACCTTCTATTTTGACCTCGTCGTCAGTCACCGTATCATCCAATCAGGATTCAGAGATAGATATAACTGCCGCTCTAGTTCTGTTAGCTAGAATCCTAATCTCTGTCAATTTTGGAAGAAGTGATCTTGCGTTGACATGAATAAAGTGAAGGCCTGTTTTCATAAAACAATCATAATCATCAATATATGGCAAGGGGTTATTTGTATTAAAAATAGATAAATCAATGTCATCATTGCCAAAGGGTAACTGTGCCAAAGTGCATTTGTTACAAACAAAATAAAATCTGGCACCATTACAATAATCGTACACACATCCATTATGCACCCATCTCTTACACGTTTTACATAGAGTATATTATCACCTCTTCTTTCGTACCCTAGATAACAAAAAAAAAAAAAGGCACAATACCGTGACTGGAACAATACACAAATAACACGCACATTGAAGAGAGGAGCTTACGACGACGTTTCGGTCCGACTTGGACCATTTACAAAGTCACAATAACAAAAAGAAGGAGGGAGTATGAATAGGCTAGCAGACAGGGACGGGAAGTAGTAGTAATAGTAATGGTAGTAGTGGTGGAGTCAGTCATATACTAAGAAAGAGGAGCACTGCAAGGGAGCTAGGGGCCCACAGAGGGTAGGAGCAAGAACAGAGGGGGAGGAAATAATAATAAAGGACAAATACAAGGCAGAAGAAAGAAAAGAAAACCCAAAGGAGAAAGAAGAAAGAGGAAAGGGGAAGAAGGAGAAGGGTAAAAAAGAATCAGGCTAAGTCAGGGATGTTCTGAAGTTTGGAGCATTTAACAATGTAATGGGAAAGGAAAGCATTAACAGAGACAAAGCCAGGGCTAAGATTCATACAAGGAAAGTTGAGTATAAGGGAGGATTCAACCAGACGGCGACTGTGAAAGTTAGACGTAGGGTAGACAGTTTTAGCAGAATACCAGTCAATAGGATGACTGTGATCTCTGGCATGACAGAAAAAAGCATTGTTGGTGTCGGCCTAACACTATTTTTGTGCTCCCTAAGTCTGTCAGAAAGAGATCGGCCAGTTTCTCCAAAGTACTGAAGAGGACAGGAGGAACAAGAAATAGAGTAGACACCAGGAGCATCTATAGAGGGAGGTGAGGTATGAACTAGATTAGTGTTAGTCTGGCGAAAGGTAAGTTTGATGTCTAAGGAACGGAGAAAGTTGTTGAAATTAGAGAGACCGGAAATGTAGGGAAGGCAGAGGACAGGAGAGTTCACAGGAATAGAGAGTTTGGGAGAGAATAAAGTCCGTTTAGCACGTGAGAAAGCAGAGTCTATGAAATGGGAAGGGTAGCCAAGCCGGGAAAATGAATTATGAAGAATGGAAATTTCTAATTCAAGGAACTGATGATCACAAATGCGGAGAACACGGAGAAAGAGGGAGATAAGAACACTTTTCTTGACAGAGGAAGCATGATAAGAACAGTTGTGAATGTACATGCCACTGTGCATAGGCTTGCGGTACACGGAAAAGGCAAAACCTGTAACTGAGTTGTGGACATGAACATCAAGGAAAGGAAGCAAGGAATTAGATTCCCATTCAGCTTTAAACTTAATGGAAGGGGCAAGATTATTAAGAATATCAAGAAATGGTTAGAAGAGACTAGAGTCATGAGGCCAAAGAGCAAAGATGTCATCTACATAGCGGAGCCAGAGTGAAGGGCGCACATCAATAGTAGGAAGAAGAACAATCTCGAAGTATTCCATGTAAAGATTAGCAAGAACAGGAGATAGAGGAGAGCCCATAGCGACCCCGAAGGTTTGAGAATAATATTTACCTTGGAAGGAAAAGGAATTAGAGTCCACACAAAGGCGGATAAGATCAAGAAAGACATCAGTAGGTATAGGGAGATGAAGTAACCCTTCATTGGCCTTCTCTCTGAGAAAATTAAGGACATCATCCAGAGGGACATTAGTGAAGAGGGACTCAACGTCAAGACTAAGCATCTTACAGGTCGGGAGAGAGCGAACCCGTTCGATAAAGTCTTGAGAGTGACGAAGGTGGGCAGGAGAAAAAGTACCAAGAAAGGGAGTGAGGGTTTTGGCCAGACAAGAAGCAAGAGAATAAGAGACAGAACCTTTAGAGGATATGATGGGACGCAGAGGAATATCAGGTTTGTGAGTTTTAGGAAGGCCATAGAAATAGGGCAGAGAGGGACAGATGACACGAAAGCGTTGAACAAGGCCAAAGTCAGAAGGACAGAGGTCGGAGAGAGTCCTTAGTTAATTGTTGAAAGTTCTCTTGGGTTGGAAACGAGAGGAGTGTAGGTACGCGAGTCAGAGACTTAGGGAGCACAAAAATAGTGTTAGGCCGACACCAACAATGCTTTTTTCTGTCATGCCAGAGATCACAGTCATCCTATTGACTGGTATTCTGCTAAAACTGTCTACCCTACGTCTAACTTTCACAGTCGCCGTCTGGTTGAATCCTCCCTTATACTCAACTTTCCTTGTATGAATCTTAGCCCTGGCTTTACGGAGGTAATCCTCGCGATCAAGGATAACTACCGAATTACCTTTGTCAGATTTAAGAGAAGAAAGGGCAAGTTGATAGCGGCGCGGAAGGTGATGGTTCCTAGAAAACAGGCTATCAAGAGCAGGAAGGAGAGCGCCACGAAAAGTGGACAAATCAGGAAGATTATTATTACGAGAGCGAGACTGGCGAAAAGAATCAAAAGAGCTAATCAGGTCAATACCAGCGCGAGGGGCAGGTGAAGTGGCAAAGGAAAGACCAAAACCAAGAAATTCAAGCTCATGTTGAGAGAGTGTGACAGAAGACAGATTAGTAACAGTCGGTAAGGGAGAATTTAGACCAAGGGCTATCTGAGATGAGACGCTGAAGTTTATTTTGTAGTTTAGAAGAATGAATTTGTGAATTTATAATTAATTTTCCCGTCTTGGCTATCCTTCCCATTTCATAGACTCTGCCTTCTCACGTGCTAAATGGACTTTCTTCTCTCACAAACACACTACTCCTCTGAACTCTCCTGTCCTCTGTCTTCCCTACATTTCCGGTCTCTCTAATCTCAACAGCTCTCTCTTCGCACTAATCTAGTTCATACCTCTCCTCCCTCTATAGATGCTCCTGGTGTCTACTCTATTTCTGACAGACTTAGGGAGCACAAAAATAGTGTTAGGCTTGCCGACACCAACAATGCTCTTTTCTGTCATGTCAGAGATCAGTCATCCTATTGACTGGTCTGTTAAAACTGTCTACCCTACGTCAACTTTCACAGTCGCCGTCTGGTTGAATCCTTCCTTATACACAACTTTCCTTGTATGAATCTTAGTCGTGGCTTTGTCTCTATTGATGCTTTCCTTTCCCATTACATTGTTAAATGCTCCAAATTTCAGAACTCCCGTGACTTAACCTGATTCTTTTTCCCCTTCTCCCTCTTCCCCTTTCCTCTTTCTTCTTTCTCCTTTGGGTTTTCTTTTCTTTCTTCTGCCTTGTATTTGTCCTTTATTATTATTCGCCCCCCCCCTCTGTGTTCTTGCTCCTACCCTCTGTGGGCCCCTAGCTCCCTTGCAGTGCTCCTCTTTCTTAGTATATGACGGACTCTACTACTATTGCTACTACTTCTACTACTTCTTATTACTCCTCCACCACTTCCTCTCTTGTTCCCGTCCCTGTCTACTAGCCTATACACACTCCTCTCCTTTTTGTTGGTGTGACTTTGTAAATGGTCCAAGTCGGACCGAAACGTCGTCGTAAGCTCCTCTCTTCTATGTGCTGGTTATTTGTGTATTCGTACCTTAGTACAGTGTATACATATGTCTGGTCTTGTCTGAGATAATAAGAATGGTTCTATTGTCCCACATTGAGTTATCTGTGCATTGCATATAGAGTTAAGGTTATCATTCCTAGCTATTAGACCGTCATTATCACCGTCACTTATCTGTCTGTTTCATAGTTTGAGGTCCTGGATTAGTATGGATATCACCACTTAATAGTGCCACTATAAAAGCTGTGTGCCACTGTTTTTGTTTCGGTATGTGGTGTTGCCATACCTTGCGGCGATAGTGACATTTAAATTTCTGGTAGGATGGCAACTGTTGGCCATTCACTGTCCAGGGTGCTATCACCCCAGTCCCCATGACTGATTTCCTTCTTCAGAGAATTGCAGGATAAGGATAAATATACTTATGGCAGCCTGTACCCCTCTAACGCGCCAGCCATGTTCACTCTTTATCACTTAACAACAATTTTGTTTTTTTAAGAAACCACTGATCGCTTTCAGACACCTAGTAATGGCCTAGTAGCTACTCTAGCAATCACCACTGATTACTATTAAATTTCCTGTAATCTTACTTCACAAACCCCCTTCACTTATTCCCTTTACTTGACAACCCCCCTTCACTCCTCACTTATCCCCTTACTTCACAAACCCCCTTCACCCCTTACTGTATGTAATGAGAGGGACGGAAACAAGAAGGGACAGGCTAAGATGGGTCACAAGAATGTTAGGAAATACATTATTAGTTACATGGTAGGAAAAGTTTAATGAAAATGAATGGGAAATGGCAGAAACTAATTTCATTCATAATGTGATAATATTCAATTATATATGATAGTATCCCAGGAGCTGGGAACCAACACAGGTTGGTCGAGTGGTGGATAAGATAGGCAGCGAGGAGCCGAGGCTCGAACCCCGCAAGTACAACTTGACGAGAAGAACTTGTGATTATGAGCATCAAGGTAGGAGGAAGACTCAGGGGACAGAAACTGCAGAAACGCTAAACCTGTAGGAGTTATAAAATGTAGACGGGGGGGGAGGGTTGTTAGTCAGTCAGGTTCTATCAGGACCCCCCCCCCCTCACGGCGTCAAGGATCCGCCTTTGAGGGTCCTGCAAACTCCAAGCAAGAGGTACCTGAATTCTACCTGAAGAGTGTTCCGAGGGTCAACTTCCCCACTGCCCGGTCCCGGACCAGGCCTCCCGATGGATGGCTTGATCAACCAGGCTCTTGGTGTTAGCCACACAAAGTCCCTTGTAAGTACCCCGCCCGACCGATCAGGCACTGACTTGAGAAACTTGTCCAAGTCCTTCTTGACGACAGCCAGGAGTTTGTTGGTAATCCTCCTTATGTTGATAATCCTCCTTATGTTGGTAATCCTCATTATGTTGGTAATCCTCATTATGTTGGTAATCCTCATTATGTTGGTAATCCTCATTATGTTGGTAATCCTCCTTAATTATTAAGTTTTCTCTTAGTGTACTCACTGTATCCCGGCTTTGCACTGAGGATATTTTACGCAGTCTGCAAAGCCTCTTACTTTCATGGGGAATGATTTATGTGTGTGCAGATTTGGGGCCAATCAATCTATAATACACCTCTCTCGTTTACGTTTCAGTGAGTACAGATCGAAGGACTTCAAACCTTCCCAGTAACTGAGGTGCTTAACTGAATCTGTGCGATCAGTTAAGGTTCTCTGCCCATTCTCCAAGTGTACACTTCCACCTGCCTTGAACGGAGCTGTTAGAGTACAGCAGTACTTCAGCCTAGAGAGAACTAGTGACTTGAAGAGCTTTATCATTACCTTGGCATGTCTTGTTTTGAGGGTTCTAGTTATCCAGCTTATCATTTTCCTTGCTGTTATCATAGTGACACTATTGTGATCCTTGAAGGCTAGATTTTGGCACGATAACTCTCGAGTCTCTCATTTGTCTTATGCTCTGCTGACTGATTTCTAGTTTGTTTTATACTTTCAATAACGGAGTAACTGAAACTTTTCCTCACTAAACATCACTTAAACATCATATTGTTGTGACTAGCACACTGATAACAATATGTTGTTTATCTCAGCATGGAGGTTTGATGTGTCCTCAGTGGGGGCGGCTCATGCAGATTCTAGTATCATCTGCAAAGGATGATACAGTGATATGATTTATTCTTCTGTCTGTGTCTGTTATGAGGAAGAGAAAGAGAACAGGCACAAGAACTTTGCCTGGGGAACATAGTTATTCACTATAGCAGCCTCCGAATTCACTATTCACTATTACAATTTGGGTTTTATTCGTTAGAAAATTAAAAATTCATTTGCCCACTTTTTCAGTTATTACTTTTCCAAGCATTTTGTGTTCAATTACACCATCCTCGCGGCGGCGCACATCAACACAATACCGCTGGCGGTGTAAGTTAGGTTAGCAAACCTAACAGCTAACACCAATCAAATATCAAAATAAACTAGAGAAAAGACAGAGATTTGCAACATAACTGGACCTCTGTTGATCTACCAGCGAAACTAATATAAATAAACCTTATTAAAAATGTATCGTAAAAGCACCGAGAAAGACACGATAACAGTGTCAGAGATAATAAGAGAATATATATCACACAGGGACAAATTGATTTTTTTTATTGTGTCGCCGGAGTGGCTAGTTCATTGTGCACCCATATCCATCGTGTGGACGGTAGCGAGAACATAGGCGCAAGACAGATTAAGAAATAGACCACAAAAATAGGTTAGCAGAAGTACATCTGGAAATTTATTTACAATTTACATTTCGCCTCTCACAAGCCAATTTATAATGTTTCCACAAAATGTCTGGTATCTTATTTTCATAAGCTATAATAATAGGCTATTATAATATCTCTATACTCCCCAGTAAGTAGAAACTTAAGCTCATAGGTACAAGAAAGTGACCATAAGGTTGACCACATTTAGCTTCATCATCTGTACGTCCGCCGACCTGCCAGAAGTACTTGTAACCAAGCCTAAACCTGGCTACTGCAACATTGGCTAGTCTGTTGACGTTGCAAGTTGCTGCGCAAATATGCTTGTTAATGTTCGTGTTAACATTGTGAGTTACAGATCCACTCAGGTTTCTATCTGTATTCTCATGACATTCAGATTTATTATTTACTTATCTCCTCAAATTATTCCTAATGCTAGGCACAGACTGAGGTTGTATTCAACTTTTTCCATCAGGGTTCTTAGTTAATTCATCAAGCTCATCATGTAGGAATATTTCAATGGATAATGGAATCAGTGAGAATTGTACATAGGGAGAGACGAGATAAATAATATTAGGATCAGGGCCAAGGGATCATACGTGGACGTTAAAAAAACGCAAATGAGCTATAGAAAAGTTAAGAACAACTTCAGCTTCAGAGAAGTCAGATAGGAGAATGACTTAGACGAGGAGGTGTCGAGAGTTACTTCAGTACATAATCTTTTGAATGAGTAGCGTACGGTCCATGAGACAGAAAATTAGTGGAACGTGTACACAGGAGTGAGGAACAGGAGCACACACACACACACACACACACACGCGTAAGTCACCATCACCCTCACAATCATTGCTACCTGTGATGGCAGCTGTCATCATAAACCAGTGTTATACTACTAGCGGCTCCCTGTAGCACCTGTCGGGAGCTCATCTCCCCTTCCCAGCTCTATACTGCTGACGGAGATCTTTGAGACAGTCGTCACGCAGACGATAAGCCACTGCTCGCACACGCACACGCGCACGCTACAGAATACTGCACGTAGCATAGAGAAGCTCAGATGCGACAGTGACACCCGGCTAAAATCCACATGGGTGACACTATGTGTATACAATAGGTAGCGTGAGCCACAAAAACGTTTGGTCAAAAACTTCAATGAAATATCTCAAAACGAAAATGAAGTTATCGAGGGATGGTTGAGGGAGTAAGAGTGACCAGGACACTTTACTGTGCTAGCTGATACTTCTGTAAGATTACTGAAGATGGTCTTGTTTACTGACGAAATATTGTGCACACCACCCTTCCGCTTACACACGCACACACACACACACAACATGAGATTCATAGAAGTGTTCACAGAGGAGATAGAAGGGCCTCCAGAAAGGCGGAGAGGTGGGGGTACACCATCAGGTGTTGGACACTATACATACAACCGAGGAAGAAGTGAAGAGGCTGCTAAGCGAGCTAGATACCTCAAAGGCGATGGGCCCGGATAGCATCTCTCCATGGGTCCTGAGAGAGGGAGCAGAGACGCTATGTGTACCGCTAACAACAATTTTCAACGCATCTATCGAAACAGGGCGACTACCTGAAGTATGGAAGACAGCAAATGTAGTCCCAATTTTTAAAAAAAAAGACACAGACAGGACAGTGTCACTGACATGTATAGTATGCAAGGTCATGGAGAAGATTATTAGGAGAAGAGTGGTGGAGCACCTAGAAAGGAATGAGCTGATCAATGACAGCCAGCATGGTTTCAGGGATGGGAAATCCTGCGTCACAAACCTACTAAAGTTCTATTCCAGGGTGACGGCAGTAAGACAAGAGAGAGAGGGTTGAGTAGATTGCATTTTCTTGGACTGTAAGAAAGCCTTTGACACAGTTCCACACAAGAGATTAGTGCAAAATCTGGAGGACCAGGCAGGGATAACAGGGAAGGCACTACAATGGATCAGGGAATGCCTGTCAGGAAGACAACAGCGAGTCATGGTACGTGACGAGGTGTCAGAGTGGGGCGCCAGTAACGAGCGGGGTGCGACAGAGGTCAGTCCTAGGACCGGTGCTGTTTCTAGTATTTGTGAACGACATGACGGAAGGAATAGACTTCGAAGTGTCCCTGTTTGCAGATGATGTAAAGTTGATGAGAAGAATTCAATCGGACGAGGACCAGGCAGAACTACAGAGGGATCTGGACAGGCTGCAGGCCTGGTCCAGCAACTGGCTCCTGGAGTTCAACCCCACAAAGTGCAAAGTCATGAAGATTGGGGAAGGGCAAAGAAGACCACAGACTGAGTACAGTCTAGGGGGCCAGAGAGTACAAACCTTACTCAAAGAAAATGATCTTGGGGTGAGTATAACACCGGGCACATCTGCTGAGGCGCATATCAACCAAATAACTGCTGCAGCAAACGGGCGCCTGGCAAACCTAAGAACAGCATTCCAACATCTTAATAAGGAGTCATTCAAGACCTTGTACACTGTGTACGTTAGGCCCATACTGGAATATGCAGCGTCAGTTTGGAACCCTCACCTAGCCAAGCATGTAAGGAAACTAGAGAAAGTGCAAAGGTTTGCAACAAGACTAGTCCCGGAGCTAAGGGGTATGTCCTACTAGGAGAGGTTAAGGGAAATCGACCTGACGACACTGGAAGACAGGAGAGATAGAGGGGATATGATAATGACATATAAAATACTGAGAAGAATCGACAAGGTGGACAGAGACAGGATGTTCCAGAGATGGGACACAGCAACAAGGGGTCACAGTTGGAAGCTGAAGACTCAGATGAACCACAGGGATGTTAGGAAGTATTTCTCCAGTCACAGAGTTGTCAGGAAGTGGAATAGTCTGGGAAGTGATGTAGTGGAGGCAGGATCCATACATAGCTTTAAGGAGAGGTATGATAAAGCTCATTGAGCGGGTAGAGTAACCGAGTAGCGGCCAGTGAAGAGGGGGCCAGGAGCTGTGAATCGACCCCTGCAACCACAACTAGGTGAGTACACACACACACACACACACGTAAACGCTAAATCCTCCACCCATATTCCCCATACACACACATGCTAAAATATTTAAAACACACTCACGCATTAAACCCTTGCACAAACCTATACGCTAAACCCACACACTCACCCACCTACATAATAAATCCTTAACCCCACAAGGTACACCCACACCCGCCCACCTGCTATACCTCAGCACCCTTCCTCCCTTTTAACTCCCCACACCCCTCAAACATACCTCCCCAATCCACCATCAACCTGGTTGTCATCACCTGTCTGTACACAGTACTGTGTGTGTGTGCATTATTCGTGTGTAATATGTGTGTAGCCAGTACTGTGTTCATGCATTATGCATGTGTGTGTGTATGTGTGTGTGTGTATGTGTATGCATGTGGGGGCAGTGAATGGTGTAAATTGGTGCAATTTACTGGTTAAACAAGTAATGCAAGGAATTTACAATTCCATTCATTGACATCCAAGGATCTTTCTATGTCAAACATAATATGTATGCCAGGGATGGTGTGCATTATGGTGCAGGGGTGGCATCATTGACCAGTGTATGCCAGGGATGGTGTGCATCATGGTGCAGGGGTGGCATCATTGACCAGTGTATGCCAGGGATGGTGTGCATCATGGTGCAGGGGTGGCATCATTGACCAGTGTATGCCAGGGATGGTGTGCATCATGGTGCAGGGGTGGCAGCATTGACCAGTGTATGCCAGGGATGGTGTGCACCATGGTGCAGGGGTGGCATCATTGACCAGTGTATGCCAGGGATGGTGTGCATCATGCTGGTGCAGGGGTGGCATCATTGACCAGGTCAGTCTGAGGGAGCCGCTCCTGCAATATGCAAGATTTTAAACTGATGGAAGACAGAGGTATTGATGTAGCATATTACTGATGGCATACAATACCATCAAGTTGATCAATAAGACACATGTGTAACTTGATCAATAAGACACATGTGTAACTTGATCAATAAGACACATGTGTAACTTGATCAATAAGACACATGTGTAAGTTGATCAATAAGACACGTGTGCATGTTGATAAGACACGTGTGCATGTTGATCAATAAGACACATGTGCATGTTGATCAATAAGACACATGTGCAAGACTGAGGGACTTCTTCTACAGTCACCATTTACATTCACCAGTGGTCGACTGAGGAAGTTTGCTGTGTAGACGAAACGTTTGAAGGTAAATATACTCAAGTGTTACACACGTGTGTGTGTGTGTGTGTGTGTGTGTGTGTGTGTGTGTGTGTGTGTGTGTGTGTGTGTGTGTGTATGTGTGTGTGTGTGATAAACAAAAATTTACCAGGATAGTTTAGAAAAATGTTAGAGACACAAGACAGTTCGCTGTCAGTGTCTCGGTACTGAGGATGGCATAACTAATAATTACCAAAAGAACAAAGTAAAACTTACATTTAATACCAAGTAAAGCGATGGTAAAAATACCCTATTCAGAAACACTGGATAATGATGAAGGGAAAGGTAAACAGGGAGAGAATACCAAAGGAAAATTTCCTAAGCTAGTTGTGCACAAACAGTCGTAACTTTAGAATCAGGATAAACGAGTTAAGATTAATTGCATTTGCAGGTTATGTAGATATTATTGCAATGAATGAGACACGGTTCCATTTCAAGAGTCGGGAGGTGCATGCCAAGTGCCACAGCCATGGGTTTCAATCATCCCACGATGAAAGAAAGAGCGCGAAGGCAGTATGGTGGTGCTATATATCAAAGAAAAATTGCTGCATAAAATAAATGTAAATGTTGAAGGAATAAACACGAAATCTATTTTTGGAGAATTTATTACAGGACATGAATAGCTGACTCTAGGTGTGTTGACCCCCGAACTTAGAACGACACACAGAATGATATGGGACGAAATCATTGGGATTTCGAGAGAAAATAATGTATTCCTAAGAGATATCAAGTTTCAGCCGAGCTGACTGAAACTTTCCGAGCGTGAATCTAGAGACCAGAAATTTCCCAGATGTTGTCCAGGATTGTTTAAAAATTAGAGGTAATAACCTGCTGGACCTGCCTCTGGCAAACTAACAGACTTTGGTCACTCCATACGTAAACAGAGGTCCCAGGACCGAACTGTATCCATTAAACATGTCCTGAAATGATCTCATTTTGTCTTTTTCCTACCTCAGCTCTGAATGACAGATTTCAACACTGAAACTCGCTCGATGTGATAGAATACGAGAGGCAAATAGCTTTTCTTCCTACGATGTAACTGTCGTTTAGAGTAGGGTAGCAGCACACTGGTGATGTATTCAAATACACTAAAAATGGGTTAATGGAGAGAGAGAGAGAGAAAGAGAATGGGGGAGGGAGTGAGGGAGGGAGGGAGGGACGAAGGCAATAAGAGACCTGCCCTCGTCCCAGCAGAGTGCAGATGCAATTATTGTTGGGGTGGCATCCATGTTAACGACGCTGTTGGTGTGCTTACCACGCCAGGCCACCTGCACGGAGGCCCTCTGCAAGTCACTCCAGCAACCTGCACGTTGCTTGTCCTCCAACACGAGTGTTGGCAAGACTCTGATCGGCAAATATGTACACTCACTGCGTGTCCAGCACACGCTGCACCAGCTTTGCATGGACTTGGTAACATCACCAATCAGAGATTTGGGTCTTCCCCACCTCCTCTCGCTGTATTAAAAAAACAGCCTCACCTCGCACCATACTTTTGTAATGATGACGTTTCGTTTTTGGTAAAGTTTTAGTGAGTCATTGTGCAGAGAGCGAAACGTTTTCACAATCAAAGATTGTTATGCATCTGTGTCTTTAGTGATCGTCGGCTGGACGCCTTTGTAGTTTCTGTAAGGTAACTGGAAGACGCCTACTTACCTATCTACCTACTTATCTACCTACCTACCTACCGCACCAGGGGCTGGGTTTGTCTCTGTTACATGACTGGAGGATATTGCTGAGTATCCTAGCAGTGGTCAGCATGTGTGGATCATGCTAGGACATGACTGGAGGATTATGCTAGGACGTGACGAGGATCTTGCTAGGATAATGACTGGAGGATCATATTGCTGTTTGAGGATTCAGCCCACACTGTGGGCAGCCTCCACCCCATCACCCACACCAGCTGTTTGATGATGCAGCCCACACTGTGGGCAGCCTCCACCCCGCCACTTCCTCTCATACTAGCTGTTTGAGGATGCGCCCCACAGTGTGGGCAGCCAAGGGAGACAGAAATAAGGAGTGAGCCTTTGGTAACATTGGAATGAGCAGAGTCTGGCTGGGAACATGATGCAATCCTCATAGAAGTAAGAACACTATCCACATTTTCATTTCATTTGACAGCGATACCAAAATTTGCAAGAAAATCACCTCGGTACAAGAGAGGGAGAAATTGCAAGTGAATGTAAACATAGTCTTCCCGTAGACTGCAGAAAACATCACGATGTTCAGTGGTGACAAATGGCAACTGCTTAGATTTAGGGAAAAAAATGAAGAACTCGAAAGGGGCACTGTATACTAAACGCAGGAGGACCAAGGATGGAACGAAAGGAACAAGTGAAAGACCTGGGTGTAATAATGTCAGGTGAACAGTATTTTATAGAACTAAGTAGGGCATATTTCGCAGAAACTAGGAACATGACGGGGCGAATAATAAATTCTTTTGTCCTACCCCATTTCCATACTGTGGATGGTAGCGTAAGAGCATATGGATGCGATGCACAAAAGGCCTACGATATAAGCCGCAAAACGGTTAACAGTACATTTAGATATACTGTATATCTACAATTGTCTTATCTGTTACAAGAAAATTAAAAATTTGCTTAATATATTTAGTATCTTATTTTCATTAATATTATACTTTGACTATGAAGCACTTAAGTGTTCTAGAGAGTGACCATGGTGTTCACCGCACACTTTACTTTTAGTCAGATCATCTGCATGTATGCCAGATTACCAGAAGTACTTGTAACCAAACCCAAGCCTGGCTACTACAACATCAGTCAGTCTGTTTACATTACAAGTTTCTCTGTAAATATGTTTATCTACGTTCATGTTATCATAGTGAGTTATGGACCCACTTCAAGCTCCTAACTGTATCCCCATGAAATTCAGATTTATTATGTTACAGCTCTCCTAATATAATTCTCGATACTTGACACAGATATTCCAAAGTTATAGTCTACATTTTCCTTCAGGGTGCTTTATTTGACTTATTTTGTGCATCCATATGCTCTTGCGCTACCGTCCATAGGATGGATTTAGAGTACACAGTAAACTAGCCACTTCTACGGCAAAAACTTTAAAAAAAAAGATCGACAGGCAAATCTTGCATAGCGGGGGCGATGCTCATAGAATTTTTAAACATATATTAAGAGAGATATAGGCTCAGACGGCTCAATTTTTGACAGGTGCCTACTACCACTCTCGTTATTAGAAAACCATTTAGTTGTATTCGTAAATGTATTAGAAATTTTCATGTGACAATAATTAATTTAAAAGGCCTTTTAGTTTCTTAACCAGAATATCTAGAAATAAACTAGAAAATCTATGAGTGAAAATGGTTAGGTGTGAATACATGTTTCTAGCAGGTGTGACGTGTGTGCCAGCTGTCCCGTTATCGGTACCAGCTGCCGCGTCGTCCGTACCAGCTGCCGCGTCGTCCATACCAGCTGTCCTATCATCCGCATATATTCTCCCGTCATTCTTACTAGCTGCCGCGTTATCCATACCAGCTGCCCCGTCATCCGTACCAGCTGCCCCGTCATCCGTACCAGCTGCCCCGTCATCCGTACCAGCTGCCCCGTCATCCGTACCAGCTGCCCCGTCATCCGTACCAGTTGCCCCGTCATCCGTACCAGCTGCCAGGTCATCATACCAGCTACCCATCATCCATACCACCTGCCCCATTATCCGTGTGCCAGCTGCCGTGTCATCAATTCCAGCTTCTCCCTTCATCAGTACCAGCTGTCCCGTCATCCATACCAACTGTACTATCATCCATATATATTCTCCCGTCATTCGTACCAACTGCCCCGTCATCCGTACCAGCTGCCCCGTCATCCGTACCAGCTGCCCCGTCATCCGTACCAGCTGCCCAGTCATCCGTGCCAGTTGCCTCGTCATCCATATCCATTTTCCAGTCATCCACACCATCTGTCCCATCACTCGTACCAGCTGCTTCGTCATCCGTCACAACCTATCTCGTCACTATGTACCTACCGCCCCGTCATCCATATCTACCGCCCCGTCATCCATATCTACCGCCCCGTCATCCATATCTACCGCCCGTCATCCCTTATCTATCGCCCGTCATCCATATCTACCGCCCGTCATCCATATCTACCGCCCCGTCATCCATATCTACCGCCCCGTCATCCACATCTACCGCCCCGTCATCCATATCTACCGCCCCGTCATCCATATCTACCGCCCGTCATCCATATCTACCGCCCCGTCATCCATATCTACAGCCCCGTCATCCATATCTACTGCCCCGTCATCCATATATACTGCCCCTTCATCCATTATCTACCGCCCCGTCATCCATATATACTGCCCCTTCATCCATATCTACTGCCCCGTCATCCATTATCTACCGCCCGTCATCCATTATCTACCGCCCGTCATCTATTATCTACCGCCCCGTCATCCATTATCTACCGCCCCGCCATCCATTATCTACCGCCCCATCATCCATTATCTACCGCCCAGTCATCCATTATCTACCGCCGCATCATCCATTATCTACCGCCTGTTATACATTATCTACCGCCCCGTCATCCATTATCTACCGCCTGTTATCCATTATCTACCACCCCGTCATCCATTATCTACCGCCCGTCATCCATTATCTACCGCCCCGTCATCCATTATCTACCGCCCCGTCATCCATTATCTACCGCCTGTTATCCATTATCTACCGCCCCGTCATCCATTATCTACCGCTCCGTCATCCATTATCTACCGCCTGTTATCCATTATCTACCGCCCCGTCATCCATTATCTACCGCCCGTCATCCATTATCTACCGCCCCGTCATCCGCACAAACACCCGCCATCTTTACACAAGCAGCAGCCAGAAGTGTGATGATTATCAGTGTTGTTCATCACATAAAACAATCATCACAAGTTAGCTTCCGTATAATGACCATCAGTACACTGCTCATAGTAGCAGATAACACATGATGAATGAGCAGTGGGGGAGGCAGGGAGGAGGCAGGGAGGGAGGCAGGGAGGGAGGCAGGGAGGAGGCAGGGAGGGAGGCAGGGAGGAGGCAGGGAGGGAGGCAGGGAGGAGGCAGGGAGGGAGGCAGGGAGGGAGGCAGGGAGGGAGGGAGGCAGGGAGGGAGGCAGGGAGGGAGGCAGGGAGGGAGTCAGGGAGTGAGGGAGTAGGCAGAGAGCTAGTGAGGGAGCAGGGAGGGTGTGAGGAAGCAGGGAAGGAGTGAGGGAGAAGATGCGTGTATGATGGAGGGAATGAGGGAAGGGTGAAGGCTAGAGACGAGGGAGGGAGTGAGGGAGAGAAAAATAATACACACAGACGGCATCAGAATTGCCCTCTGAAGCTGTAAACACAAATACACTATTTTGAGAATGTCATTATTAAAGAGGCCACCCAAGATTTTTTTTTTTTATGATATCACTAATGCCACGTCTTGTCTACTCCTTCCCAGAGCTGCTCGTATTTCACTAAACATCTTATAATAATGAATATGACTCCTCCGTGGCCACGACTGAGTGCCACGTCTGAGTGCCACAACTGAACTCCCTTAACTCGCATGTCTCTAACAACGTGCTAACTGGGGAAACCAAGTAGAAATATATAAAAAAAATCAGAGAGGAAACGACGTATAATTCTTGAGTATTTTCTCACGTTCATAACTATGCCAAGACGTTACTGTGAATGATGAAGTGGAATGTAACCTTATACTGTATTTCTCAAGCACTGGAAACACTATTAATGGAGAAGTGAATGTTAAATGTCAAGAAAAATGCAGCTAGAAGCCCCATTATCCGGAATAGATCTGTAACCATTATAATTATTATATTAATGGTATACAATACAGATAAATTGATAAATACGACACATATGTAACACCTGACCTCTGGCTCCAGTGTAACACCTGACCTCTGGCTCCAGTGTAACACCTGACCTCTGGCTCCAGTGTAACACCTGACCTCTGGCTCCAGTGTAACACCTGACCTCTGGCTCCAGTACCCAAGTCTCGTCTTATAAACCTCAAGGTGCCTTGACGCTAGTGGGGGCTCTTGATCCAAGGAATATTACTTATCCTTCCCTTACATCGAAACTGAACGCCTCCGATTTTCCAGGTGCTCTGTGACCCTTAAGAGTTTAGCGCTTCCCCATCACTGAAAGAAGTCCATCTTCCTGCCACTGTTTTAGACAAATCAAGGCTAAGAAAATGAACACCTTCTATCCACACTGAACACCTTATTAAATTTTCCCAACTTCCAATGTCTCCAGTATAAAAGTCATCTGCTTATTAGACTGAAGAAGCCTACTCAGCAGGCGAAACGTCTCGTCAGTGTCTTACCTATAATAACATGAACGTAGATAAGCATATTTACGGAGCAACTTGCAATATAAACAGACTGTCTGATGTTGCAGTAGCCAGACTTAGGCTTGATTACAAGTGTTTCTGACAGTTTGGTATATACACAGACTTAGGCTTGATTACAAGTGTTTCTGACAGTTTGGTATATACACAGACTTAGGCTTGGTTACAAGCCTAAGTCTGTGTATATACACAGACGATGGTGAAACTACTGTAAATGCGAAGTATGTGGTCATCCTTCGGTCATTTTCTTGAACACTGTGTGCTTGAACACTGTGTGCTTGAACACTGTGTGCTTGAACACTGTGTGCTTGAACACTGTGTGCTTGAACACTGTGTGCTTGAACACTGTGTGCTTGAAAGTTTGCTCACTGAGGACTGTTTAGTACTGTAACCTGTATATGTCAACGTATCTTAATTAATAGTGAAAAGAAGATACTACACAAGAAATTTTGAGCTAATATCCTAAATTCTCCATTTCTCTATATTAGTTTACGTTCATTCTAATAGTGCATCTGCCAGTTACTATTTGGAGGTTGTTCAAACTCATTTGCTAGTTCTTATAAGTTTTATCAAACTTTTGCTTAACAAGCTAAAGTTAGATGTAGAATTCTCCTTATTCAACCAAAGTTCAGCCTAACCTTCGCCGTTATCACATTTGCCGAGTGCCTTCGTCAGAGGGAGTCCTAGTAGGCTGGCTCACGAAGAACACTTCTTACTTAATTATACTTTTCTCAGTTATATTTCTCATAGACCATTGTAATAATCCCATACTGTGAGGACTTAGACGCATGTGCAAGACCTTTATTTGAAGACATTTCACCAACCAATAGCTTTTACAGTTCAACACAGAGATGATATACGAAGACAGAGGTTGAAGACAACAGTCCCTCAGATGTGTAGAACATAAACAGTAGTCAAGAGTTATTACTCCCATCTCAGTTACCTGGTCTTAATGTTACTTTTGTCGGTAATTATTCCGCATAATTTCATTATTAGTGTAATAAATTATGTGTTCTCTCTCTTATGTGTATTAATAATTTTCTCTAGTATAATTTTCCTGACATAGAATGGTATAATTAAGAGGAGATAAAGTGGATAAATAAGTGCGGTACTGGGAGGTAAAGTGTAAGTTTGTATTATCCCTTCTCCTGTGACACCATCAGAGACACCAGTAACAGCAGCAGTACCACTCTCAGGCAACAGCAGAAAGCACCAACTACAACAGTACCAGCAGCAGTAGCAGTACCAACAGCGGGTGCACCAGTACCACCACCACCATCCATCACTAGTAGTGGCAGCAACAGCAATGGTAGTATCAGCATCAGACTCAGCACTACTTTGCCAACACCAGCAGTCTCAGCAGTTGTAGCAGCAGAAGCAGGATCAATGACGAAAGCAGCAGCAGCAGCTGAAGCAACAACAAAAGAAGCAGCAGCATAAGCAACAACATATCCAGCAGCGACAATAACAGAAACACCAGCAGTACCTACATCAGCAGTAGCAGCAACAACAACAAAAACAAAAGTACTACTATCAACAGGATTGCCCCTAGTATCTCCCTTGCTGACTAATGAGAGGCAACAACCACAACTAGCACCACCACCATCGCTGTGCCTGCTGGGCAGCTCAGTCTATCTCGCAAAGCGATTGGCCTCCTCAGGGAGGCAAGATGCTGCCAAACTTCCATTAGTCATACGGTTCCGGTCTCCACGAGGGAAGAACAAGAACCCCGCCTCTATGTCTCCAGGGAGTTCATACCCCGGGAAACCTCGGGGATAATAATTGTCGGTAGATGGGACAGAGGCCTCCTAGGGAATATTACCCCTACTGCCGATGGTCTCCAAGGCATATTAATGGTGGTTAATCTCAGCTTAGAGCAGCGCTCGGGAGAGACACCCAGAGTGGGAATCCTTGGAGCGTGCGAACACTTCTGTCTGGCTGAGACTCCCATATTCCTGATGGTGGGCCCGTGCACCTCACGCTCCGGTGTAATGAGACATGTGCTGCGTTAGGATATACTATTTGAGACAACGTTTCGCTTAGGTCTCTTCCGTCTTGAAGTAGCCATTCGTGGCGAAAAGTTTCCTCAATAAAATATCCTAACACTCCACATGTGTCTTATTTCACGAATGTCGGTATTTTAAACCAACTCTGAACCAGCTTACTTTCCTATTCTATTATAGATTTATTCAAATATTAATCAATTTAGAGAAGAGGAGGAGGAAGGATAGATCACATTAGATTCTGCCGCCGAAGTGGCTAGTTTATTGTGCACTAAATGTCCATCGTGTGGAGGGTACCGCAAGAGCATATGTATGCACAAAAGGCCTAGGAACTAGGCGCCAAAAGGGGTTAACAGAAGTACATCTAGATTTATATTTACAATTCATATATCTCTTGCAAGCAAATATATTTGCTAAATATATCGTATATCTTATTTTCATTAATGAAATACCATGACATATCACATAGGTTGGACACTGAAGCACACGGTGTTCAAGAAAGTGTTCATAAGGCTGACCATATGTTTTGCATTGAGAAGTACATGTCAGGAGATACAGGAATACTCGTGACGCGGGTGTGTCATGGGACGTCTCGTTCAGTGGAGGTGTACATAAATGATATACACTACCGACATGGTGGAGAATTAGACACATGTGCAACATCTGTATTGTTTAAGCCAACCAGTGGCTTTAACAATACAACACAAGAACATAATTATATACAAAGATGAGGTAATCAGTCCCTCAGCCTTTGAGTTGGAGAACAGCACCGTAGTCTCGAAGGAACTGAAGCACAGTCTGTTTTCTGTTGTAGATTCGCCTGTGTAATCGCCGGCCCGGGCCTTTTCCAAGAGGTGGCCCGGCCTTGGCTCCCTGCCGAGGGAGTGTCACAGACCAATGTCTGCCATGGAACGAGGTACAAGTACCTCCTCGTCTTCTGGGACCAGCTGTCCCCAGGCCTTGCCCCATTCCCCTTCCCCATTCCCCTTCCCCACGGGGCTCGGAGGGAGAAGCTAGCCACCTAGGGCTGCCACAAACCCCGCCCACACTGGGCTCGAAGGGTGTGGCAGCTGTATAGCAGCAGACGATGTCAGGAGGTGCAAAGGCAGCAAGCACTACGGAATCCTTTTGGAGTCACACCCCAGCTTTGAGCATAAAGGCCGAGCACTGGGGAAGCTCAAGAATATCTCCTACTGTGTGTGTTACTGCTGTTACTACTACACTTGTCCGTTACACTCCTGGAAGCACAGTCGTGGAGCTTGGCGCTTATATGTGCTGTCTCGTTCAGTGGAGGTGTTGGTCATGTGCTGTCTTGTTCAGTGGAGGTGTTGGTCATGTGCTGTCTTGTTCAGTGGAGGTGTTGGTCATGTGCTGTCTTGTTCAGTGGAGGTGTTGGTCATGTGCTGTCTTGTTCAGTGGAGGTGTTGGTCATATGCTGTCTCGTTCATTGGAGGTGTTGGTCATGTGCTGTCTCGTGCAGTGGAGGTGTTGGTAATGTGGAGGTCTTGCCATGGTGTACCACGCCAACCATAACAAAAATATCAAGAGTAGCCACCATCTCACTCTGTTTATCAATTTACATATTTCTTTGAGTTATTATTATTATTATTATTATTATTATTATTATTATTATTATTATTATTATTATTATTACTGTATTCATCACGAAACGCTAAACCCACAAAAGTCATACAACACATTGGGAATGAAAGGTAAACAGGTTTGATCTTTGTAAGGTAAGGGTAGTTCTAATTCACTGGATCAAGAGCTTTCCAGTAGGCTTGAAGGGTCAGTCACACAAAACAAGAAAAATAAATTAAAGTCAAGTTGACCAGATTGATGGCCAGGCTTGATGGAGGTGAGGAGCTCTTCATCAAAGGCTTTGCAGCTACCCATCTCTTTCCTCGGATCAAACATGATTACCCCCAGCAAGGGGGGGAGAGGATAATCCACAGATCATTACACACCTTATTTATTTTAGTTAAGTCAAACTCCAGTAGTTTGATAAGCAAATTTATAATTCAAGCCCCGATTTTTAATGACTCGGCCAGCTGGCCACATCACGCGGCACCATACACACACACACACACGCGCACACACACACGCGCACACACACATACACACACACATACACACATATACACACATATACACACACATACACACACATACACACACATAAACACACATACACACACACACATACACACACATGCACACACATAAACACACACACACACACACAAACAAACACACACACACCCACATAGCAGTAAGATAGAGAGAGGGGTGGGTAGATTGCGTTTTCTTGGACTGAAAGAAGACTTTTGACACAGTTCCGCACAAGAGATTAGTGCAAAAGCTGGAGGGCCAGGCAGATGTAACAGGGATGGCACTGCAATGGATCAAAAAATACCTGACAGGAAGGCAACAGAGTCACTGTACGTGACGAGGTGTCAGAGTGGGTGCCTGTGACGAGCAGGGTTCCACAGGGGTCAGTCCTAGGACCGGCGATGTTTCTGGCATATATGAACGACATGACGGAAGGAATAGACACATAAGTGTCCCTGTTTACAGATGATGTGAAGTTAATGAGGAAAAATCAATCTGAGGAGGGCCAGGCAGGACGACAAAGGGATCTGGACAGCTGCAAGCCTGGACCAGAAATTGGTTCCTGGAGTTCAACCCACCAAGTGCAAAGTCATGAAGATTGAGGAAAGGCAAAGAAGACCGTAGACGGAGTACAGTATAGGGGGGGTCACACACTACAAACCTCACTCAAGGAAAAGGATCTTGGGGTGAGTATAATACCGAGCACATCTTCTGAGGCGCACATCAAACAAATAACTGCTGCAGCATATGGGCGCCTAGCAAACCTAAGAGTAGCATTCCGACATATCAGTAAGGAATCGTTCAGGACCCTGTACACCGTGTATATCAGGCCCATATTGGAGTATGCAGCACCAGTTTGGAACCCACACCTAGCCAAGCACGTAAGGAAATTAGAGAAAGTGCAAAGGTTTGCAACGAGACTAGTCCCAGAGCTAAGGGGCATGTCCTTCGAGGAGAGGTTAAAGGAAATCGAACTGACGACACTGGAAGACAAGAGAGATAGGGGGGACATCATAATGACATATAAAATACTGAGAGGTATTTGACACACACACACACACACACACACACACACACACACACACACACACACACACACACACACACACACACTTGTTTCTGAGTCTTGGTAATCTTACATTATCAAGTTATCACTGAGCGTGTGTGGTGTGATAACAGTTACTCTGTGTTTGTGCCGACTCGGTATTTCTTCTTCAATATCTTTTCGAATGTTCTAAAATGACGCATAACTTCAAGAACTCTCTTTATTTATTAAATTTAAAAAATTCTCAAACGTAAATCTAAGAGGGGGGGAGGGGTAGTTGAGGGGGACACGAGCATACCCGAATCCTGGCTATGCCCGTGCCCAGGGCATCGCAAAATACCAGTAATTGTCAGATATTATATAAATGACATTCAGTACTGACACTTTGCTAGGTAAGACACGTGTAATAATTGTGTATCTTTACTGACGTCAGTTTTGTGTCAGAATTGAACCTCACAACAAAAATAGCAGTGTTTCAAGACTGTACACATGGTGTTTCATGTATGACTGCAGTTGTGTGTTTCGTCAGGAAAACATTTGCTCTGGCGAAAGTTTGTTTTTTCCACATACATCCAAACCTGTCTCGGACCACCAGTCATACTCGTGCAGATTTCAACGTTACCCAGTTGTACTCGCCCCGCGTTGCCAGAAGCGTCACTTGCCTTTTCGTATTTGGTTAAATGAGGGTCATTATTGCCCCTCGTAACCTGTTCACAACCGGTCAAGAATACTTTTTTTCCGTAAAATAGGGGTTAAAGTAATCTCTGTGTACACACACTCTGAGAGACATATACCTCTTAAGTGTATGTGGCTTGTGTTTCGTATTCGCTTATATGAGGTAAATATAAATTATAGCTTAGCCTAATGCAATCTAACCTAGCCTAGCCTAATGCAATCTTAACCTAACAGAACATAACCTATCTTAAACTCGAGAAAATAGTATTTGTAAAAAAAAAAAAATGGCGCTGTTGTGTCACACTAACCTGTGGTGACACCACTATTGTGTCAGACACCACTATTGTGTCAGACACCACCACCAATACCAGTACCCTCCACCAGTACCAGTACCCTCCACCAGTACCAGTACCCTCCACTAGTACCAGTACTCTCCACCAGTACCAATATCCGCCACCTGTACCAGTACCCATCACTGTTATACAAATCATATTCATATTTATTATTATTATTATTATTATAAATGAGGAAGAAGCGCTAAACCAGTATGGGCAAGAGCACTGTTGGAACAACAACATACACCTCACTAAGCATCATTAACCAGCTGGTTCATTAACATATAGTTCCTTAATTAAATACTTAACGAGGATGGACTCTGGCTTCCATGACTCTACATTAATATCCAAGAACAATATCATATGATAATATCCTGGGGTAAGATTCAGGGGTAATATCCTGAGGTAAGATTCGAGAGTAATATCCTGGGGTAAGATTCAGGGGTAATATCCTGGGGTAAGAATCCGGGGTAATATCAAGGGGTTATATCCTTGGGTAATATCCTGGGGTTATATCCTTGGGTAATATCCTGAGGTAATATCCAGGGGTAAAATTCTGTTGGTGGCAGATGGTGGTGGTGGGAGGATGGTGGTGGAATGATGGTGGTTACAGGATGGTGGGATGATGATGGTGGTTACAGGATGGGGGTGGAAGGATGATGGTGGTTACAGGATGGTGGTGGGAGGATGATGGTGGTTACAGGATGGTAGTGGGAGGATGATGGTGGTTACAGGATGGTGGTGGGAGGATGATGGTGGTTACCGGATGGTGGTGGGAGGATGATGGTGGTTACAGGATGGTGGTGGGAGGATGATGATAGTTGTTGCTGTCAGTGGTGCGGATGGTGGTAGTTGTTGTCAGCGGTGCGGATGGTGGTAGTTGTCAGTAGCTCTTGATTTTGCTGCCGAAGTGGCTAGCTTATTGTGCACTCTATATCCATCCTGTGGACGGTACTGGCTAGCTTATTGGGCACTCTATATCCATCCTGTGGACGGTACTGGCTAGCTTATTGGGCACTCTATATCCATCCTGTGGACGGTACTGGCTAGCTTATTGGGCACTCTATATCCATCCTGTGGACGGTACTGGCTAGCTTATTGGGCACTCTATATCCATCCTGTGGACGGTACTGGCTAGCTTATTGGGCACTCTATATCCATCCTGTGGACGGTACTGGCTAGCTTATTGGGCACTCTATATCCATCCTGTGGACGGTACTGGCTAGCTTATTGGGCACTCTATATCCATCCTGTGGACGGTACTGGCTAGCTTATTGGGCACTCTACATTCATGCTGTGGACGGTAGAGCAAGAATTTAGAGAAACAGTTGTCTTATCCGTTCCAAGTAAATTTAGGATATTTACTTAGTGATTCTGGTATCTTATTTTCATTAAAAAGAAACCTTGACAAATGACAAAGGTTATTTCTTCTCAAATTTCAAGTCTAACTAACAGCAAGCAAGAAAATAGTGATCGCACTGTGCTTATATATATATATATATATATATATATATATATATATATATATATATATATATATATATATATATATATATATATATATATATATATATATTTTAAATATAATTAAGGTACCACCTCTAGAACTTTACTGAGAAGACAATAAACGTACCTCAGGGAAAACTCAAGGTTCTCCCCGGAGTTGTTTGAATATTTTCTTCTACCACTCCCTATATGTATTATATAAGTGCTTTATTAATAGACAGAATACATTGACAGAAAACACAAACATGTACATGAATACATTGGTACAATATATCAAAGATTATGAATATCCTCCAGCTCCTCCGAAGCCGGACGCGAGCCCAGTATACAGCATGCATTTCCTCTCTGGATGGCCACGCTGAGGCGCTGGAAAATGAAAGTAGCTGCCCTTGGGTCCCTGGTGTTGTCGATGAATGAGTCTAGAACCCAGTTCTTTAAGGAAACGTGTTGCATTTTTCCCCATGATCCCAAGGTCTCTGATCCCACTGGGACAAATTGATACTGTTGGCTTATGTCCCTGTACTTGCCGATCTTGTACTCCTCCCTGTGGTCAGCAGCTCCTCCCTGTCGCCCGACACTGTGATGGATGTAGGTGTCAGCCAGTGTCGACACACAAGTATAGTCCCATTCTAAGAGCTTGCCATTCTTCCAAGGATAGATGGTGATCCCGTTGGGGCGGTTTGCTGGGTTGTGGGTATTGTTGGCTGCTAGTGATCAGGGCTCTCTCTCGGCTGGGCATCCAGGTGTAGCAAGGGTTCTCTTTATGATGTTGTTGACTTCATTGTGTCTTGCATGCCAGCCCTGGGTTTTGGAACAGTTTAGACCATGTAGACCATATTGGTCGGCTTGTGCATCGCCGCAAAAACAAGTATATTCCGTGTGAATGGGGGCAGCAAGGCGCAGAGCCACTGCAATACCGAGGGTCTTAGGGTCGAGGCGTGTTCCCATTGCCGAAATGGGAACTGTTTGGAGGAAGTCCCCAGAGTGATTTACACTCACAGCTATGAGACGGGCAGTCTCCCTGTCTGATGTTACAGCCCTAAGCATGTTGGCAAGGATCATTTCAGTGATGGGGCCATCCCAGCTTGACTGTAGGCCAGTTCTGCACTAGGTTTTGCTGCTGGAGCAGCAAGAGTCTCCCATTCAGTGATGGCACTAGCGTATCTAGGGTCCTGTATTCCTGCTGAATCACTGAGGTTGTCCGGAAGAATTTGTTTTATTAACTCATTTGATGCTATGGAAGAGGACAGGAAAGCTGGTAGGGCAATCTGGGAGGATTTGCGTACTCCCAGCCCCCCAAGCCTGACTGGAAGTGAGGCTTGCAATCACTGTCCATCTTCGAGGGAAAGATTCAATACACTCTCTAGCATGGTCTTGATGAGAGAGTCATATTCCTTGAGTTTCGGACTGCTGAAGGCTGGGGAGCATCTCAGGAAGTACCTGGTGAGTAGGTAGAAGGCATCATGTGTATAGATGTCTTTCATCCTGCCTTCCATCGTCCTGAGATCTGAGATTTTTTTCGAGGACCAAATCGATGGCATTGGGCCCAAGAGGAGCACCAAAGAGAGTGCTGTTGGCTGGATCAATGGCTCGTGCCCCTGGTAAAACAGCACTAATGTTTTGGATCATCTGTCGATTGGTAGAAACTATTTCATTTGGTGGGTTTAAAATAGACCAGGCTTCTCCATGTCTTTAATTTTCCTGATGTCCTCTAGGAGATTTATTTATTTATATAAATAGCGCTAAACCTATTTGGGTTATTCAGCGCAATACTTTGTGGAGGTTTGATCCTCCGTCTGCTGGGCGCGAGACAGACACGCTCTCTATTTGTACTCACCTATCCTCCTTCTAGGAGAGATTCTGTAGTGTCAACTAGGGTACCATCATCCAAGAACCAGATATTGAGCTCACAGGAGAGCGCTTCTGTGACTTCCTTGATGACCAGACACCCTCACACGAGCCAATTTCATGGTCTCCAAATAATATATATATATATATATATATATATATATATATATATATATATATATATATATATATATATTGCATATAGACTGTCAAAATAATATTATCAAAACCGGGAAAAATACATTGTTTAATCGAGTACAAAAGATGCCTTGAAGAAGCTAGGAGGGGGAGAGGGAGTAGTAGGAGGAGGAGGGGAAGGAAGAAGACACAGGCGGAGAGTCCCTCATTAACCAGTGAATGGGAAGGTGGTCATCACCCTGATAAACGATAAACAGAGTAGCCACACCTCCCCACCCACCACACAACCTGTCATCACTCATGTCAATAATGACTGTTAATACTCCTGTTACGTCTACCACACGTAAGGCCACAACTTTCTTAACATCAATAATAACACTCTTGTTACGTCTACCACAGGTAAGGTCACAACCTTCTTAACATCAATAGTATCTTGTTACGTCTACCACAGGTAAGGTCACAACCTTCTTAACATCAATAATAACACTCTTGTTACGTCTACCACAGGTAAGGTCACAACCTTCTTAACATCAATAGTATCTTGTTAAGTCTACCACAGGTAAGGTCACAACCTTCTTAACATCAATAATAACACTCTTGTTACGTCTACCACAGGTAAGGTCACAACCTTCTTAACATCAATAATAACACTCTTGTTACGTCTACCACAGGTAAGGTCACAACCTTCTTAACATCAATAATAACACTCTTGTTACGTCTACCACAGGTAAGGTCACAACCTTCTTAACATCAATAGTATCTTGTTAAGTCTACCACAGGTAAGGTCACAACCTTCTTAACATCAATAATAACACTCTTGTTAAGTCTACCACAGGTAAGGTCACAACCTTCTTAACATCAACAGTAACACTCTTGTTACGTCTACCACAGGTAAGGTCACAACCTTCTTAACATCAATAATAACACTCTTGTTACGTCTACCACAGGTAAGGTCACAACCTTCTTAACATCAATAATAACACTCTTGTTAAGTCTACCACAGGTAAGGTCACAACCTTCTTAACATCAATAATAACACTCTTGTTACGTCTACCACAGGTAAGGTCACAACCTTCTTAACATCAACAGTAACACTCTTGTTACGTCTACCACAGGTAAGGTCACAACCTTCTTAACAACAATAATAACACTCTTGTTACGTCTACCACAGGTAAGGTCACAACCTTCTTAACATCAATAACAACTGTTTGCAGTGTTGTTACGTCTAACTGCAGGCACCTATCGTGTCCCAGGTATATAACTACACAGGTACCTGTGCTGTCGTAGTCATTAGTAACTAGAGAATGCATTATGCAAATCGCAACAGTTTCTTAGATCAGCACAAGACAGCTACGCTTACTTCAAAGGCGGCACCTTCGTGCTGGTAAAGGGCTCTTGATTTAACGAAGTGGAGCTACCTTCCCATTCCTCGGATCAAGCCTGATATCGCCCCATTTCCCCACGCGACGTATGGGACCCAACTGATTTAGCTCTTCCCCAACTCACTGCATACCCACTGAGGTATAAACACCTCTCAGTGCATATACACTGAGGAATACACACTTCTTAATGTATATACAGTGCTGTGGTGTATATTCACTGAGATTCCTCAGTGAACCTGCCTCCACATTATGAGGTGCACAACATACGATTCACAATGAAGTACACAGTATGTAGCTCACAGTATGAGGTGCATAATATAGGCACAATGTAGGGTGCACAATATAAGACGCACAATGTAGGGTGCACAATATAAGACGCACAATATGGGGTGCACAATATAAGACGCACAAAGTAGGGTGCACAATATAAGACGCACAATGTGGGTGCACAATATAAGACGCACAATATGGGGTGCACAATATAAGACGCACAAAGTAGGGTGCACAATATAAGACGCACAATGTGGGGTGCACAATATGATGTGCACAATAAAGCAGCATCATGGGTGCCAGAATCTAGACACTGTGTACCAGTACCAACTCTCAGACTCAACACGTTCGTGTATAATCGCCTTACAATATTATCTTATCATGTATCCCTTCATGCTGGGAGCCTGGACGCTGGTGGCAACCTCTCCATCCTTGAATCAAACCTGAATACCTCTCATTCCTACGTTCTGTATATATATATATATATATATATATATATATATATATATATATATATATATATATATTGTACGTATGTAGTATATATTAGTTTAGTGTACTGTGGTATAAATAGGATATTAGTTTAGTGTATATTATCGTCAAGTGAGTATTGTGATGTGTTCAGTGAGAACACTAGACATGTTTTGCCCAACGACTGCCACATTAGGGGAAAGGCAAGCTCACACACGCATTTCATTCTCCTCTCATTTGGATACCAGAGTGAGTGGCTGTTTTGAGTTTCGGGTTCATGTCTCGGCCAGTCACACTATTGTTCACTGTTTCCATTGTTGCATTGATTAGTGTACTGGTCATGAGGCTGGTATCCAAACAGGAAGAAAATTCTTTTTCCAGATTGAGGCGGGCATTAGGGAAAACATGTCTTAAGTGTTCTCGCTGGAATCCTAACATTATCTGCGATAGTGTTGCGTAGGTCTAGCGCATCAAGAGTTAGGAATCTTCCTGGGAGGCTGCCTAAAGTCTCAGTTTCAAGTTTCGGCCAGTCGAAGTATTGCTCTTTGCTTTGAAACCACCTGTTTATGTGGTTGCATTGATGATCGTACGTCTCGTTGAGGCTGGTATTCTCCAAAAAAGATGAAAGAAATTAGTCTCTGAGCTTGCGTTTCCCTGAATCGGGGAGACTGCATATGAGATAGCAAGCTATAAGGGAATAAAATAATAATTTCATAAAGAACAACATATTCATTTCACAGAATCACACATTGGGAGAAGAAAATCTTAAATTATTCACAGCTTACTGTGATTTTGGGGATTTAGCCGTGTTATTACGCTAAGATATTAGCTTGACCAGCCTTGGGTACTTAGCACTAATTAGTTTAAGGTTACCTAGTGACCATCAGAGATGTATATTAGAAGGTTCTGTTTGGGCTAAATTTTAGAAGCGATCTGTTGACCAAAGAAAACGCAGGATGTTCAAAGTCGGTATTCATTAACTTCCTGGTAATTATGTTAATATTGCCGTCTTCCTGGACGGTGAGAAAAATTCATGTTTCGGTGTATGTGTACTGTTTTCAGGTCTCATTTTATGACAATATCTTTATAGCATAATCATGATCAAACTATATATATATATATATATATATATATATATATATATATATATATATATATATATATATATATATATATATATATATATATATATAATGCCATGCCAAATAGGTAAAACTGGTCAATTAGCAAGAACTCATTTAAAATTAAGTCATTTCTATAGTTTTCTCTTATATATTTAAATATATTTTCCATTCATGTTAATGTATAAACTAAAAAAAATTTGCTAAAAGAACCCTAGAAAACTTACCTAACCTTATTATAACAAGCTCAATTTAATTTAACCTATACCAACTAAATATATTTAGGTAAATTTACAATAGTTTAACAATAAACAAACACAATGAAACATATTTTTTTCGTTAGGTTCACAATTATTTTTGCGAAATTATTGCATACACAAATTTCCGCTTGCCTTAATCGGCAAGAAGAGCGTTTCTATTTAAGCCAAAATCACAACTTGTACCTATTCGGCACGACATATATACATGTGCATATATAAACACAGAACTTCCAAATGCTTTTGTCAGTTCTCATTATCAAGGAACAGTTTCTTCATAATGCGACAGATCACAAAATCGCTTTAAAGTTAATTATTTTCAGTGGTTTTCTGCATATTGATATATATATATATATATATATATATATATATATATATATATATATATATATATATATATATATATATATATATATATATATATATGATTAACAATATGTGTGTGTATATGTGCGTGCGAGCGCGTGTGCATGTGTGTGCAATAAAATTAGAGTAAGCAGCTAATTTTCTTATGACAAGTTTTTTTTTTTACTGCCCAGTAATGTTTTCACGAGTTATTGCTACTGAGAAGATTGTAGTATATTATTCTACTGTAGGATGTCCTTTCCGATCCACCCAGAGGTAGACATCAAGGCTCGTTTATATTTATACCTGGAGTTTACCTGGAGAGAATTCCAGGGGTCAACGCCCCCGCGGCCCGGTCTGTGACCAGGCCTCATGTTGGACCAGAGCCTGATCAACCAGGCTGTTACTGCTGGCCGCACGCAGTCCAACGTACGAACCACAGCCTGGCTGGTCAGGTACCGACTTTAGGTGCCTGTCCAGTGCCTGCTTGAAGACAGCCATGGGCTTGTTGGTAATCCCCCTGATGTATGCTGGGAGGCAGTTGAACAATCTTGGGCCCCTGACACTTATTGTGTTGTCCCTCAACGTGCTAGTGGCACCCCTGCTCTTCATTGGGGGGATGTTACATCGCCTGCCGAGTCTTTTGCTTTCGTAGGGAGTGATTTTCGTGTGCAAGTTTGGTACTAATCCCTCGAGAATTTTCCATGTGCATATAATAATGTATCTCTCCCGCCTGCGTTCTAGAGAGTACAGGTTTAGGAACTTCAAGCGTTCCCAGTAATTGAGGTGGTTTATCGCACTTATGCGTGCCGTGAAGGTTCTCTGCACATTTTCAAGGTCAGCAATTTCACCCGCCTTGAAAGGTGCAGTTAGTGTGCAGCAATATTCCAGCCTAGATAGAACAAGCGATTTGTAAAGTGTCAACATGGCTTGGCATCCCTGGTTTTGAAGGTTCTCATTATCCATCCTGTCCTTTTTCTAGCAGATGCAATTGCTACGGTGTTATGGTCCTTGAAGGTGAGATCCTCTGACAAGATCACTCCAAGGTCTTTGACATTAGTTTTTTGCTCTATTGTGTGGTTGGAATTAGTTTTGTACTCCGATGAGATTTTAATTTCTTCACTTTTTCCGTATCTGAGCAATTGAAATTTCTCATCATTGAACTTCATATTGTTTTCTGCAGCCCATTTAAAGATTTGGTTTATGTCTGCTTGGAGTCTTGCAGTGTCTTCAACGGTGGACACTGTCATACAGATTCGGGTGTCATCTGCAAAGGAAGACACAGCACTGTGGCTTATATCCCTGTCTATGTCCGATATGAGGATGAGGAACAGGATGGGAGCAAGTACTGTGCCTTGTGGAACAGAGCTTTTCACAGTAGCTGCCTCAGACTTTACTCTGTTGACTACTACTCTTTGTGTTCTACTTGTTAGGAAATTATAGATCCATCTACCAACTTTTCCTGTTATTTCTTTATCACGCATTTTGTGTGCTATTACACCATGGTCACACTTGTCAAAAGGTTTTGCAAAGTCTGTGTATATAACATCTGCATTTTGTTTGTCTTCTAAAGCATCCAGGACCTTGTCGTAGTGGTCCAGTAGTTGGGATAGACAGGAGCGGCCTGCTCTAAACCCATGCTGCCCTGGGTTGTGCAATTGATGAGTATCAAGATGAGTGGCGATCTTGCTTCTTAGAACCCTTTCAAAGATTTTTATGATATGGGACGTTAGCGCTATTGGTCTGTAGTTCTTTGCTATTACTTTACTGCCCCCTTTGTGGAGCGGGGCTATGTCTGTTGTTTTTAGTAACTGCGGGACGATCCCAGTGTCCATGCTCCCTCTCCATAGGATGTTAAAAGCACGTGATAGGGGCTTCTTGCAGTTCTTGATGAACACGAAGTTCCATGAGTTTGGGACTGGAGAGGAGTGCATGGGCATGTCATTTAGTGCCTTTTCGAAGTCATTTGGCGTCGTGGTGATGTCAGATAGGCATGCGTCTGTCAAGTTCTGTGGCACTCTCGTAAAAAATTCATTTAGGTCTTCGATTTTCAGTCTGGTTAGCGGCTCGCTAAAAACTGAGTCATACTGGGACTTAAGTAACTCACTCATTTCCTTGCTGTCATCTGTGTAGAACCCATCCCGTTTAAGTAGGGGCCCAATACTGATTGTTGTTCTCGACTTTGATTTTGCATAAGAAAAGAAATACTTTGGGTTTCTTTCAATTTCATTTATAGCTTTTAGTTCTTCCCGCGTTTCTTGATTCCTGTAGGATTCCTTTAGTTTTAATTCGAAGTTTGCTATTTCTCTGACTAGTGTCTCCCTACGTATTTCAGAGATATTGGCCTCCTGTAGCCGCTCCGTTATTCTTTGCCTTCGCCTGTATAGGGAGCGCCTCTCTCTTTCTAGTTTGCATCTTCTCCTCCTTTTCCTTTTCCTTAGTGAACAGTTTTGTAGTGTGAATCGCTTAATGCAGTCAGTGGGGTAGCTAAACTGTGTAGAGAATAAAGTAGTAAAAAGTGTAGTGAATATTGTGTATGTATATACATATATATATATATATATATATATATATATATATATATATATATATATATATATATATATATATATATATATAATGTCTGTCGTGCCGAATATGTAAAATGGTCAATTAGCAACAATTCATTTAAAATTATGTCCTTTCTAAAATTTTCTGTTATACGTTTAAAGATATATATTTTTTTATTTATGTTAATGTAAAAATTAATAATTTTGTACCAAAATACCTTAGAAAACTTACCTAACCTTATTATAACAAGCTAATTTAATTTAGCCTAATCCAACTAAATATATTTTAGATAAGTTAACAATAGTTTAATAATAAACAAACACAATGAAATAGATTTTTTCATTAGGTTTAGAATGACTCTTGTGAAATGATTGCAAAAAACAAATTTTCGCTTGCCTTATTCGGCAAGAAGAGCGTTGTTATTTAAGCCAAAATCGTTAGTTTACACACACACACACACACACACATACATATATATATATATATATATATATATATATATATATATATATATATATATATATATATATATATATATATATATATATATATATATATATATATATATATATATATATATATATATATATATCTAGTGGAACTTGAAAAATAAAGCTGATATATTATTAGGACATTGAGCCTATCACCCCATTCCTATCTCTTCGCCTCACCCAATTCACCTATCGCTTCCATCTCCCCCATCCCCTGGCTTGCCCTTAATGGTGAGATAACCCATGAAGTGATCATGAATGGGGGAGTGGAGGGAAGCTGGTGTTCCCTGAGTGAGGAGTGACTTACTGCTAGCATCACTCTGCTTCCTCTCGTGGTGACCACATCATAGTGACACTTCCTCTCGTGGTGACCACATCATAGTGACACTTCCTCTCGTGGTGACCACATCATAGTGACACTTCCTCTCGTGGTGACCACATCATAGTGACACTTCCTCTCGTGGTGACCACATCATAGTGACACAAACGGGAGCAGGTAATTCTAACAATGGTATACAGAGTCGTCAAGTTGATGAGCAAGATACATGTTCAACAGTTGGGTAGCTTTAAAAAGATACTGGACAAATATATGATTGAGAGGGGTTGGGTTTGACTGGTGACTGGGGTACGGAAGCAAATTTTTGCGTGGCTTTGAGAAACGTTTGGACAAGTACATGGGTAGTTTTGAGAAAAGGTATGGTGATACCGACAAGGCCTTGTATGGGCCAGTAGGCCTGCGGCAGTGCTCCTCTATTCTTACGTTCTTAAGTATGTTTAAGGTTGAAACGTTATGCCTACACAGTAGGCTTCTTCAGTCGAACATAGAGGAGACAGTAGAAGGAGTGAAGAGGCAAATACGATGTATACCTTTGATATACCTTATACCTTTGAAGAGTTTCGAGAGTATCTACTCTCTGAGCCCGGCCATGGGCCAGGCTCGTCTGGTGCTTGCCTGGTCAACCAGGCTGTTGCTGCTGGAGGCCCGCTGCCCCACATATCCATCACAGCCTGGTTGATCTGGCACCTGGTGAAGATATTTGTCCAGTTTCCTCTTGAAGGCTTCTACACTGGTTCCAGCCGTGTTTCGGATATCTTCTGGTAAGATGTTGAATAGTCTGGGACCCCGGATGTTAATACAGTGCTCCCGTATTGTCCCCACCGCACCCCTGCTCCTCACTGGGTTTATTTTACACTTTCTCCCATATCTCTCACTCCAGTATGTTGTTATGGCAGTGTGCAGATTTGGGACCAGGCCCTCAAGTACTTTCCATGTATATATTATCATGTATCTCTCTCTCCTCCGCTCCAATGAGTACATGTTCAAGACTTGAAGGCGTTCCCAATAATTTAGATGTTTCAATGGCTCAATGTGAGCCGTAAACGATCTCTGGATTTGTTCCAGCTCTGCTATTTCTCCTGCCCTGAGATGTGATCAGTTCATCAGTGCTGATGTAGTCTTGAGGTGGTCAGTCCCTCAGCTCCAGTCTTGAACGACGCTTCGCTAATAAGGATACTCACCTGTACCGCCTGGGTCTTACTCATATACTGGCAGGTGGTGGTGAGAAGTATTGTGTGTATGTGTGTGTGTGTGTGTGTGGGTGTACTCACCTATTTGTGGTTGCAGGGGTCGAGTCATAGCTCCTTGTGTGTGTGTGTGTCGTACCGGGAAACACAAATCAGTCAGTTAAGTTGAACATAATAAAATATAAAACAGATCTTTTCAAGAGTTTTTTTTTCCTCGTTGATTTATTGGAATATTTTTTGTTAATTAATATGGTATAAACAATTATAAAGTAGACACCTCAGCAAACATTGCAAAATTTTACGTCATTTAATTTAACCTAATTCAAGTGAACATATTTTAAGAGAACCTAAAAATATTTAATATTAAACATCAATGATAATTCATCTTCAGAATTTTAGAAAATTGGATGTATCAGTAGTGTGCTGTACTAGTCTGTATAGAGGGGAAGGGGAGGGGAAGACGGGAAGGGGAAGGAGAGGAGGGGAAGGGGAGGGAGGCTGCCACTGCTATTCATCCCGGGATGATCGAATTTTCACGGGATAAGTGAGCCAATAGAGCGGAACAGAGCGTGTCCAATTGATTTTTGTGGTGAACTGAGACATCCCCAGTGACGGCTGCCACCACTACCACCACCACCACCACCACCCCACCCCACCTCCACCACCACCACAACCCCACCCCACCACCACCACCAACCACCCCACCACCACCACCACCCCACCACCCACCACCACCACCACACAACCCCACCACACCACCACCCCACCACACCACCACACCACCACCCCACCACACCACCACCCCACCACACCACCACCCCACCACCACAACCCCACCACCACCACCACCCCACCACCACCACCACCACCACCACCACCACCACCCCACCACCACCACCAACACCACCACCACCCCACCACATCACCCCCACCACACACCCCACCACCACACCACCCACCACCACCCACCACCACCACCACCACCACCACCACACCACCACCACCACCACCCCACCACCACCACCACCACCACCCCACCACCACCACCACCACCCCACCACACACCCCACACCACCACCCACAACCCCACACCACCACCACCACACCCACACCACCCCACCACATCACCACCCCACCACATCACCACTACCCTACCACATCACTACCCCACCATACCCTACCACCCCACCACAACACGACTCTTTATGAAACATAACTGGGTACATGAATGGTAATGGTGCGGTAATGTCCTCTTCTGTAAGACAGTTATATAGTGGGAACACCTACCGTGTTCTGCTACCCTGTTCTATGATAGTTACACGGGAACATATGCAGTGTTCTGCTACCCTGTTCTATGATAGTTACACGAGAACACCTGCAGTGTTCTGCTACCCTGTTCTATGATAGTTACACGGGAACACCTGCAGTGTTCTGCTACCCTGTTCTATGATAGTTACACGGGAACACCTGCAGTGTTCTGCTACCATGTTCTATGATAGTTACACTTGAACACCTGCAGTGTTCTGCTACCCTGTTCTATGATAGTTACACGGGAACACCTGCAGTGTTCTGCTACCCTGTTCTATGATAGTTAAACGGGAACACCTGCAGTGTTCTGCTTCCCTGTTCTATGATAGTTACAAGGGAACACCTGCAGTGTTCTGCTACCCTGTTCTATGATAGTTACACGGGAACACCTGCAGTGTTCTGCTACCCTGTTCTATGATAGTTACACGGGAACACCTACAGTGTTCTGCTACCCTGTTCTATGATAGTTAAACGGGAACACCTGCAGTGTTCTGCTACCCTGTTCTATGATAGTTACACGGGAACACCTGCAGTGTTCTGCTACCCTGTTCTATGATAGTTACACGGGAACACCTGCAGTGTTCTGCTTCCCTGTTCTATGATAGTTACACGGGAACACCTGCAGTGTTCTGCTACCCTGTTCTATGATAGTTACACGAGAACACCTGCAGTGTTCTGCTACCCTCATATTGTCACTAGCTATGTCTGAAGTATTCCAGTCTGAGCTGGAACACATCAGTAGTGCAAATATAGTTTAAACATTCCAGTAATAGTACACCAGATACGGAAGATCACAAGACTTCGCTCCGGGAGAACTGGAGTTACTATCACTTACGAATTATCATGTGTCAGGACGGCCTATCCCACTCACAGGAGAAATGGAATTTATGAGGATATCAGATTAGATTTAGGGAGGGGGGAGGGGGGAGGAAAAACGCCGGTTATATTTTTTTATGATAAAACAAGTTTTAGTGGTGCAGGATGTGGGGAGGTAGGATGCGAGGGAGGAGATGAGGTATGTGAAGGAGGGGATGAGAGATGATGTGAGTAAGGCATTGAGGGAGAGATGGAGGGAGGGAACGGAGGAGGATGGTGGATACGAAGGAGAAGCGTAAAGGAGAGTAAACAAAGAGATACATAATAGAAGACAAACAAACAACAGAGGAGGAGGTTGCTGAGCTACTCAACAAATCACAAATATTGCAACAAAGGCATGAGAACCTACACCGAGAAATTACCGATACAGAATAAAAACTATGCATTCATACCAGACGAAAGAAACACCAAAGAAACAAAGAGCCCATCAAGAAATTGGGATAAATTCAAAACACTTTTTTTTTTTACACAGGCGAAGAATATTTAAACACAGATGACAGCAAAGAAATGAGTGAAATCTTAAAAGAATGGTATATAACAATGATATGCAATAATATATATGAAATTCGAGTTGAAAATTCGATTTTTTCTCATGGCAACTCTACAAATTATATATACCGTATTTACCGGGATGCCAGGCGCACGAGCATGTAAGATGTTTGCTACAGTTGTAATGTAACGTTAGTAAACAACTGCTAAAGCGCAACCCAAACCCTACCCTTGACCCCTGACCTTGAGCATATAAGACGCAGAGTCATTTTCAATGACTTTTTAAGGGGGAGGGGGTAAACGCGCCTTATACTCCGAAAAATACGGTATCTGATTTTAGCATAAATACTGAGAAAGAGAAATAGACAACATGGCCACACGGGTTCTGAGACGCCGGATTACTGAATTTTATGGAGACAATTAAAGCAACTCAAATGAGATTAGCTTTAGAGCAGAAAGATCTTGCTTTTCACAATTATAAGATCATGACAAAAATTAATGAGGCCTTTGAAGGAAAAAACCGCTGATGTTATCTCCAGGGATTTTGTTAAAGCATTTGACGAATGTGACCAGGGTGAAGCAGCTCATTAAGTGAGGTCGGTGGATATAACAGGAGAAGTAGGGAGATGAATATGCAAATATCTAACCAACAAAACACAAAGAGAGGTAGTCGATAAAACACAAAGAGAGGTAGTCAATAAAACACAAAGAGAGGTAGTCGATAAAACACAAAGAGAGGTAGTCAATAAAACACAAAGAGAAGTTGTCAATGAAACAGAGAGAGGTAGTCAACAAAACACAAAGAGAAGTAGTCGACAAACAAAACACAGAGAGAGGTAGTCAACAAAACACAAAGACAGGTAGTTAATAAAACACAAAGAGAGGTAGTCAATAAAACACAAAGAGAGGTAGTCGACAAAGCACAAAGAGAGGTAATCAATAAAACACAAAGAGAGGTAGTCGACAAAACACAAAGAGAGGTAGTCAATAAAACACAGAGAGAGGTAGACGGCAAACCACAATGAGAGGTAGTCGACAAAAAACAGAAAGGTAGTCGACAAAGCACAAAGAGAGGTAGTCGACAAAACACAAAGAGAGGTAGTCAATAAAATACAAAGAGAGGTAGTCAATAAAACACAGATAGGTAGTCAATAAAACACAGAGAGAGGTAGGTAATAAAACACCAAGAGAGGTAGTCAACAAAACACCAAGAGAGGTAGTCAATAAAACACAAAGAGATGTAGTCAATAAAACACAAAGAGAGGTAGTCAATAAAACACAAAGAGAGGTAGTCAATAAAACACAAAGAGAGGTAGTCAATAAAACACAAAGAGAGGTAGTCGACAAAACACAAAGAGAGGTAGTCGACAAAACACAAAGAGAGGTAGTCAATAAAACACAAAGAGAGGTAGTCAATAAAACACAAAGAGAGGTAGGTAATTAAACACAAAGAGAGGCAGTCAATAAAACACAAAGAGAGGTAGTCGACAAAACACAAAGAGAGGTAGTCGACAAAACACAAAGAGAGGCAGTCGACAAAACACAAAGAGAGGTAGTCGACAAAACACAAAGAGAGGTAGTCGACAAAACACAAAGAGAGGTAGTCAATAAAACACAGAGAGGTAGTAAGCAAAACGAAGTCCAGTCTCCTTAGAGAGAAAAATTCAGTACTTCAAGGCAAGGCTTCCTCGTAAAAGACTTAGATAAATAAATAAAAAAACCCGCTGGTAACAACATCGTATCATTCTTTGAGAACGATAGCAAAAATTAATATGAAAATCGTCTCAGTAGAAGCCACAGAGAAATTACGAACACATGTCAACAAAGTTTTCATTTGGCAAAAAAAAAAAATAAAAAAAAAATATGCTCAGTGATAAAAATAAATCAGTTACTAGGATATCGGAAGAATGAATGACTCAAGACGAGCTTAGGATACAGAATGACTCAAGACGAGCTTAGGATACAGAATGACTCAAGACGAGCTTAGGATACAGAATGACTCAATACGAGCTTAGGATACAGAATGACTCAAGACGAGCTTAGGATACAGAATGACTCAAGACGAGCTTAGGATACAGAATGACTCAAGACGAGCTAAGGATACAGAATGACTCAAGACGAGCTTAGGATACAGAATGACTCAAGACGAGCTTAAGATACAGAATGACTCAAGACGAGCTTAGGATACAGAATGACTCAAGACGAGCTAAGGATACAGAATGACTCAAGACAAGCTAAGGATACAGAATGACTCAAGACGAGCTAAGGATACAGAATTACTCAAGACGAGCTAAGGATACAGAATGACTCAAGACGAGCTTAGGATACAGAATGACTCAAGACGAGCTAAGGATACAGAATGACTCAAGACAAGCTAAGGATACAGAATGACTCAAGACGAGCTTAGGATACAGAATGACTCAAGACGAGCTAAGGATACAGAATGACTCAAGACAAGCTAAGGATACAGAATGACTCAAGACGAGCTTAGGATACAGAATGACTCAAGACAAGCTAAGGATACAGAATGACTCAAGACGAGCTAATGATACAGAATGACTCAAGACGAGCTTTGGATACAGAATGACTCAAGACGAGCTAAGGATACAGAATGACTCAAGACAAGCTAAGGATACAGAATGACTCAAGACGAGCTTAGGATACAGAATGACTCAATACAAGCTAAGGATACAGAATGACTCAAGACGAGCTAATGATACAGAATGACTCAAGACGAGCTTTGGATACAGAATGACTCAAGACGAGCTAATGATACAGAATGACTCAAGACGAACTCAGGATGCAGAATGACTCAAGACGAGCTAAGTATACAGAATGACTCAAGACGAGCTAAGGATACAGAATACACCCAGAACGTAAGAAATTGGTCAAAGACATAGAAAGAAGAATGTCAGATGTTATGTCATTTAGATAACAAAATAAAAATAATCGGCATAAGGCCAGGAACATTATGATAACTTTTAGCACAAGAAGTGACGGTAATGACAGTACCTTTCATATCACTTGTTGCTCTCACGCCTCGAATATCGTTCTGTGGTGACAGCGCCTTGCAAGACAGGAGAGATAACAGTGCTGGAGAACATACAGAGGTCGTATTCTGCCCGTATACAGTAATACGGCATCTAAAGGAAGAGCCCTTACGTTTGTTAAGCTCATTTACAGACTAACAGCTGTTATATTTAGCTCATCTACAGGATGAGAACCTAAATTACACACACACACTCTGTCTGTCTGTCTGTCTCTTTCCCTCTACCCCTCTCTCTCTCACTCTACCTTTCTCTCTCTCTCTCTCACCCTGATGACACTAGACGAGAGGAGGGAGAGGTAGGACATGAAAACGATATATAAAATACCGAGTGGAACTGACAAGGTGGATAGGGAGAAACTGTTTCAGAGATGGGACACAACAACAAGGGGTCACAACTGGAAGCTGAAAACTCAGATGAGCCACAGGGATGTTAGGAAGTATTTCTTAAGTCATAGAGTTGTCAGGAAGTGGAGTAATCAGGAGAGTGATGTAGTGGAGGCAGGATCCATACATAGCTTTAAGAGGAGGTGTGATAAAGCTCATGGAGTAGAGAGAATGGATCTAGTAGCGAGCAGAGAAGAGACGGGTCCAGGAGCTATACCTCGACCCCTGCAACCACAATTAGGTGAGTACACACACACAAGCTGCTACAATCTTAACTTTAAATCTTCACCAAAACTTTCCCTAATTTGTTATCAATTAGTTCGTTGCTAATTACTGATATCACAGTATTGTATCCTTTCAATTAATTAACATGTTAAGTTTATCCATATTGTGTGTGTGTGTGTGTTTGTGTTTAAAGTATTACGTTAACTAGTCACCTATGGAAGTGTAAGGTTGAGGCTCGATCCTTCGTACCATAATCACGAGATAGTTCACCAGACATACTAATGTCGTGTCAGCTGTGCGTCTGCCATACAATAGGTAATGCTGTGATAGATAACGTTAAACTTGGTAATGCATTGGCAGCCGAGCTACAGCGATAGATAACGATAGACTAGGTAATGCGTTGGCAAGCCTGCCACAACGATAGATAACGATAGACTAGGTAATGCGGTAACGGGGGGGAGCCATCAATAGTACATCAGAGGGTCACAACAGAGGATTAGACTCGCGCTACGTGGCGTTAAACACCCTATCTTGTGGATTCCCATCCCACTTATGCTCCCCTCCCCTACACAATAGATGGGCTGGTGGCGTGAAAGCAGGGGAGAGACGGGGTGGGGGAGGAGAAGGAAAGGGGATAGAGAGAGAGAGAGAGAGAGAGAGAGAGAGAGAGAGAGAGAGAGAGAGAGAGAGAGAGAGAGGGAGAGGAGAGAGAGAGAGAGGGGGAGAATATTCAGACAAAAGATAGACCAATCGACCTTTGTTTTACGTTGTGGCTGTCGCCTGAGTATAATTTACACCTCGCCGTCACTGCACAGACATCACAGCTGCAAAGACACAGATGCGGGGTCAGGAGCTGTGAATCGACCCTTGCAACCACAAACAGGTGAGTACAAATGAGTACAGACATCATGGCTACCAGGACACAGACATCATAGCTGCCAGGACACAGACATCATGGCTGCCAGGACACAGACATCATGGCTGCCAGGACACAGACATCATGGCTGCCAGGACACAGACATCATGGCTGCCAGGACACAGACATCATGGCTGCCAGGACACAGACATCATGGCTGCCAGGACACAGACATCATGGCTGCCAGGACACATACATCATGGCTACCAGGACACACACATCCAACAGTGAGTCACTGATTATTTATTTCGGGCGAGAAAGAGGATGATACCTGATGGTAAGAGGGTTTATATATATATATATATATATATATATATATATATATATATATATATATATATGTATATATATATATATATATATATATATATATATATATATATATATATATATATATATATATATACACACACACATATATGAGAGAGATTGATGTGCCGACCATGTGGCTGTTTTACTGTGTATCCCATATTCATCCTGTGGACGGTAGCGCAAGAGCATATGGATACACAAAAGGCCTAGGAACTAGGCCCCAAAAAAGGGTTAACAGACGTACATCCTGATTTATATCCACCAGTTGTCTTATCTGTTTTGCAGCCAAATTGAGGATATTTCCTCAAAATGTCTTGTATAATATTATCATTAAGATATCTTGACATATCACATAGGTTATTATACAGTTTATCTATTTTTTTAACGTACTGATCGTCTCTCACCGAGGTAGCGCCACCTAAACAGAAAACGAAAGTTTTTCTTTTCAAATTTAGTAATTTATACAGGAGTTACTAGCCCCTTGCTCCTGGCATTTTAGTCGTACATGGAGATGAAAGAAAGTACGAACGAAGAAAATTCAGATAGGTGTGTGTGAGTGTGTGTATGTCGTGCCGAATAGCTGAAACTTGCGATTTTGCCTTAAATAGTAACGGTCTTCTTGCCGAATAAGGCAAGCGAAAATTTGTGTATGCAATAATTTCGCAAAAAATCAATCTGAACCTAACGAAAAAATATATTTCATTGTGTTTGTTTATTATTAAATTATTGTAAACTTATCTAAAATATATTTAGTTGGATTAGGCTAAATTAAATCGCACTTGTTATAATAAGATTAGGTAAGTTTTCTAAGGTTCTTTTGGTACAAAATTATTAATTTATACATTACCAAAAATATATCTTTAAACGTATAAGAGAAAATTTTATGAAGGACTTAATTTTAAATGAGTTGTTGCTAATTGACTAGTTTTACCTATTCGGCACGATATATATATATATATATATATATATATATATATATATATATATATATAATTTGGCATCACACTCTACGTGCTAGAGAAAACAATACAATTGCTGGGAGGTGTTCTCAGTAGGGTATATATTTTTTGTTGACTATGTATATTATATATATATATATATATATATATATATATATATATATATATATATATATATATATATATATATATATATATATATATATATATATATATATATATATATATATATATATATATATATGCATATGTTGTGTGACCTAGGTGTAAGTAAAAGTAGCAAGATATACCTGTTATCTTGTGTGTTGACAGTTAATCGCATAGTGCTCAAGGAAGTGACCATAGGGCTGACCACATACTTTACACTGAGATTGATCGTCATCTGTGTGTCTGTCAAACTTACGGAAGTACTTGTAACCAGGCCTAAGCCTGGCTATTGCATCACTGCAAGTTGCATCGTAAATAAGTTTATCTACGTTCAGGTTATTGTAGTGAGTTTTAGATCATCTCAGACTTTTAATTGTATTTCTTTGATATTCATATAATTATTTACTTCTCTCCATATTTTATTTCTAGTTCTTGATACAGACATACAAGTGTGTATTCAACTGTTACCTACAAGGTACTTTGGTTAATTTTGGTAAATACATCCCTGCTAGTAGATTCCTGCTTAGATCCATCAGTGTAAATTATGTGTAATAAATTACTACTAACAGAAAGCGAGAAAATCTTTGTGAGCATTTGTCTTTGTAAGTGATTTAAGAGAATATTTGTGATGAGCTTCTTGGGAAAGACCTTCAGATGTGTGATATTAATTGAACACAACTTCCATGGAGGGGCGAAATATTCTTGTTGTCTACAGTGATATAGTTCTTACAGGTCATAAAACTTCATATAATTGCATGTTTTCACAGCCTATTTAGATCTGTTTATTTACTTCTAGATATTTAGCAAGATATGTAGTGACGGTGTTTGGTTTATTTCTTAACATTCTAATACCAAGTGCATTGTTAATCTTAATTGTTCTGTCTCTGATACCAAGAACATCAAGTTCCTTCCTCATCTTGATAGTTTTAAGACAGTCAAGAATAATTGCGAGGACTTCTTTTTGCATAGCTCCAAACGCCGTAGTAATTTTTTTTTATAGCTAACGCTATTAACAAGGGCGCAGTATAATCATTTAAGGATCTAATATAGGCAATAGCGTACATAATTTTCACTATTTTCACATTACCACCATAGTTGGGGTTGCAGCCAGCAACAGCTTTGAGAGCATTTAGCTTATCTTTGCATTTCTTATTTAGTTTAGATGTCTGTAACATTTAACGTAGATGTGTTCGCCCTGCAAACAGATGGATGGGGCATGGTGTTTGCATGTTAGTATCTTAGTTGTGGATAAGATTTGACGAGGCTTAGTCGATTGGTACTCATTGTTCATGATCTTAAGTCCTATTGTATGGATCATGTTATTAGCAGAGCTTTATTTATATGTTTAGGTGAGGTCGATAGAGTATTTAGGAGAGCATTAAGACATTAAACAGAATGGAACTGAACACTCCTTCGTTCTTCCTTCTAGGACCCTGGTAGAGAAAAGAGATACTCATTTTGATAAACAACATTTTATCCTACTGAATAAGTTATCATCAATATCCATCATGTGAGATAAGAGAGAGAGAGAGAGAGAGAGAGAGAGAGAGAGAGAGAGAGAGAGAGAGAGAGAGAGAGAGAGAGAGAGAGAGATAGAAAGAGAGAGAGTGAAGAGAAGAGATTGTAATTATCTGTGTGTGGTTAACGCAAGTAGAGTTACGCTTGCGGTATCCTGTCTTCTTTATCCAGTAAGCTGTGTATACCGGGGTCGAGTCTCAGCTCCTGGCTGTATGTGTGTGTGTGTGTGTGTTGGGGTGGGGTAAGCAATCCTAGAGGCAGGTGTGATGGAGAGAGAGTGTGACGGGTGGGGGTAGGTATGAGGAGGGGATGTAGGGTGACAAGAGTGAGGGGGAGGGGAAGTATTGTGTACCTCAACCCATTGTAGTACAATGGTAGCACACGACCACAACACACACACACACACACACACACACACACACACACACACACACACACACACACACACACACACACACACACACACGCTCCCACACACACACACACACAACCACAAGGCACGGAAGGTGCCACACAGAGACGGAAGAAGAGGCACAGATGACACACCAACCCATTGAACAAATGCACACACGACCACAACACACACACACACACACACACACACACACACACACACACACACACACACACACACACACACACACACACACACCACACACACACACACACACACACACAGAGGTCTGAAAGGATTGAACTCACGTCTTACCAAGGCACATATATACTATATACCTGAAGGATGTTTCCTGGGGTCAACACCCCAGCGTACGTACGCTGTGTAAAGTTAAACCACTGCAGTGAGATTAAAAAAAATTAGGAACTTACATAGTGCCACGTTAAACCACTGCAGTGAGATTTCTAAAAGATAACACTCTTCTTGACGTTACAAGTTGATCTGTACCTCAACTCTGCGCTGAAGACGTTACTGCTACTAAAACTATTATCACTCCTGCTACTTTTAAGACTTCTGCAACAACTACAACTAGTACTACAACCTCTACAACCACAACAGTTGCAGCAACATCCAACTACTACAACATTCATAACAATAATTACACATAACAAGTCACAGGTAGCAACCACACATCTCATGACCAAAAAAAAAAAATTAAATTCTTAAATTCTCATTTTTTCTGGCATGTGAAGATTAATGTTTGAAGGAGACAAAAAGTGGACTGGGTGAGTAGCTGAAGTGTGAGTTCTCAAGGAGAGAGAGAGAGAGAGAGAGAGAGAGGGAGGGAGGGAGGAGAGAGAGAGAGAGAGGGTGTTAATGTGAAATGTTGGAGATCGCTTCCTTCTTCTCCCCCATCCCCCTCAATAGCAAGATAACTATTGCCAATTCCCCCATTCCTCTAACCTCCGCCTCTTCCTTACCAATGCACCCATTCCTTTACTGTCCCTGCACCCATTCCTTTACTGTCCCTGCACCCACTCCTCTACTGTCCCTGCACCCATTCTTGCCCTGTCCCTGCCCCATTTCTTCCCTTTCCCTTTACCCATTCCTCTCTTCTTTCTCTGCCCCCATTCCTCTCCCCTTCCTCTGCACCCATTTCCCTTTCCTTCCCCTTTCCCCATTCATCTCCCTTTCCTTTGCACCCATTCTTCTCCCATTTCCCCTGCCCTCAGTCCTCTCCCCTTCCCTTCCTCCATTCCTCTCCCCTTCCCTTCCCCCATTCCTCTCCCCTACCCCTGCACCCATTCCCCTCCCTTACGATGGCTTCTGAGGAAGGCAGGTTCCCGTTCAGCTGCTGCCTGTCATCTAGTGAGATAGATCAGCATCCTTATCTCCGATCTGAGGCATTCCTCAAGTTCACCTCAGTCTTCTCTCTCTCTCTCTCTCTCTCTCTCTCTCTCTCTCTCTCTCTCTCTCTCTCTCTCTCTCTCTCTCTCTCTCGCTACGTTTAATACGTTTAACGTTTATTCATCACGTTTACGTTCGTTAAGTTTTCATTGTTGAGCCGTGGCCCCGCGAGGCGTATCTAAGAGGCGGAGGTGAGAAGTCAATATTCTCTCTTGTGAAGGTGTGGGGTCAATATTATCTCTGATAAAGGTGGGAGGTAAATATTATCTCTGGAGGTGGGAGGTCAATGTTCTCTGTGGTGGAGGTGGGAGGTAATATTCTCCCTGGCGAAGGTGGGAGATCAATGTTCTCTCTGATAGAGTTGAAACCAGCACTGAGGACTGCTACCTGGAACACTTTTTTTTAGCTTTATGGAAAAGTGGTAAACACACAGGGGTCACAGAGCGTGTGGCTCTTTACGCACTAGTATATGCACTAGTCTTATACCACAGAGGTCAGGAGGAGTTTGTATATAATGTGCTTACATTACATATTTATTAGTCACTTAAAGACAACCTAAGTGGAAGGCAGAAATTATGTGACTTTGTCACTGACCAGCGTTTGTCACACTTTTGTTATATATATATATATATATATATATATATATATATATATATATATATATATATATATATATATATATAGAGAGAGAGAGAGAGAGAGAGAGAGGTACCACTTCTGGAACTAAGTTAGGGACCCTCATCCTCAGAGAAAAGAATAAACTTGCTTCAGGGAAAACTCGAGGTTCTCCCTGAAGATGTTTGAATATTGTCTTCTCCTACCACCCCCTATATTTTATATTATGTGAATACTTTATTTAAAGACAAAATACATTGACAAGAATACAATAGGGAGTAGAACAACATAGATAACAACTCAGAGCTACATCTCGAATACTTCGTCCAGCTCCCCGGCGGTGGGCCGCGTGACCAGAATGCTGCAGGCATTTCCCCTCTGGATCGCAACACTGAGTCTCTGAAAGAGGAAGCTGGCTGCCCTGTGGTCCTTGGTTTCTATGATGAGTTTTTCACCCAGCTCTTTGAGAACTTCAGAGCACACTTTCCCCATGCTCCAAGGGTCGACCCTATTGGGATGAAGTTATAGCAAGGGGAAAGGTCTTCATATTTGTGGAATATAATCATTTTGTTTCTCCCCGCATGCTTATTTTCTTTTGAATTCTTGTGAAAACGTCAGTTTTTTTCAATCATCGTTGATATAAACTAAAGGGAAATCTGTCTTTATATTTATATATATATATATATATATATATATATATATATATATATATAGAGTACCATTATTTAAACAACTATTAAGAAAGACTCTAGCTATGGGTACAGAAGTGACTGGACTAACAAGTTCCTTCAGTTTGAAACTGAAGTTTTAAACTGATGACATAAATTTATGTTCTATGGTTTGCCGCTTTACTCAATTATGAGATTAAAACACTGGATTAGTGTTGATCAAAGTCTATCGTGGGATTATAATAACGTGTACTCACCTAGTTGTGATTGCAGGGGTCGATTCATAGCTCCTGGCCCCTGTGTGTGTGTGTGTGTGTGTATTAATTAGCAAGAACTCATTTAAAATTAAGTCCTTTCTAAAATTTTCTCTTATACGTTTATAGACATATTTTTTTCGTTTGTTAATGTAAAAAAATTAAAATTTTGTACCAAAAGAACCTTAGAAGACTTACCTAACCTTATTATAACAAGCGCAATTTAATTTAGCCTAATCCAATTAAACATATTTTAGATAAGTTTACAATAATTTAATAATAAACAAACACTATGAAATATATTTTTTTCGTTAGGTTCTAGTGATCTTTTGCGAAATTATTGCATACACAAATTTTCGCTTGTCTTATTCGGCAAGAAGAGCGTTGCTATTTAAGCCCAAATCGCAAGTTTTTCCTATTCGACCCACAGGCTATTCGGATTGGTGTTGCTCTTCGCCTAGCCGCCCCCATACTCACCGAACATAGGTGTATTTGCGGCAGGGCGACGGCTGATCAATTCGGACTTCATGGTCTAGTGTGTCACACATCAGAAGGGAAGTATGCTAGACATGAGGAGGTCAATGACATAAAGAGAAGCCTCGCCACAGCCCGTTGCCCAGCTCAACGGGAACCCCAAATGCAGAGGTCTGATGGAAGTCAAAAGCGTCCTGATGGAGCCACCATGCTACCCTGGAAGGATGGTAAGCAGATTGCTTGGGACTACACCTGTGCTGCCACATTGGCAGACACCTACCTGCCACACTCCTTAGCCGAAGGGGGTGGAGCTGCCAGCCACAGGGAGATCCAGAAGACCCGCAAATATGAAGACCTTCCCTCTTGCTATAACTTCATCCCAATAGGGTCGGAGACCCATGGAGCATGGGGCAAGTGTGCTCTAAAGTTTCTCAAGGAGCTGGGTGGAAAACTCATCATAGAAACCAAGGACCACAGGGCGACCAGCTTCCTCTTTCAGAGACTCAGTGTTGCGATCCAGAGGGGAAATACCTGCAGTATTCTGGGCACGCGGCCCACTGCCGGGGAGTTGGACGAAGTATTTGACATGTAGCTCTGAGTTGTTATCTATGTTGTTTTACTCCCCATTGTATTTTGTCTTGAAATAAAGTTTGTAAAAAAGATGGGGTGGTAGGGAAGTGGAATATTCAAATGGCTTCAGAAAGAAATCTAAATATTCTTCCTTGAAGTCTTTTATCCACTTCTCCGAGGCAATGGGTCCCACAATTGACACCAGAGGTGGACCCATCCTATATATATATATATATATATATATATATATATATATATATATATATATATATATATATATATATATATATATATATATATATATATATATTTGCAATAATTTCGCAATAATTTCTGAACCTAACGAAAATATATATTTCATTGTGTTCGTTTATTATTAAATCGTTGTAAACTTATCTAAAATATATTTAGTTGGATTAGGCTAAATTAAATTGCGCTTGTTATAATAAGGTTATAATAAGGTTCTTTTGGTACAAAATTATTAATTTTTACATTGACGTAAATGAAAAAATATATCTTTAAACGTATAAAAGAAAATTTAAGAAAGGACTTAATTTTAAATGAGTTCTTGTTAATTGACCAGTTTTACCTATTCGGCACGACATATATATATATATATATATATATATATATATATATATATATATATATATATATATATATATATATGTATGATTCAATCACACATTACTCCTCCAGAACAAACCTGATAAATTAGTTCAGGAAAGTGCCCTGAAGGAAAATGTAGAATATAACTTGGGTTTATCTGTGTCCAGCATTAGGAATAATATATATAGAAAGGTAAACATTGAAATAAGTAGATTATAGATTTTGCCAGCGCAGCAACTAGTTTATTGCGCACCTCATGTCCATTCTGTGGAGGGTTGCGCAAGAGTATGTGGATACACATAGGACCCAAGATCTAGGACCCAAAAGGGTTATCAGGAGTACATCTGGATTTTTATCTTCAATTTATTTTTCTGTTGAAAAAAATTAGGAAATTTGCTTAATATGTCTGGTATCTTATTTTCATTAATAAGATGTCTTTACATATCGAATAAGTTATTATACTATCTCGATAATCCTCAATAAGTGAACAACTAAGCACGTAGTGTTCAATATAGTGACCATAGCACTAACCACATACTTTGCATTTGATTTGATCATCATCTGTTTGTCAAACTGACGGAAATACTAATACTTGTAAAGCAAGCTTAAGCCTGGCTACTACACCAACAGTCAGTCTGATCACACTGAAAAAAAAATACAGGCTATGAGCTGTTATCTTACCTCAGCTCATTTCGAGCCCAGGGCTTTCTACAGAATACTACTCTTTCCCCCAGGATGCCACCCACAACAGTCGACTAACACCCAGGTACTTACTGCTAGATGAACAGGGGCAGCAAATGTACGAAACATGCTCAACGTTTCCACCCTTAGGGTGGAAACCACGGACACTCAGTATATAAGTTGATTTATTTACCAGTCGAAGCCCGGCCGACTGTGTTACTTTACAAGTCGCTCCATAAACATATTTATCTACTTTCATGTTATCATTCCTATGACATTAAGTTTCATTATTTACTTGTTATGTCCATTAATGTGTCTGCAACAAAAAATGCCCAATTCTGTGCCAGTATGACAATTATATCCACTAACGTATTTGCCAAAATAATGCTTACTAGTGTGTTTGTATGCCCCGTTGATGCCTTATATTTTACACAGATCTTTCATTTCTTCTATTTTTAATTATAAGGCAGCACTGAACATTTGCTAAATTCAGCATAAACGTGAGACTGAAGCATGTAAAATGAACTGGTTCATCCCTGAACCACTGTGTGTACTGTGCTGTAGATCCCTGAACCACTGTCAATAATGTAGATCCCTGAACCACTGGGGAAAAATGTAGGTCCCTGAACTAATGAGGAAAAATACAAATAACCGAACCTGTTGCATCTTAATATTTCGTCATGGTCAGTCTTTGCATGACACACTAAGCTCTCAGAAAGACAGACGATACTTCAGACTTTTTCACTTGCTGGTCATGACATGAGTGGTGTGTGTATGTGCTTGATAATATTAAGACGGAGTGTATAAAGAAGACACGCACTCGAGCGCATACATACTACACACTTTCGAACACAAGTGGATATTGCATATGTTTCTGTCCTAGGACGGCAAATAAATGACAAGGGTTTCAGGACCGAAACGTATCCAACAAAAATGTTTTAAGTGTATGGATTATTTTATCCATATACATTTTATTTCGAAAGATTTTAGCACTAATAAAGAAAAAGCCAAATGAATTAAAAAAAAGGTAAAAAAAATAATGTATTGATGTGGCTTACAGATACAATAACAATCCAGTCTGAGGGCCATAAGGTGGTAATTGCTGTAATGTACAACCCACCACAGAACTGCAGGAGGCCAAGAGAAGAATATGAAGAGAGCAACAGAACAATGGTAGACACACTAGCCGAGGTGGCCAGAAGAGCCCACACAGGGAGAGCAAAGTTACTAGTTATGGGTCATTTCAATCACAAAGAGATTGATTGGGAAAACCTGGAGCCCCACGGGGGTCCTGAATCATGGAGAGCCAAGATGATGGATGTGGTACTGGAAAACCTCATGCATCAACATGTTAGAGACACTACCAGAGAGAGACGTGAGGATGATCCAGCAAGACTGGACCTATTATTCACCTTGAGTAGTTCGGACATCGAGGATATCATGTATGAAAGGCCCCTTGGAGCTAGTGATCATTTCGTTCTGTGTTTTGATTATATAGTTGAGCTACAAGTGGAGAGGGGAGCAGGAATAGGAAAGGAGAAACGAAACTACAAAAGGGGGGACTACACAAGCATGAGGAACTTCCTACAAGACGTTCAGTGGGAGAGAGAATTGGCAGGAAAACCAGTAAAAGAAATGATGGAATATGTGACAACCAAATGCAAAGAGGCAGAGGAGAGGTTTGTCCGCAAGGGAAACAGAAGTAACGGGAAGACCAGAACGAGTCCTTGGTTCACCCAAAGGTGTAGGGAGGCAAAAACTAAGTGCACTAGAGAATGGAAAAAGTACAGAAGACAAAGGACCCAGAAAATAAAGAGATTAGCCGAAGAGCAAGAAACGAATATGCACAGGTAAGAAGGGAGGCTCAGTGACAATACGAAAATGATATAGTATCAATCATACAATCCTACAAACAACTTGAGCCTAGCGAACTGGGCTTGCTTCAAGTTGCGAGGACATACGATGGTGTGGTTGCCTCAGAGCTAATTTCATTCTACTCGTTTGGTGTACTAGCCTCCACAAGCAGTATATATAGTATTGTAACCATGAACAAGTGGTATTTAATCTATAACAACACTGCGACTAGCCGGGGGATCGAACCATGAGTCATCAGGTTGTTCTTCAACTCTATATATCTTTGGTTAGGCCACATTTAGATTATGCTGCACATTTCTGGTCACCGTATTACAGAATTGATATAAATGTACTGGAAAACGTACAGAGGAGGATGACAAAGTTGATCCCATGTATCAGAAATCTTCCCTATGAGGATAGACTGAGGGCCTTGAATCTGCACTCTCTAGAAAGGCGTAGGATTAGGGGGGATATGATTGAGGTGTATAAATGGAAAACAGGAATAAAGGGGATGTAAATAGCGTGCTGAAAATATCCAGCCAAGACAGGACTCGCAGCAATGGTTTCAAGTTGGAAAAGTTCAGATTCAGGAAGGATATAGGAAAGCACTGGTTTGGTAATAGAGTTGTGGATGAGTGGAACAAATTCCTGAGTACCCTCATAGAAGCTAAGACGTTGTGTAGTTTTAAAAATAGGTTAGATAAATACATGAGTGAGTGTGGGTGGGTGTGAGTTGGACCTGACTAGCTTGTGCTAATAGGTCTGATGGCGTGCTCCTTCCTTAAGTGGAAGTGACCTGACTACCTGGAGTTTACCTGGAGAGGTTTAACTCCAGGTAGTCAGGTCTAAGCCGGGGAGTGATGGACATGCCTCGCATGGGTCAGTAGGCCTGCTGCAGTGTTCCTTCCTTCTTATGTTCTTAACACGGGTACGATCCCCTGGCTAGTCGCAGTATTATTGATTAAATATCACTTGCTCGTGCACACAATGCTATGTATACTGCTTGTGGAGGTTAGTTCACCAAACGGGAATAAAATGAAATTAGGTCTGAGGCAACCACACCATCCTATGTCCTCGCAACCTGAAGCAAACCTAGTTCGCTAGGCTCAAGCTGTTTGTAGGATTGTATGGTCCAGTGGGTTAGAGCGTCGTGAATTTTCGCTCACCATGAGGCGGGCTAAAACAACACGGGTTCGATCCCCCGGCTAGTCGCAGTGTTGTTATTGATATATATATATATATATATATATATATATATATATATATATATATATATATATATATATATATTATTATATATATTCAGAACCAGTTATATGGATATTTTGTCTCATCCCGGGCTTAAAAGAGATCATGGGTGTACATAATAATTAGGTAAACTGTGATACTCGTGAGATTGTAAGGAAGTGAGTTGTTGAGCGCAGGTGCCAGCCAGCATACCAAACACTGCCACATAACTGCTAGTTAACACGCTATCCTGAAACACCACTGCTGCAATCCCACTCTCACTCCAGATTTCTTAGTTTTACGTTATCTTGAACTTCGGTTATATATAACTCGTCTGACGCTGTCTCATTTTCGTACCTGTTCTTTAAGCTGTGGACTGATTTTGCTTTGATAGTGCTGTTCAACCTGTCTCACTTAACTGTTCTCCTCTCATAAGTGTTATCTGACGTTTGTATGCCTTAAGTTGATGTTAAGTGTCGCTTCTGTGTGTGAGTGTGTGTGTATGTATCTGTGTGTGTGTGTATGTATGTGTGTGTGTGTGTGCGTGCTCGCATATTCGAGTAGTTATAACTGCATGGGTCGGGACGCGACCATACGTACTACTGAAGCTGTGTAAGGTGTTTGTCTCCACCACGTCATCTAGTGCACTCTAGGTTAGGTTAGGTAAAGTTTGTTAGGAAACAGAACAAGTGTATCCTGACGCGGGTTTTAGTTATATGACGACCCGCAGCCGGAGCTGGTCATCTGACCGAGGCCTTCCGCTGGCTTACCGGTCCACCCCATTAAAAGTTATTAATTAGATAGTGCTCTCTAGCAAGTTAACGACATTAAATTGAAAAAGTATTACCTAACATAATTGTAAGTTATCTGCATCTTTAGTTGCCATCCATGTTTCTTGCTGCCTTCTCTTCTCCCTTGTATTGTGTGTGTAGCCTTGTTCCTTCCATGTGTTCCGTCACCGGTCTTCTCACCCCCATCCTTCCTCTCCTCATATCTTTGCACTTATCTGGATTAAATTCATCTAGTGATCTTCCTGGCCACGTCTGTAACTGTAGATGAATGGTTCAGAGAACCGACAAGTTATAAATTAGACACATATGCAACATTTGGGTATCTTTATTGAGGAAACGTTTCGCCACACAGTGGCTTCATCAGTCCAATACAAAGTAGAAAGGTGTAAGGATAGTAGGAGTTTTGAGGTAATCAGTCCCTCGGCCTGGAGTCGATGTGTTCAGTCCATCAATCTTGTAGAAAGTACAGCATATGTCCGTAGAGGTGGCTTATATACTGTAGTCCCGGTGAGGTGAAGCAGGAGGAGGCGGGGTCATAGTGGTACCATCCACTAGTCGAAGTAGGTCTTCGTCCAAAGGTTGGACAAGTGTTGAAGAATTCGTTTGTATTAAGATCCCAAGATGTTGCTGTGTCAGACAGGATGTAGATGAATGGTTCAGAGAACCGACAAGTTATAAATTAGACACATATGCAACATTTGGGTATCTTTATTGAGGAAACGTTTCGCCACACAGTGGCTTCATCAGTCCAATACAAAGTAGACCATCAAAATTCTCTGGATAATTCTTAACCAGAGGATTTTAGGACATTATGACTTTTAAACACAATACTGATGAAAAATATCTCAGAACAGAATAACAAGGATGGTAGTACCTTCCTAGATAATTGCTGTACATCAGCTTTCTACATGATACGAAGAGTAGCACCTCCCTGCATGGTTGCTGTCTACCAAGCTACTACTTGACAGGAGAGTAGCACCTCCCTGCATGGTTACATGTTTACCAACCTACTAAGGCTAGGCCAAAGTATCGGCATCGGTCTTCTAGGCAAATTTTTAAGGTATTGGTATGGGTAAAAAAAAATTGATATCGTCCCATCCCTACTGCTACTAACTGATTAACGCAGACATTATCCAATAGCATTATTTATACTTCAGGTGCTGTTTAGCCTGTACAATAATGGAATAAACTTCAAGGAGAGTTAAAGCAATATTGTCCAGCCTGTGTGACCCTGAGCGTTAAGTATGTAATTTCAAAACAGACCAAATAATGTCCATACCGTAAACGAATTTGTTATGGGTAAATACGATATCAAAGAGGCTTAACTATTGGTAACGTAAGGTAAAACGTATAAAATAATATTATATTCTCAATCATTTCATCACATTATAGCCAAGTGTTAAGTCAACATGGAACAACACATTTAAACGAATGGGTGAAATTATGATTCCATAATTTAATTTCACCCATTCGTTTAAAATACGTCAAAAGGGCTTTTTTAAGTTCATGATGTAATGGAAATATAATACAACCACATGACACACTTATGTTGACAGCGAGAGAACTAACTGGCTGATTACCATGCATGAGGGGATAAAGGGAAACAAGTGTGTTAAAATACTATACAACAAAGATGGAATTATATTTAGCAGAAAAAAAAATCTGCATTCTAGTGTTATTAAGCGTCAGAATTTCTCAGTCCATTGGAAGGCAATATTGAACCCATACAGAGAATGACCGAGAAACAGAGCCGCAATAACAAACACAAATGATGTACGGATAAGTTAATGCTTGAAAAACTTTAACATTCTCTACTATTACGGGGGAGAATAACATTGTTAGGACCCTGGACTGCATTCTGATCTACAGTTACACGTCAGACAGCACGTCAGACAAGCGTCAAGTCTGGGGTTGGTGACTGGTTCATCAAGATCAAACAATGACATCCAACGCAGAAGTGGTTGAGTAAGTTTATTTAGGTACAGGTTCACATAAGTACAGTTATCATACATATTAACAAATACGTACGTTACCTAGGTTATTTCCTGATCATAAGTAATAAATTAGTCACAGAATGTTCAGTGAGATTATCAAAGAAAAAATCGAATATTACTTCGATGTGTCAGCGTCATGCATCAGATATAACATTAGGAGGGAATTAAATAATGGACTTGTTTGTAAGAGGAATGTAATTAGAAGCCTGAACAGAATTATTACTCACTATGATGACATGAAAGATTACATTTACAGGGCAACTTGCAATGTAAACTGACTGTCTGACTAGTAGCCAGACTGCTGGCATTTTGGCAGACACTCATACGATGATCAACCTAAATATAATGTTCATTAACCGATTGGAAGGCAAAATCTATAAAAAATCAATATCCAGTGAATAACTAAATTTGTATAAATATAATTTTATTTGATGCGAGGTGACCATTATGCTACGTAGAATTTGACGTGTTTCCCTGGGTTGTGAGGAGACCCTCTTAGTTTCTCCCACAGTGGTGCATGTATATTCTGGCATCAGTAATACTGATTTGCATACAGTATGTTGGTGGCACCAGCAACAGGCAACTCTACCTTCATCACAGTATGTTGGTGCCACGAGCAACAGGCAACTCTACCTTCATCACAGTATGTTGGTGGCACCAGCAACAGGCAACTCTACCTTCATCACAGTATGTTGGTGCCACGAGCAACAGACAACTCTACCTTCATCACAGTATGTTGGTTCCACGAGCAACAGGCAACTCTACCTTCATCACAGTATGTTGGTGGCACGAGCAACAGGCAACTCTACCTTCATCACAGTATGTTGGTGCCACGAGCAACAGGCAACTCTGCCTTCATCACAGTATGTTGGTGCCACGAGCAACAGACAACTCTGCCTTCATCACAGTATGTTGGTGGCACGAGCAACAGACAACTCTGCCTTCATCACAGTATGTTGGTGCCACGAGCAACAGGCAACTCTGCCTTCATCACAGTATGTTGGTGCCACGAGCAACAGGCAACTCTGCCTTCATCACAGTATGTTGGTGGCACGAGCAACAGACAACTCTGCCTTCATCACAGTATGTTGGTGCCACGAGCAACAGGCAACTCTGCCTTCATCACAGTATGTTGGTGGCACGAGCAACAGGCAACTCTGCCTTCATCACAGTATGTTGGTGGCACGAGCAACAGGCAACTCTGCCTTCATCACAGTATGTTGGTGCCACGAGCAACAGGCAACTCTGCCTTCATCACAGTATGTTGGTGGCACGAGCAACAGGCAACTCTACCTTCATCACAGTATGTTGGTGCCACGAGCAGCAGACAACTCTGCCTTCATCACAGTATGTTGGTGGCACGAGCAACAGGCAACTCTGCCTTCATCACAGCATGTTGGTGCCACGAGCAACAGGCAACTCTGCCTTCATCACAGTATGTTGGTGGCACGAGCAACAGGCAACTCTGCCTTCATCACAGTATGTTAGTGCCACGAGCAACAGGCAACTCTGCCTTCATCACAGTATGTTGGTGCCACGAGCAACAGGCAACTCTGCCTTCATCACAGTATGTTGGTGGCACGAGCAACAGGCAACTCTACCTTCATCACAGTATGTTGGTGCCACGAGCAACAGACAACTCTGCCTTCATCACAGTATGTTGGTGGCACGAGCAACAGGCAACTCTGCCTTCATCACAGTATGTTGGTGCCACGAGCAACAGGCAACTCTGCCTTCATCACAGTATGTTGGTGGCACGAGCAACAGGCAACTCTACCTTCATCACAGTATGTTGGTGGCACGAGCAACAGGCAACTCTGCCTTCATCACAGTATGTTGGTGCCACGAGCAACAGGCAACTCTGCCTTCATCACAGTATGTTGGGGCACGAGCAACAGGCAACTCTACCTTCATCACAGTATGTTGGTGGCACGAGCAACAGGCAACTCTACCTTCATCACAGTATGTTGGTGGCACGAGCAACAGGCAACTCTACCTTCATCACAGTATGTTGGTGGCACGAGCAACAGGCAACTCTGCCTTCATCACAGTATGTTGGTGCCACGAGCAACAGGCAACTCTGCCTTCATCACAGTATGTTGGTGCCACGAGCAACAGACAACTCTGCCTTCATCACAGTATGTTGGTGGCACGAGCAACAGGCAACTCTGCCTTCATCACAGTATGTTGGTGCCACGAGCAACAGGCAACTCTGCCTTCATCACAGTATGTTGATGGCACGAGCAACAGGCAACTCTGCCTTCATCACAGTATGTTGGTGGCACGAGCAACAGGCAACTCTGCCTTCATCACAGTATGTTGGTGGCACGAGCAACAGACAACTCTGCCTTTTTCACAGTATGTTGGTGGCACGAGCAACAGGCAACTCTACCTTCATCACAGTCGTATAGCACAGCAAACTTTACATTGTGTGTACAACCGTAAACACAAATTTACGAGTACACTCATAATCACACGGACACACACACACACACACACACACACACACACACACACACACACACACACGCCCCGATGGCATGGTGGCTAGCGCTCTTGCTTCACGCACGGAGGGCCCGGGTTCAATTCCCGGCGGGGCCGAAACATTTCGAAGTGTTTCCTTACACACAAATACATTCAACAGGCCTAGTGTCTAATCGACATGTGCCTAGGACAAAATGGTAACTAACACACACACGCACGCACCCATAAACACACACGTACACGCACACGCACGCACACGCACACACACGCACACACTGGCGGCACACCGCCAGGGTCCCCACCAGGGTCCCCACCCACAGACCCCCCCAAAACACAGTGTTGGAGAGGAAATTGAAGGTATGGTACATCTACGCAAATGGAATAACGAATAAGTGGGAGGAGTGGCATGAAAGAGTCAATGAGGCATCACCGGACATCATAGCCCTCACTGAAACAAAGCTCACAGGGATGATAACAGATGCCGTCTTTCCAACGGGATATCAGATCCTGAGGAAAGACAGAGGGAACAGAAAGGGTGGAGGAGTGGCACTGCTGATCAAAAACCGATGGGATTTTGATGAGCTGGAGAGAGGGGACAGAGGAGAAGCAGGAGATATCATGTACCAACACGTAAGGGACACTACCAAAGAGAGAGGAGAGGACGAACCAGCGAGACTGGACCTAGTATTCACCCTGAGTAGTGCAGATATTGAGGACATCACACATGAAAGCCACCTTGGGGCCAGTGATCATATGGTTCTAAGCTTCGACTACATAGTAGAGTTACACGTGGAGGGGGAAGCAGGAAGAGCTGCACGTATGAATCCAAACTACAAGAAAGGTGACTACGTGGGCATGAGGAACTTCCTGCACGGAGTTCAGTGGGACAGAGAGATGGCAGGGAAGTCAGTAAACGAGATGATTGAATATATGACAACAATTTGCACGGAAGCTGAGGAGAGGGTAACAGGAAAATAAAAAAAGCCAGGATGAGCCAATGGTTCACCCAAAGGTGCAGGAAGCCAAAACCAAGTGTGCCAGGGAATGGAACAAGTACAGAAGGCAAAGGACCCAGGAGAGTAATGAGAGCAGTCGTAGAGCCAGAAATGAATATGCACAGGTAAGAAAGGGAGGCCCAAAGACAATACGAGAATGACATAGCAGCGAAAGCCAAATCTGACCCAAAGCTGTTGTACAGCCACATCAGGAGGAGAACAACAGTCAAGGACCAGGTGATCAGGCTGAGGAAGGAAGGAGGGAGGTCACAAGAAATGACCGTGAAGTGTGTGAGGAGCTCAACATGAGATTCAAAGAGGTGTTCACAGAGGAGATATAAGGGCCTCCAGAATGGCGGAGAGGTAGGGTACACCATCAGGTACTGGACACAATACACACAACTGAGGAGGAAGTGAAGAGGCTACTAAGCGAGCTAGATACCTCAAAGGCGAAGGGGCCGGATAACATCTCTCCATGGGTCCTGAGAGAGGGACCAGAGGAGCTATGTGTACCCTAACAACAATTTTCAACACATCTATCGAAACAGGGCAGCTACCTGAGGTATGGAAAACAGAAAATGTAATTACATTTTTAAAAAGGAGACAGGAACGTAGCACTAAACTACAGACCAGTGTCACTGACATGTATAGTATGCAAGGTCATGGAGAAGATTATCAGGAGAAGAGTGGTGGAGCACCTAGAAAGGAATGAGCTTATCAACGACGGCCAACACGGTTTCAGGGAGGGGAAATCCTGTGTCACAAACCTACTGGAGTTCTACGACAGGGTGACAGCAGTAAGACAAGAGAGAGAGGGGTGGGTAGATTGCATATTCTTGGACTGTAAGAAGGCGTTTGACACAGTTCCACACAAGAGTAGTGCAGAAGCTGGAGGACCAGGCAGGGATAACAGGGAAGGCACTCCAATGGATCAGGGAATACCTGTCAGGAAGACAGCAGCGAGTCATGGTACGTGGCGAGGTATCAGAGTGGGCGCCGGTGACGAGTGGGGTTCCACAGGGGTCAGTCCTAGGACCGGTGCTGTTTCTGGTATTTGTGAACGACATGACGGAAGGAATAGACTCCGAAGTGTCTCTGTTTGCAGATGATGTGAAGTTGATGAGAAGAATTCAATCGGACGAGGACCAGGCAGAACTACAAAGGGATCTGGACAGGCTGCAAGCCTGGTCCAGCAATTGGCTCCTGGAGTTCAACCCCACCAAGTGCAAAGTCATGAAGATTTGGGAGGGCAAAGAAGACCGCAGACGGAGTACAGTCTAGGGGGGGGGCCAGAGACTACAAACCTCAATCAAGGAAAAAGATCTTGGGGTGAGTATAACACCAGGCACATCTCCTGAGGCGCACATCAACCAAATAACTGCTGCAGCATACGGGCGCCTAGCAAACCTAAGAACAGCATTCCGACATCTTAATAAAGAATCGTTCAGGACCCTGTACACTGTGTACGTTAGGCCCATACTAGAGTATGCAGCACCAGTTTGGAACCCACATCTAGCCAAGCACGTAAAGAAGCTAGAGAAAGTGCAAAGGTTTGCAACAAGACTAGTCCACGAGGAGAGGTTAAGGGAAATCGACCTGACGACACTGGAGGACAGGAGAGATAGGGGGGACATGATAACGACATGTAAGATACTGAGAGGAATTGACAAGGTGGACAGAGACAGAATGTTCCAGAGATGGGACACAGCAACAAGGGGACACAGTTGGAAGTTGAAGACTCAGATGAATCACAGGGATGTTAGGAAGTATTTCTTCAGTCACTGAGTAGTCGGGAAGTGGAATAGTTTGGGAAGCGATGTAGTGGAGGCAGGTTCCATACATAGCTTTAAGAAGAGGTATGATAAAGCTCATGGCGCAGGGAGAGTGACCCAGTAGCGGCCAGTGAAGAGGCGGGACCAGGAGCTATGAATCGACCCCTGCAACCACAACTAGGTGAGTACAACTAGGTGAGTACACACACACACAAGTTTTTCAATAAATTGATTGGCCGATTGAATTTAATTAGATTTTAAGTAAGCCTTTGATAGAGTTGCCTTCAAAGGAAAATCTGCAAACACCAAAACAACCTATAAGAACATACTTCTGGATGTTGCTGAAACCTTATGCAAAAAATACATTTAAAATGACAAAATTTCTGCACAATGACTGGAAAAATTGAGCAATTGGAGCGAGAGATAAAGTGTAATGAGGATAAATGTAATGAAATGTGTGAAAGCGAAATTAGGCCTCATTGAGAATAATATATATATAGTTAGTAGAAGAGCAGAGTATATGGAGAGTAAAAGAAAGGTGAAGAGAGTGGTGAGAGAGTGCAAAAGAAGAGCAGATGAAAGAATGGGAGAGGATCTGTCAAGAAATTTTGCTGAAAACAAGAAAAAATTTTGGAGTGAGATAAACAAGGTAAGAAAGCCTAGGGAACGAATGGATTTGTTAGTTAAAAACAGAGTAGGGGAGTTATTAGATGGGGAGCTGGAGGTATTGGGTAGATGGCGGGAATATTTTGAGGAACTTTTAAATGTCGATGAAAAGAGGGAGGCGATAATTTCATGTACTGGCCAGGGAGGTACAACATCGTTTAGGAGTGAAGAAGAGCAGGATGTGAGTGTGGGGGAGGTGCGTGAGGCATTACGTAGAATGAAAGGTGGTAAAGCAGCAGGAATTGATGGAATCATGACAGAAATGTTAAAAGCAGGGGGGGATATAGTGCTGGAGTGGTTGGTATTTTTGTTTAATAAATGTATGAAAGAGGGGAAGGTACCTAGGGATTGGCAGCGAGCATGTATAGTTCCTTTATATAAAGGGAAGGGGATAAAAGAGAGTGTAAAAATTATAGGGAATAAGTTTACTGAGTATACCAGGTAAAGTGTATGGCAGGGTTATTATTGAAAGAATTAGAGGTAAGACAGAGAGTAGGATTGCAGATGAGCAAGGAGGCTTTAGAGTGGGTAGGGGATGTGTAGATCAAGTGTTTACAGTGAAGCATATATGTGAACAGTATTTAGATAAAGGTAGAGAGTTTTTATTGCATTTATGGATTTAGAAAAGGCATATGATAGAGTGGATAGGGGAGCAATGTGGCAAATGTTGCAAGTGTATGGAATAGGTAGTAAGTTACTGAAGGCTGTAAAGAGTTTTTATGAGGATAGTGAGGCTCAGGTTAGGGTGTGTAGGAGAGAGGAGATTACTTCCCGGTAAAAGTAGGTCTTAGACAGGGTTGTGTAATGTCACCATGGTTGTTTAATATATTTATAGATGGGGTTGTAAAGAAGTAAATGCTAGGGTGTTGGGGAGAGGGTGGGATTAAATTATGGAGAATTAAATGCAAAATGGGAGTTGACACAGTTACTTTTTTCTGATGATACTGTGCTTATGGGAGATTCTAAAGAAAAGTTGCAAGGTTAGTGGACGAGTTTGGGAGAGTGTGTAAAGGTAGAAAGTTAAAAGTGAACATAGATAAGAGTAAGGTGATGAGGGTATCAAACGATTTAAATAAAGAAAAATTGGATATCACATTGGAGAGAGGGATTATGGAAGAAGTAAATGTTTTCAGATATTTGGGAGTTGATGTGTCAGCAGATGGGTTTATGAAGGATGAGGTTAACCATAGAATTGATGAAGGAAAAAGGTGAGTGGTGCATTGAGGTATCTGTGGAGACAAAAAACGTTATCCATGGAGGCAAAGAAGGGAATGTACGAAAGTATAGTGGTACCAACACTCTTATATGGGTGTGAAGCATGGGTTGCAAATGCTGCAGCGAGGAGGAGGCTGGAGGCAGTGGAGATGTCCTGTCTAAGGGCAATGTGTGGTGTAAATATTATGCAGAAAATTCGGAATGTGGAAATTAGGAGAAGGTGTGGAGTTACTAAAAGTATTTGTCAGAGGGCTGAAGAGGGGTTGTTGAGGTGGTTTGGTCATTTAGAGAGAATAGATCAAAGTAGAATGACTTGGAGAGCGTATAAATCTGTAGGGGAAGGAAGGCGGGGTAGGGGTCGTCCTAGAAAAGGTTGGAGGGAAGGGGTAAAGGAGGTTTTGTGGGCGAGGGGCTTGGACTTCCAGCAAGCATGTGTGAGCGTGTTAGATAGGAGTGAATGGAGACGAATGGTTTTGGGACATGACGATCTGTTGGAGTGTGAGCAGGGTAACATTGTGTGAAGGGATTCAGGAAACCAGTTAATTGATTTAGTTGGACTTGAGTCCTGGAAATGGAAGTACAATGCCTGCACTTTAAAGGAGGGTCTGAGATAGTGACAGCTGGGAGGGACTTTTCTCAGCTGTAGTATCTGAGCTCCTCTGCAAAGACAGTGATTATGTATGAGTGTGGTGAAAGTGTTGAATGATGATGAAAGTTTTTTCTTTTTGGGGATTTTCTTTCTTTTGGGTCACCCTGCCTCGGTGAGGAGACGGCCGACTTGTTGAAAAAAAAAAAAAAAATATATATATATATATAAATAAGATATATATATATATATATATATATATATATATATAAATAATATATATATATATATATATATATGTCGTGCCGATTAGGTAAAACTTGCGATTTTGGCTTAAATAGCAACGCTCACCTTGCCATATAAGAAAAGTGAAAATTTGTGTATGCAATAATTTCGCCAAAATCATTCTGAACATAACGAAAAAAATATATTTCATTGTGTTTGTTTATTATTAAATTAATGTTAACGTATCTAAAATATATTTAGTTGGGTTAGGCTAAATTAAATTGCGCTTGTTGTAATAAGGTTAGGTAGGTTTTCAAAGTTTCTCTTGGTACAAAATTATAAATTTTTACATTAACGTAAATGAAAAAAATATATCTTTAAACGTATAAGAGAAAATTTTAGAAAGGACTTAATTTTAAATGAGTTCTTGCTAATTGACCAGTTTTACCTAATCGGCACGACATGTATATATATATATATATATATATATATATATATATATATATATATATATATATATATATATATATATCATGCGATTTTGGCTTAAATAGCAACGCACTTCTCGCTGAATAGGACAAGCGAAAATTTGTGTATGCAATAATATCGCAAAAGTCATTCTGAATCTAACGAAAAAAAATATATTTCATTGTGTTTGTTTATTATTAAATTATTGTAAATGTATAAAATATATTTAGTTGTATTAAGCTAAATTAAATTGCGCTTGTTATAATAAGGTTTGGCAAGTTTTCTAAGGTTCTTTTGGTACAAAATCATTATTTTTTATATTAACATAAATGAAAGAAATATACCTTTAAATTTATAAGATAAAATTTTAGAAAGGACTTAATTTTAAATGAGTTCTTGCTAATTTACAAGTTTTACCTATTCGGCACTACATATATATATATATATATATATATATGCGAATGAAAATGAAAAATACCAGACAGGAGGCTCTAACAGTTGCCATTTACTAACATTTGTAACCATAAGATCATTTAAACGATATTGGTGAGAAGCACAGCTGCTACACTGCTAAATTATAAAATAGCTTACAAATATATAGTTGGACTATAATATGTTTGTAACAAAGAACAGGATTACAGAAGAGAACAGCTCAAAACAGAAGGACAGTCTGCAGGGACACAGATGGAAGGATCAAGGATGAGGGGATAGAGATGGAATTATCAAGGATGAGGGAACACAGATGGAAGGATCAAGGATGAGGGAACACAGATGGAAGGATCAAGGATGAGGGAACACAGATGGAAGGATCAAGGATGAGGGAACACAGATGGAAGGATGAAGGGTGAGGGAACACAGATGGAAGGATGAAGGGTGAGGGAACACATGGAACCTTCAAGGATGAGGGAACGCATTTGGATTCAAATAGCTACGCAAAATAAAAATGTCTGGACTACATTAACTGTGTCACGCCAAAAATGGTCCCCACCCAACCTAACAATATCTTAGATAAAAGGACACAAGAGCAACTAATGTGACAATTTATTGTGGCAACATTTCGCTTTCCAGGGCTTTGTCAAGCAGTTATTGTCGGTAATTCTACCAACATTATTACAAATCTAACCAAGACAGGATTCGCAGCAATGGATTCAAGTTGGAAAAATTTAGATTCAGGAAGGATATAGGAAAGCACTGGTTTGGTAACGGAGTTGTGGATGAGTGGAACAAACTCCCGAGTACCGTCATTGAGGCGATAACCTTGCGTAGCTTTAAAAATAGGTGGTGACGTGCTCAGTGAAGACGTGGCTGGCGTGCTCTCTGTGAAACTGAATCAAGATGTCCTCTATTGAGGAACTCTACCAACAGCTTGAGGAGGAGCTGAGGGTGGCTAAGCTAGAGATACGGCGATTGACTGAGAAAATCAAGAAGATTCGTAGTAATCCTCCTGTTGTGAATCCTCAAGTCAAGAAAGGAACATGGACAGTGGCCAAACAGCAAGGAACGAAGCTTAAGTGCAAGAGGACGGATGGAGAGGTAGAAACGGTGAAGAACCAGGAGACTGCTGTGGAAACTTTGAACCCCTTCTCCATACTACCCAATGAATGTGAGACGACTACTGGGAACATCCCGACGAAGAACAACAAGGAAGGTAAGAACATTGTGATTGTTGGGGACAGTCAGATTAGGTACATGGATAGGGCCTTCTACTTGAAGGATAATAGTAGGAGACAGATGGTTTACTTTTCTGGGACTGGGATAGAGGATATTGTTAGCCGGCTTGACAACATCATGTAATGGGATCAATCTTATTATCTGCCTCAGTGCTAGAGGCAATAGAGGCAAGCGTAGAAGTGAGGATTTAGTTAGAAAGTACAGGACAGCAATAGACATAAGCTTCTCTCTTCTATGTGAGGTTTATTTCTGTATTCCAGTCAAGGTATTGTGCATTTTTCTTCTTTGAGGTCTGATTGAATTAATAACTGGGCTTCCTTCCACCTTACAAACTGAGCTGTTGGTCATACTTGTCACTCTCATGCTTCTAGAAACTACAACTTTAGACAATTTGATTCATTCTAACTCCCGTTTTTTCATTGTTCAAAATAGCGTGAGATCTAAATGTAAAAATGCACCAGTATAAACCCAGATACAGATATACAAAAATTACTGAATAAAAAAGAAAAGCACTGGCAAACGAGCTTTAAGTTGAACGTATAAAAGAAATTAACAGAGTCATTGTTCATCATAATAAAATATGTTAAATATAACATGTCGAGGATATATATATATGTCGTGCCTAATAGGTAAAACTGGTCAATTAGCAAGAACTCTTCTAAAATTAAGTCCTTTCTAAAAGTTTCTTTTATACGTTTAAAGACATATTTTTTTCATTTATGTTGATGTAAAAAAAATAATTTTGAACCAAAGGAAACTTAGAAAACTTACCTAACCTTATTATAACAAGCGCAATTAAATTTAGCTTAACCCAACAAAATATATTTTAGATACTTTTACAATAATTTAATAATAAACAAACACAATGAAATAGATTTTTTTCGTTAGATTCAGAATGATTTTTACGAAATTATTGCATACACAAATTTTCGCTTGTCTTATATGGCAAGATGAGCGTTGCTATTTAAGCCAAAATAGCAAGTTTTACCTAATCGGCACGACATATATATATATATATATATATATATATATATATATATATATATATATATATATATATATATATATATATACTGAATTATATATGTCTCTTCATTACCACTGTAACTTGTTTAGCTATCAAAACTTTGCGGTCCAGACCCTGGACACATTTTGTATCTCTGTAATGTTTTGACATACCAGTAAGATATATATAATAAAGATATAAAACTAACTCTCAGTGTCTATACGTTGAGTATACCTGAAAGTTCACTTTAATACGTATTTTAGGGATTAAAGTATTTTTGACTTGTGGCGTACAGGTTAAGTGCGGCCTGAATAACCCTCGTGAATTCAATAGATTTTAAACACAATTAAAACAACCAACATGTCTGCAGAGAAAGTAACAGATCAGTAGATTACAAGTTGTTGTTACTGCTAGATTAAGCTAAGTTATAAGAGTCTCAAGCAGTACATTTTATAAGATGTCTTGAAAGGTGAAGTGTGTGGATAAGTCAGGGTTATAGACTGGAGCATAATAATGTCCAATCATCCAGCCCATCACAGACACCTCCAAACAAAACCTACAAGAAATATCAGCAATAAACAACAAAAAGTCACAATACCGTGACTGGAACAATACATAAATAACCCGCTCATAGAGAGACGCTACAGCGACGTGACTTTGTAAATGGTCCAAGTCGGACCGAAACGTCGCCGTAAGCTCCTCCTATGTGCGGGTTATTTGTGTATCATTAGCAACGAAATGATTTCATAAGATGTCTGAAATCTTGCGACTGTATCCAAAATTTGCCTCAATGAGGCTGCAACTCCTTAATGAGAAGGTGGTTGAATCTTCTTAAGCTTGTATCTCCATAATGTATTTTGTAGATGACCTATGTAAACAAATGTTAATACACGAAATGATTAATATTTTTAAAGGTGTAACAACGTTCAGATGAGTCTGATAAAAAATTATTGTGACTGGAATCCCGTTGTTGTGCACCACGGCTCACAGGATGAGTACGGGGGGAGGTACCAAGACTAGAGGTGCCAAGACGAGGGAAGGTACCAAGACTAGAGGTGCCAAGACGAGGGAAGGTGCCAAGACGAGGGAAGGTACCAAGACTAGAGGTGCCAAGACGAGGGAGGTACCAAGACTAGAGGTGCCAAGACGAGGGAGCTACCAAGACTAGAGGTGCCAAGACGAGGGAAGGTACCAAGACTAGAGGTGCCAAGACGAGGGGAGGTACCAAGACTAGAGGTGCCAAGACGAGGGGAGGTACCAAGACTAGAGGTGCCAAGACGAGGGAAGGTACCAAGACTAGAGGTGCCAAGACGAGGGGAGGTACCAAGACTAGAGGTGCCAAGACGAGGGAAGGTACCAAGACTAGAGGTGCCAAGACGAGGGAGGTACCAAGACTAGGGCAAGGGTACCAGAAGACAAGTGGGAAGGTACCAAGACTAGAGGTGCCAAGACGAGGGAAGGTACCAAGACTAGAGGTGCCAAGACGAGGGAAGGTACCAAGACTAGAGGTGCCAAGACGAGGGGAGGTACCAAGACTAGAGGTGCCAAGACGAGGGAAGGTACCAATACAAGAGGTGCCAAGACGAGGGGAGGTACCAAGACTAGAGTTACCAAGACGTGGGAAGGTACCAAGACTAGAGGTGCCAAGACGAGGGGAGGTACCAAGACTAGAGGTGCCAAGACGAGGGAGGTACCAAGACTAGAGTTACCAAGACGAGGAAGGTACCAATACAAGAGGTGCCAAGACGAGGAAGGTACCAAAAGACCAATAGGAGGTACCAAGACAGAGGTGCCAAGTACGAGGAGGTACCAATACAAGAGTGCCAAGACGAGGGAAGGTACCCAAGATCCTAGGAGGTAAAACTGGGGCAAGACGAGGGAGGTACCAAGACTAGAGGTGCCAAGACGAGGGGAGGTACCAAGACTAGAGGTGCCAAGACGAGGGGAGGTACCAAGACTAGAGGTGCCAAGACGAGGGGAGGTACCAAGACTAGAGGTGCCAAGACGAGGGGAGGTACCAAGACTAGAGGTGCCAAGACGAGGGAAGGTACCAATACAAGAGGTGCCAAGACGAGGGAAGGTACCAAGACTAGAGGTACCAAGACGAGGGGAGGGATCAGGACACACACTGTAGGAACCAGGTCTGGTTGCTGCCCCGGATCACCTGAGTACCTGGTTGTATATCACAAATATTACTGTTACGGAGCAGCAGTGACGTAGCAGCAGTGACGTAGCAGCAGTGACGGAGCAGCAGTGACGTAGCAGCAGTGACGTAGCAGCAGTGACGTAGCAGTAGTGACGTAGCAGCAGTGACGTAGCAGCAGTGACGTAGCAGCAGTGACGTAGCAGCAGTGATGTAGCAGCAGTGACGTAGCAGCAGTGACGTAGCAGCAGTGACGTAGCAGCAGTGACAGAGCAGCAGTGACGTAGCAGCAGTGACGTAGCAGCAGTGACGGAGCAGCAGTGACGTAGCAGCAGTGACGTAGCAGCAGTGACGTAGCAGCAGTGACGTAACAGCAGTGACGGAGCAGCAGTGACGTAGCAGCAGTGACGTAGCAGCAGTGACGGAGCAGCAGTGACGGAGCAGCAGTGACGTAGCAGCAGTGACGGAACAACAGTGACGTAGCAGCAGTGACGGAGCAGCAGTGACGGAACAGCAGTGACGTAGCAGCAGTGACGGAGCAGCAGTGACGTAGCAGCAGTGACGTAGCAGCAGTGACGTAGCAGCAGTGACGTAGCAGCAGTGACGTAGCAGCAGTGACGTAGCAGCAGTGACGTAGCAGCAGTGACGTAGCAGCAGTGACGGAGCAGCAGTGACGTAGCAGCAGTGACGTAGCAGCAGTGACGGAGCAGCAGTGACGGCAGCAGGACAGTGACGTAGCAGCAGTGACGGAACAGCAGTGACGTAGCAGCAGTGACGGAGCAGCAGTGACGGAACAACAGTGACGTAGCAGCAGTGACGGAGCAGCAGTGACGGAACAGTGACGGAGCAGCAGTGACGGAACAACAGTGACGGAGCAGCAGTGACGGAGCAGCAGTGACGGAGCAGCAGTGACGGAGCAGCAGTGACGGAGCAGCAGTGACGGAGCAGCAGTGACGGAGCAACAGTGAAACAATACCCAGAGTGTCTGTGAACTGAAGATTTGTATTTGTTACTCCTTCCTGCCTACCTTCCCTCCTTCCTTCTTGCCTGCCTGTCTTCCTTCCTTCCTTCCCTCTTTCCTTCTTCTCTACCTGCCTACCTTACTTCCTTCCTTCCTTCCTGCCTTCCTTCCCTCCTTCCTTCCTGCCTGCCTGCCTTTCTTCGGTGCGCAGTATTACTGTAAGGTGTGGCTGGCTGGTTCATCTGCCGCCGTCACTACCGACACCCGCTGTAGCGGGGCCGCCGCCGCCGCTGCCGCTGCTACCCCGCTTGTCACCGCTCCTGAATGGTAGTAATTTCCCTGTTCCTCTGAGATTTTGTCAAGAGCGTCAATAAAGGTGGTCCAATCAGATGCAGTCAGGTGGTGCAATCAGGGGATGCAGTCAGGGGATGCAGTCAGGTGGTGCATTCAGGGGATGCAGTCAGGGGATGCAGTCAGGTGATGCAGTCAGGTGGTGCAGTCAGGGGATGCAGTCAGGTGGTGCAGTCAGGTGGTGCAGTCAGGTGGTGCAGTCAGGGGATGCAGTCATATTTTGTCATCATCGGCAAAGCGCTGTTCTTTTTATTACGTCCAGTTTATTCATAGTATTTTCATATTTTTTTTATCTGGTAAGTGGGTGAACACAGGTAGGCAGCGCCTGTGGCTGGTTATGGGACGGAGTATCGAGCTGCCAGCACTCCTGGCACTGACTAACACCTACCAAGTTACAGCTTCATGTTAAAGTCTAATGTATGACTTTTTTTAATCATTATCTCTTAAACCTCCTCCTTTTTTCTATTTTTTCTTCTTTCTCTTCTTTTTGTATTTTTTTTCTTTTAGTTTTTTCTTTTTATTTTATTCAACCGCCGAGTGACCATCTGGAAGAGACCCGGACCGGGACATGTACCGGACCGGGACATGTACCCGAGAATCATTCAAGTTATTTTATTTTCCTTTATTTTCTCACTCTCTTACTTTTCAATTACACACATACACACACACGCGCGCGCGCGCGCGCGCGGCCAGCAGTAACAGCCTGGTTGATCAGACCCTGATCCACCATGAGGCTTGGTCTCCGACTGAGCCTCGGGGACGTTGACCCCCGAAACCCTCTCCAGGTAAACTCCACGTAAACACACACACACACACACACACACACACACACACACACACACACACAATGCTAGCCAGTGTTCCCCCGACAGGAATAATATAATTAAATTCATTATACAATTTCCTTCACATTATCAGTCATCATCACAACAATTGGAAAAGAAAACACACAATTTGTACCACAGGGTCTCCACTCTCACCCCCGGGGTCTCCACTCTCACCCCCGGGGTCTCCACTCTCACCCCTGGGGTCTCCACTCTCACCCCCGGGGTCTCCACTCTCACCCCCGGGGACTCCACTCTCACCCCGGGGTCTCCCTCTCACCCTGGGGTCTCCACTCTCACCCCTGGGGTCTCCTCTCACCCCCGGGGTCTCCACTCTCACCCCGGGGTCTCCACTCACCCCGGGTCTCCACTCTCACCCCCGGGTCTCCACTCTCACCCCCGGGTCTCCACTCTCACCCCCCGGGTCTCCACTCTCACCCCCCGGGTCTCCACTCTCAACCCCGGGGTCTCCACTCTGACCCTCGGGTCTCCACCTCACCCCGGGGTCTCCACTCTCAACCCCGGGGTCTCCACTCTACCCCGGGTCATCACTCTCACCCCGGGGTCTCCACTCTCACCCCGGGTCTCAATCTAACCCCGGGTTTCCACCCTCAACCCGGAGTCTCCACCCTCACCCCGGGGTCTCCACTCTTACCCCCGGAGTCTCCACTCTAAACCCCGGGGCCTCCATTCTCACCCCCTGGGTCTCAACTATCACCCAAGGGGTCTCCACCCTCACCCCCGGGGTCTCCACTCTCACCCCCTGGGTCTCCACTCTCACCCCCGGGGTCTCTACTCTCACCCCCTGGGTCTCCACTCTCACCCCCTGGGTCTCCACTCTCACCCCCGGGGTCTCTACTCTCACCCCGGGGTCTCCACTCTCACCCCGGGGTCTCCACTCTCACCCCCGGGGTCTCCACTCTCACCCCCGGGGTCTCTACTCTCATCCCCGGGGTCTCTACTCTCCCCGGGGTCTACACTCACTCCCCCGGGGTCTCTACTATCACCTCCGGGGTCTCCACTCTCACTCCCGGGGTCTCTACTCTCACCCCCGGGGTCTCAACTCTCACAGCCGGGGTCTCCACTCTCACCCCCGGGGTCTCTACTCTCATCCCCGGGGTCTCTACTCTCACCCCGGGGTCTACACTCACACCCCCGGGGTCTCTACTCTCATCCCCGGGGTCTCTACTCTCACCCCCGGGGTCTACACTCACACCCCCGGGGTCTCTACTCTCACCCCCGGGGTCTCCACTCTCACTCCCGGGGTCTCTACTCTCACCCCAGGGGTCTCTACTCTCACCCCAGGGGTCTCCAGTCACACCCCCGGGGTCTCTACTCTCACCCCCGGGGTCTCTACTCTCACCCCCGGGGTCTCTACTCTCACCCCCGGGGTCTCCACTCTCACTCCCGGGGTCTCTACTCTCACCCCCTGGGACTCCACTCACACCCCCGGGGTCTCTACTCTCACCCCGGGGTCTCCACTCACACCCCGGGGTCTCCACTCACACCCCCGGGGTCTCCACTCCACACCCCGGGGTCTCCCTCACCCCGGGGTCTCCACTCACACCCCCGGGGTCTCCACTCACACCCCGGAGAGGGTACCTCAGATGGGTTCGTTTCAGTTGGTGTCTCATCCCCAAAACTTGCATACAAAATTACGTAAGTACTCGAGCATAGAACATATGGAAAAATACATTATAAAACACATAATAAAATTATGTACTTTATGCATGAGTATATAACTTTTCTTAGTAGAAATACTAAGTTAGATATTGCAACACTCTTAGATTCTTTATAATATATAGTATATATATATATATATATATATATATATATATATATATATATATATATATATATATATATATATATAATGTCGTGCCGAATAGGTAAAATTGGTCAGTTAACAAGAATTCATTTAAAATTAAGTCCTTTCTAAAATTTTCTCTCATACGTTTAAAGATATATATTTTTTTTCATTTATGTTTATGTAAAAATTAATAATTTTATACCAAAAGAACGTTATAATTTAATAATAAACAAACACAATGAAACATTTTTTTTCGTTAGGTTCAGAATGATTTTTGCGAAATTATTGCATACACAAATTTTCGCTTGCCTTATTCGGCAAGAAGAGCGTTGCTATTTAAGCCAAAATCGCGTTTTACCTATTCGGCACGACATTACACCACGAACGAGTGGTATTTAAGCATCGAACCCGTGTTGTTTTAGCCCGCCTTATGGTGAGCAAAAATTCCACTAAGCTCTAACCCACGGGACCATGCAATCCTACAAGAATCACGCACCCAGCAGAGCTTGGTGTTGTACCGTGATCCGAGGACATACGATGGTGTGGGAGCCTCAGAGCTAATTTCATTCTACTCCCCGTTTGGTGTACCAGCCTCCACAAGCAGTAAATATACTATTGTAACCACGCACGAATGAGTACTATTTAATCCGAGGACATACGATGGTGTGAGTGCCTAGCTCTGCTGGGTGCGTAATTTTTGTAAGATTGTATGGTCCCGTGGGTTAGAGTGTTGTGGAATTTTCGCTCACACATCGCTACAACACGATGTGTTAGTAGAGTATGTAAAAGAAGGAAATTAAAAGTGAATATAAGAAAGAGTAAGGTGATGAGGATAACAAAAAATTAGGTAACGGAAGATTGGATATCAGATTGGAGGGAGAGAGTATGGAGGAGGTGAATGTATTCATATATTTGGGAGTGGACGTGTCAGCGGATGGGTCTATGAAAGATGAGGTAAATCATAGAACTGACGAGGGGAAAAAGGTGAGTGGTGCACTGAGGAGCTTGTGGAGATAAAGAACTCTGTCCAATGAATCAAAGAGGGGAATGTATGAGAGTATAGTTATACCAACAGTCTGGTATGGGTGTGAAGCATGGGGCTTGGACTTCCAGCAAGCATGCGTGAGCATGTTAGATATGAGCGAATGGAGACAAATGGTTTTTAAGACTTGACGCGCTGTTGGAGTGTAAACAAGGTAACATTTATGAAGGGATTCAGGGAAACCGGCAGGCCGGACTTGATTCCAGGAGATGGGAAGTACAGTATCTGCACTCTGAAAGAGGGGTGCAGTTGGATAACTGTGGAGTAGGCATGCCTCTGGCAAGACAGTGATGGAGTGAATGATGATGAAAACTTTTCTTTTTCGGGCCACGCTGCCTTGGTGGGAAACGGCCGATGTGTTATATAATATATATATATATATATATATATATATATATATATATATATATATATATATATATATATATATATATATATATATTATGCCAAAAATCGCGAACAAGCGATGCAAGATGCAAAACAACTACAGGGGGAGTTGAAAGATAGCTCTAGGCCTTTCGTGCTACAATCAACACATCATCAGGAGCTTGCAATGTTGCAGAAAAGAGGATGGAATCCGAGCAAAGGGGTTAAGAGTGAGCTTTTTTGCTCACTCTGGCTAGACAAAATATCCGCCTTCTTTCTATCATCACTCCCGCTCCGCGGTGCCAGACCAGACTATTTATATTGGAAAGAAAATATTATTGTAACATAAAATGTGAGAATGAGATTCCCCATGAGAGTGAAAATTTGGTGTAAATCCTGGGGACTTGATGTGGTGACCTCGCTGGGGACTTGATGTGGTGACCTCGCTGGGGACTTGATGTGGTGACCTCGCAGGGGACTTGATGTGGTGACCTCGCTGGGGACTAGATGCGGTGACCTCGCTGGGGACTCAATGTGGTGACCTCGCTGGGGACTTGATGTGGTGACCTCGCTGGGGACTTGATGTGGTGACCTCGCTGTGGAATAGATGTGGTGACCTCGCTGGGGACTTGATGTGGTGACTCGCTGGGTACTCTGTATGTTGTGCGCCGTTATTACCGCTAGACCCGTAAGTATTTAGATCCTATTTTCAATGTAATAGTGACACTAGTATTCCCTCCAAACAAATCAACAAAAATAAACTATTTATCAACACACAAATATGTAATGGTGAGTTCACACTAAATGTAAACAGAGTTTTGATATTTTTAACTGCCATTTAACACGTTGTTATGGCCATAAACAAAATAGAAATCCTGTCAGAGTGCAAAGTATTTAAAAGGATTCCGTTTCCCATGATATTATCTCCTTGGAATGTGTTGTCTAGCAGCAGAAGTGCTGTTGTCTAGCAGCAGCAGTGCTGTTGTCTAGCAGCAGCAGTGCTGTTGTCTAGCAGCAGCAGTGCTGTTGTCTAGCAGCAGCAGTGCTGTTTGTCTAGCAGTAGCAGTGTTGTCTAGCAGCAGCAGTGTTGTCTAGCAGCAGCAGTGCTGTTGTCTAGCAGCAGCAGCAGTGCTGTTGTCTAGCAGCAGCAGTGCTGTTGTCTAGCAGCAGCAGGTTTTGTTGCGTGTGTGTCTGGCAGCAGTGTTGTCTGCAGCAGTGTGTGCTGCTGTTGTTAGCAGCAGCAGTGCGTTGCTAGCAGCAGCAGTGTTGTTGTCTAGGCAGCACAGTGTAGTGTCTAGCAGCAGCAGTGTGTTGTCTAGCAGCAGCAGTGTGTTGTCTAGCAGCAGCAGTGTGTTGTCTAGCAGCAGCAGTGTTGTTGTCTAGCAGCAGCAGTGTGTTGTCTAGCAGCAGCAGGTGTTGTTGTCGCAGCAGTCTGTTGCTAGCAGCAGCAGTGTTTTGTCTAGCAGCAGCAGTGTTGTTGTCTAGCAGCAGCAGTGTGTTGTCTAGCAGTTCAAGCAGTGTTGTTGCCAGTCTGCAGAGCAGCAGTGTGTTGTCTAGCAGCAGTGCTGCCAGTGTTGTTGTCTAGCAGCAGCAGTGTTGTTGTCAGCAGCAGCAGTGTTGTTGTCTAGCAGCATTGTCAGCTGCTGTTGTCTAGCAGCAGCAGTGTTGTTGTCTAGTAGCAGCAGCAGTGCTGTTGTCTAGCAGCAGCAGTGTTGTTGTCTAGCAGCAGCAGCGTCTAGCAGTGCTGTTGTCTCAGAGCATGCTGTTGTCTAGCAGCAGCAGTGCTGTTGTCTAGCAGCAGCAGTGTTGTTGTCTAGCAGCAGCAGTGCTGTTGTCTAGCAGCAGCAGTGTTGTTGTCTAGCAGCAGCAGTGCTGTTGTCTAGCAGCAGCAGCAGTGCTGTTGTCTATCAGCAGCAGCAGTGCTGTTTTCTAGCAGCAGCAGTGTTGTTGTCTAGCAGCAGCAGTGGTGTTGTCTAGCAGCAGTGTTGTTGTCTAGCAGCAGCAGCAGTGCTGTTGTCAGCAGAGCAGCAGTGCTGTTGTCTCAGCAGCAGCAGTGTGTTGTCTAGCAGCAAGCAGCAGTGTTGTTTTCTGCAGACAGCATGTTGTCAACAGCAGCAGCAGTGTTGTTGTCAAGCAGCAGCAGCAGCGTGTTGTCTAGCAGCAGCAGCAGCAGCAGTGTTATTGTCTAGTGCAGCAGCAGTGTATGCTAGAGCAGACAGCATCAGTGTTGTTGTCTAGCAGCAGCAGCAGTGTTGTTGTCTAGCAGCAGCAGCATGTTGTTGTCTAGCAGTAGCAGCAGTGTTGTTGTCTGCGGGTCTGTTGTCTAGCAGCAGAGCAGAACGCAGCGTGTTGTTGTCTAGCAGCAGCAACGTGTGTTTGTCTAGCAGCAGCAACAGTGTGTGTCTAGCAGCAGTTGTTGTCTAGCAGCAGCAGTGTTGTTGTCTAGCAGCAGCAGTGTTGTTGTCTAGCAGCAGCAGTGTTGTTGTCTAGCAGTAGCAGCAGTGTTGTTGTCTAGCAGCAGCAGTGGATGTCTAGCAGCAGCAGTGTTGTTGTCTGCAGCACAGATTGTTGTCTAGCAGCAGCAGTGTTGTTGTCTAGCGTAGCAGCAGTGTTGTTGTCTAGCAGTAGCAGCAGTGTTGTTGTCTAGCAGCAGCAACAGTGTAGATGTCCAGCAGCAGCAGTGTTATTGTCTAGCAGCAGCAGTGTTGTTGTCTAGCAGCAGCAGTGTTGTTGTCTAGCAGTAGCAGCAGTGTTGTTGTCTAGCAGTAGCAGCAGTGTTGTTGTCTAGCAGCAGCAGCAGGCGTGTTATTGTCTGCAGCAGCAGAGCAGCAGTGTTGTTGTCTAGCAGCAGCAGCAGTGTTGTTGTCTAGCAGCAGCAGTGTTGTTGTCTAGCAGTAGCAGCAGTGTTGTTGTCTAGCAGTAGCAGCAGTGTTGTTGTCTAGCAGCAGCAGCAGCAGCAGTGTTATTGTCTAGCAGCAGCAGCAGCGCAGCAGCAGCAGCAGCAGCATCAGTGTTGTTGTCTAGCAGCAGTAGCAGCAGCAGTATTGTTGTCAAGCAGAAGCAGCAGTGTTGTTGTCTAGCAGCAGCAGTGTTGTTGTCTAGCAGCAGCAGTGTTGTTGTCTAGCAGCAGCAACAGCAGCAGTGTTGTTGTCTAGCAGTAGCAGCAGTGTTGTTGTCTAGCAGTAGCAGCAGCAGTGTTGTTGTCTAGCAGCAGCAGTAGCAGCAGCAGTGTTGTTGTCTAGCAGCAGCAGCAGTGTTGTTGTCTAGCAGCAGCAGCAGTGTTGTTGTCTAGCAGCAGCAGCAGTGTTGTTGTCTAGCAGCAGCAGCAGTGTTGTTGTCTAGCAACAGCAGCAGTGTTGTTGTCTAGCAGCAGCAGCAGTGTTGTTGTCTAGCAACAGCAGCAGTGTTGTTGTCTAGCAGCAGCAGCAGCAGCAGTGTTGTTGTCTAGCAGCAGCAGCAGTGTTGTTGTCTAGCAGCAGCAGCAGTGTTGTTGTCTAGCAGCAGCAACAGTGTTGTTGTCTAGCAGCAGCAGCAGCAGCGCAGTGTTGTTGTCTAGCAGCAGCAACAGTGTTGTTGTCTAGCAGCAGCAGCAGCAGCAGCAGTGTTGCGGAGCAAGTGTTGTTCCCAAGGTAATATTCGGCTCCACTGTTATTTACGACCTTAGAATCATCAATGTAAAATGAAGCTGCGATTATATCTGTACATCAACGTTGAACAATAAGACCAATACCAGTATTGTTTACTACACTGTGCTTGCCAATATTGTAACAACCTCAGTCATTGATAGAAGGCCTGGTCTGGGACCAGTCGCGGGGCGATGACTCCAACACTTCACGAGGCCTGGTCTGGGACCAGTCGCGGGGCGATGACTCCAACACTTCACGAGGCCTGGTCTGGGACCAGTCGCGGGGCGATGACTCCAACACTTCACGAGGCCTGGTCTGGGACCAGTCGCGGGGCGATGACTCCAGCACTTCACGAGGCCTGGTCTGGGACCAGTCGCGGGGCGATGACTCCAACACTTCACGAGGCCTGGTCTGGGACCAGTCGCGGGGCGATGACTCCAGCACTTCACGAGGCCTGGTCTGGGACCAGTCGCGGGACTATGGTTACAGAACACTATACTAGTGCATCGTAGTGACCTTTTTCAGATTTAATTTCCTGGGTTTTTGTGTATCCATGTGCTCTCTCAGTACCATCCACAGGATAGAGATGGAGTGTATAATAAACTAGCCACTACTGTCCACAGGATGGATACAGGTTGCACAATAAATTAGCCACTACTATGCCACAGTGATATCAATGTTTTCTGCAAGTCATACACCTGTATGATATCATGTTAATGATATCCAAGACGCTATCATATTCTGAGTCATCCCTCAGCAGGGATACTACTGCTGAGGCTGCAGGTAAACCCATAAGCACTCCAGGTAAAACACAAGCACTGCAGGTATTGTTATCGGAGTCGTCACCGTAAATCATCGTTGACCTCGGGCCATACGTTCATTATTATAATTATTATTATTAATTATTATTATTATTAAGACGAAGCGCTGAACTCATTAGTTATAACAGAAGCAACGAACAGCGTTAGTTACAACAGTAGCAACAACGAACAACATTAGTTATAACAGCAGCAACAACGAACAGCATTAGTTATAACAGCAGCAACAACGAACAGCATTAGTTATAACAGCAGCAATAACGAACAGCATTAGTTATAACAGCAGCAATAACGAACAGCATTAGTTATAACAGCAGCAACAACGAACAGCATTAGTTATAACAGCAGCAACAACGAACAGCATTAGTTATAACAGCAGCAATAACGAACAGCATTAGTTATACCAGCAGCAACAACGAACAGCATTAGTTATAACAGCAGCAACAACGAACAGCATTAGTTATAACAGCAGCAACAACGAACAGCATTAGTTATAACAGCAGCAACAACAAACAGCATTAGTTATAACAGCAGCAACATCGAACAGCATTAGTTATAACAGTAGCAACAACGAACAGCATTAGTTATAACAGCAGCAACAACGAACAGCATTAGTTATAACAGCAGCAAAAACGAACAGCATTAGTTATAACAACAGCAGCAACGAACAGCGTTAGTTATAACAACAGTAAACCTATCATTAACACCTGTATTTAAAGTGTCCGCTCACTGATAGACCTGGAAGTTCTAAACAAGAATCATTCATTTGCTAGTAACAGATAAACGGCCTAGTTGCTTGGCCTATTGTGTGTTCTATGGTCTTGCACTGCCGTGGCCTGGTAGGCAAAGCTCTCGCTTCATATGCTGAGGGATCCGTGGTTCGATTCCCGGCAAGGGTGGAAACACTGGACGTGTTTCCTTATATCTGCTGCCCCTCTTCACTCATCAGTAAAATGGGTACCTGGGTGTTAGTCGACTGGCGTGGGTCGCATCCTGGGACAAAATTGACCTAATTTTCCCGAAATGCTCTGCATAACAAGCGTCTTTCTATATAGTAGTATGTTATTGATGTCACCTAAGCCAGTATACCTTCTAGAAATAAAGATATTATTATTATTATCTTATGATCTTTCTGTATAGTAGTATGTTATTGATGTCACCTAAGCCAGTATACCTTGTTGAAATAAATATATTATTATTATTATTATTATCTTATTATCTTTCCATATAGTAGTATGTTATTGATGTCACCTAAGCCAGTATACTTGTAGAATAAAGATATTATTATTATTATTATTATTATTAATATTATTAATATTATTATTATTATTATACGATGTGTACACTGAGAAATGATATATGAGAGAAAATGTGAAACATAAATCAATGTTCTTGAAAGTATAATCAATTACTGAACTGCAGATGAGAAAAGTTGACACTAGATTAATTTACACAAGATTAATGGTAATGATGGAACTGTTTTTTTTATTTCAAAATATTGCTGAACTGAGGTTCGAAGTTTGAGGAGTCAATTACTAGAAAGGATTTCAAATGCTGATCAGATAAATTTGTGCAATATTTGGACATTTTTGAAAATGTTTGTTCACAAAGGTACGTTGTACCAAAAACTGATACAAATCCACAAGCAAATCTCTTCAAATTTGGAAACTGTTCAGGCTGTAAAGATTGATCAAATTGGATCAGATTTCCTTTTTCATACTTTTCTTTCAACATGTCATCTGACTGGAGATCAATAATTTCCATTTGAAACTGACTTGGCAGTGTTTCAGCACTGCAGTCAAATAGATTTTGAAACAGCTTGATTTAATCTGTTTTTTTTTATCAAGATCAGGAAATCGTTTCTGAAATTGTTTTTGCAAGTCATTAATGATTTCTGTTGCAAATGAAAGAAATTCTGCTTCACTTTTTTTCTATATAGTAGTATGTCATTGATGTCAGCTAGGAATGTATACCTTGTACATGTACTTGTAGAAATATAAATATATTATAAAGAAAAACTAGCCACTACCGTTTCGGGGATGGATATGAAACACACAATAAACTAGCCACTACCATCCACAGGATGGATGTGAAACACACAATAAACTAGCCACTAGCGTTCAGGAGATGGATGTGAAACACTATAAACTAGTCACTACCGTAACAGTTGAAAACAGAATCAGTAACAACGCCAGTAACAGGAGCAGGAACACTACCAGTAGTAGCAGCAACACTACCACCAACAGGCGCTAAGAACCGTGCCAGTAACAGTAGCAGCAACAACAATACTACCAGCAGGAGCCAGGAACAACACTAATAACAGCTGAATTAAGAGCAGCAGCAACAGTGGTGGGGGTGGTTGTGGTGGTGGTTGTGGTGGTGGTTGTGGTTGTGGTAGTGGTGGGTAGTGGTTGTGGTGGTGGGGTGGGGTGGGGTTGGGTGGGGTGGGGTGGGGTGGGGTGGGGGTTAAAGAATCACCATTCGCCTGTAAGCTTCGTAAACTGAGGTTAATCTACTAAAAACCCTGACCATGATACCCTGAGAGCCCACCTGCCCTGACCATGATACCCTGAGAGCCCACCTGCCCTGACCATGATACCCTGAGAGCCCACCTGCCCTGACCATGATACCCTGAGAGCCCACCTGCCCTGACCATGATACCCTGAGAGCCCACCTGCCCTGACCATGATACCCTGAGAGCCCATCTGCCCTGACCATGATACCCTGAGAGCCCACCTGCCCTGACCATGATACCCTGAGGCCCACCTACCCTGACCATGATACCCTGAGAGCCCACCTGCCCTGACCATGATACCCTGAGAGCCCACCTGCCCTGACCATGATACCCTGAGAGCCCACCTGCCCTGACCATGATACCCTGAGAGCCCACCTGCCCTGACCATGATACCCTGAGGCCCATCTGCCCTGACCATGATACCCTGAGAGCCCACCTGCCCTGACCATGATACCCTGAGAGCCCACCTGCCCTGACCATGATAACCTGAGAGCCCACCTGCCCTGACCATGATACCCTGAGAGTCCACCTGCCCTGACCATGATACCCTGAGAGTCCACCTGCCCTGACCATGATACCCTGAGAGTCCACCTGCACTAACCATGATGCCCTGAGAGCCCTTCTGCCCTGACCATGATATCCTTGGCATACCTGTGGCCTGCTTCGGAAGTCCCTCAACAAAACAGTCAGGTCAAGGACCAGGTTTTCTTGACTCAACACCTGCAGAACCCTGCCAAGTGCTCTCTTGAAAACCGACAATGTCGGTCGAAGAATCTTGAACCACGGGTGTCGAACCACGGGTGTCGAACCACGGGTGTCGAACCACGGGTGTCGAACCACGGGTGTCGAACCACGGGTGTTAACAGTGTTCTCTAATTGTTCCAATAGCTCCCTTGATTTGTATCCGTTTATTCTGCACTTGCTCAGTATCTCTCACTCGTGTCAGTTGTTACGGTGCTGCACAGGTTAAGTTTCGAGGTCTTAGAAGTACTACTTCTGATAATATACGAATGTATATATCTGGAAAGAACATTACTAGTGCTTTTCAGGCTTTACTGAACCTAAGAAAACAATAAATAATCTCTCTGTGTTTTCTCAACACTGACATCTTACCGAACATGAAGAAGTGTGAAAAAAAAAGTATTATCAGTGAGCATAAGTCCTTACAAAAGTACTATCAACTGCACTGGAGTGATGACTCGATTCGAATCTTCTCCCGTGCATCCCTATTTTCCTTCGCTGTTTTATCTATACAAGTTAGGTTGGTGTTGATAATAAATATTCCCAAGTGTTGTACATGTGTCTTCCTCGGCTGTGAGTTAGGTTCAGTAGCCTGGCATTAATGGTTCTAGATCTCCTACCAGTTCCTTCCCTCCTGTGTCCACATCTGAGTGTGTTTCGCGTCCTGTTCTTGCTGCTTTATCGATCTTTTGTTTCGGTTCCAAGTGGTTGGAATTTGTTTAACAGTTGGGCTATCGTATTTACTTTCCGTAGCGCAGTTGGGAATTTTGTTGGAGTTAGAGTGAAGTTTATCTGGTCGATGATTACCAGAAGAGCCGACCTCCCACACCCAGCTGCTGTTACCCGCAAGTACCAGCTGCTGCTCTGCTCTCTGCTCTCTCTCTCTTCTCTCTCTCTCTCTCTCTCTCTCTCTCTCTCTCTCTCTCTCTCTCTCTCTTCTCTCTCTCTCTCTCTCTCTCTTCTCTCTCTCTCTCTCTCTCTCTCTCTCTTCTTTTTTTTTTTTTTTCTCTTTCTCTCTCTCTCTCTCTCTCTCTCTCTCTGTCATCACACACACAATAACAAAAATTATGAAAATAAACACATGCGCTATGCGGAAGTATTGCATCCGCACAAAAACAAATAATAATAAATAAAGGAAAATATCAATTATATATATATATATATATATATATATATATATATATATATATATATATATATATATATATATATATATAATAACAAAATCTCTCAAAGAAATCAGAATTACGAAAATAGGACAGCAAAACTAAAACATCAAAGTTAAGAGAATGTCAACCAAAAATATGGTAGGCGGTTATAAGATAATAAATGTGTCTGTGTCAACCAGAATTATTATTTTTTTTATTACTGGTGGATGAGGTAAATTATGATTCTCAGATTCATAAGAATTCAGTGATTGGGTGGATCTATAACACTGTAATGATGTGAAGGCGATCAAGAACAGATCTAACACACTATGATAAAATGAAGATCGTGAAGAAGACCAGATATACCACATTATGATAACATGAAGATCATGAAGAACAATCACAGAGGGATTTGCTATGTCTTTTTCCACGTCTTGTCGGTACAACAATACCAGTTCTCGTCTTGATATGTGCAAATAGCGATGGGTACCAAAAATACTCTAGCTAGCAGAATGGAAGCTCTATTAATGTGTCGCCTCGAGGCAATGCTAGAGAAAGTTTGAAGACTAAGCTTGAGAAAGCTTGGAGGATAAGCTTGAGATGAAGACTGAACTTGAAGTCTCCATTCTGTTAAAAAAAATGCTCAGTTCATTTATTCTACAAGCTCTTGCTCCCATACTGTAATGTTGCAGTAACAAGGCTTCGCCCTGGTTAACACTACTGCTAGCAGTACACCCTATACACAGCCTGGCTTCGCCCTGGTTAACACTACTGCTGGCAGTACACCCTATACACAGCCTGGCTTCGCCCTGGTTAACACTACTGCTAGCAGCACACCCTATACACAGCCTGGCTTCGCCTTGGTTAACACTACTGCTGGCAGTACACCCTATACACAGCCAGGCTTAGCCTTGGTTAACACTACTGCTGGCAGTACACCCTATACACAGCCAGGCTTAGCCTTGGTTAACACTACTGCTGGCAGTACACCCTATACACAGCCTGGCTTCGCCCTGGTTAACACTACTGCTGGCAGTACACCCTATACACAGCCTGGCTTCGCCCTGGTTAACACTACTGCTGGCAGTACACCCTATACACAGCCTGGCTTCGCCCTGGTTAACACTACTGCTGGCAGTACACCCTATACACAGCCTGGCTTCGCCCTGGTTAACACTACTGCTGGCAGTACACCCTATACACAGCCAGGCTTAGCCTTGGTTAACACTACTGCTGGCAGTACACCCTATACACAGCCTGGCTTAGCCTTGGTTAACACTACTGCTGGCAGTACACCCTATACACAGCCTGGCTTCGCCTTGGTTAACACTTCTGGCAGTGTGCCCTATACACACACACACACACACACACAAAGATGATTAAACCAAATGCAGCATAAACACTCAGTCTCAATGGCCCTTCATTTGAACACTTACATAAGTGTTCACTTGTTGAGGAGTACAGAGACAGACTGTGCACCACGCTGTGCCATAGTATCTTGCAAAAATAAGTTACTTAAACTGTGAGCTGATATCCGAAAAACTTCTTGTTATATGTAACTGCACAAATGACTAAATTGTAAATATTGAATAGTCACGTTCAATCCTGTGAACACATTTTAAGGCCCTGTTCCTAGGCCTTTGTGTAACAATATACTCTCGCGCTGTCCTCCACAGTATGGATATGGGATGAACAAAGAACTAGCAACTACCGTCCACAGGATGGATATAGGGTACACAAAGAACTAGCCACTACCGTCCACAGGATGGATATAGGGCACACAAAGAACTAGTCACTGCCGTCCACAGGATGGATATAGGGCACACAAAGAACTAGTCACTGCCGTCCACAGGATGGATATAGGGCACACAAAGAACTAGCCACTACCGTCCACAGGATGGATATAGGGCACACAAAGAACTAGCCACTGCCGTCCACAGGATGGATATAGGGTACACAAAGAATTAGCCACTGTCGTTCTCAGGCTGGATATTAGGGTACACAGTAAACTAGCAACTACCATCCACAGGATAGGTATTGGGGTACACAATAAACTAGCCACTACCATCCACAGAACAGGGGGTGCACAATAAACTAGCCACTACCATCCACAGGATAGGTACTGGGGTACGCAATATATTAGCAAAAAGTTAAAATACTTTTTTTATTTAGGATAAGAAGAATGATATCAGGAACATTTGTCGCCTTATCAATAAAAAAAAAACATTGCGTACGCGAACTACTAAACCCTCATGAGTCATCCAGCAGAAGGAATGATACAGGCTCTAACCGCCGGATAGTAATCTCCAGATAGATGAGCTTCCTAACTGCACTAATCTAGTTGATCTGAAATTTCCTCAGAGACTCCCTCAAGTCATTGACATGTGTGAGTGTCCAGTCCTCCAGTGCACACCACCAGTGTTGACCCCTCACTGTAAACAAGGAAACACACACACACACACACACACAGTGAAGAGGCGGGGCCAGGAGCTATGAATCGACCCCTGCAACCACAAATAAGGAGGGACAAATAGGTGAGTCACACAGGGCGGGGCCGGAACTTATGACTCGTTCCTTCACACACAATATGACTACAACAGTAGACTAGTGGCCAAACAGAGCAACCAGGACATGACAAAATAACTAAGCTATGACAAGAACACACCAGCATACACAGACAAGAACACACCAGGATAGCCAGGACATGAACACTGATACCATAACAAAAAACATCAGGATAACCAGAAAGGGAGACACAGGGAAGCCATACAAGAACACACCAGGATAGCATGACATGAACAAGGATAATGACAAAACACAGATAACTATGACAAGAACACACCAGGATAGCCATGACAAGAACACACCAGGGTAGCCATGACAAGAACACACCAGGATAGCCATGACAAGAACACACCAGGATAACCATGACAAGAACACACCAGGATAGCCATGACATGAACACACTAGGATAGCCATGACAAAAACACACCAGGATAACCATGACAAGAACACACCAGGATAGCCATGACAAGAGCACACTAGGATAGCCATGACAAGAACACACCAGATTTGATAGATGAAAAACCACACCAGGGGAACCAGAACAAGACGACACTGAGCTACACCAGGTCACCACATGTGTTGCCTGCACCAGGTCACTACATGTGTTGCCTGCACCAGGTCACTACATGTGTTGCCTGCACCAGGTCACTACATGTGTTGCCTGCACCAGGTCACTACATGTGTTGCCTGCACCAGGTCACTACATGTGTTGCCTGCACCAGGTACTACATGATTGCCTGCACCAGGTCACTACATGTTTTGCCTGCACAAGGTCACCATGTGTGTTGCCTGCACCAAGTCACCATGTGTGTTGCCTGCACCAGATCACCACCTGTTGCCTGCACCAGGTCACCATATGTGTTGCCTATACCAGGTCACTACTTGTGTTGCCTATACCAGGTCACTACATGTATTGCCTATACCAGGTCACTACATGCATTGCCTATACCAGGGCACTACATGTGTTGCCTGCCTAGTATGGACCAACAGGCCTGCACCATGTGACCACATATGTTGCCTGCCAGGTCACCACATGTGTTCCTGACCAGGTCACATGTTTCCTGCACCAGGCCACATATGCTGACTGCACCAGGTCACTACATGTGTTGCCTGCACCAGATCACATGTGTTACCTGCACCAGGTCACTACATGTGTTACCTGCACTAGGTCACTACATGTGTTGCCTGCACCACAGATTATGTCTCCTGGTTACTCTATCTTCAAGTTACCAACCTCGGAGGATTACTAACGGGATAGTCCAAGAAAACCCCGGATAACCAAGATTAGCTAGGATAACCCAAGAAAATCCAGGATGACTAACAACACTGCGACCCACACCACTGCGACACACAACACTGCAACCCCACAACACTACGACCAACAACACTGCGACCCACAACACTGCAACATCACAACACTGCAACCCACAACACTGCAACCCCACAACACTGCAACCCCCCAACACTGCAACCCCACAACACTGCGATCCACAACACTGCAACCCCAAAACACTGCGACCCACAACACTGCGACCCACAACACTGCAACCCAAACACTGCGACCCACAACACTGCGACCCACAACACTGCGACCCACAACACTGCGACCCTCAACTCTGCGACCCATAACAGTGCAACCAACACCACTGCGACCCACAACACTGCGACCCACAACACTGCGACCCACAACACTGCGACCCACAACACTGCGACCCACAACACTGCAACCCACAACTCTGGGACCCACAACACTGCAACCAACAACACTGCAACCCACAATGCGACCCACAACACTGCGACCCACAACACTGTAACCCACACCACTGCGACCCTTAACACTGCGACCCATAACAGTGCAACCCACACCACTGCGACCCACAACACTGCAACCCACAACACTGCACCCACAACACTGCACCCACAACTGCGACCCACACACTGCACCCACACACTGCACTCACAACACTGAGTCCCACAACACTGCAACCCCAAAACACTGCAACCCACAACATGCGACCCACTACACTGCGACCCACAACACTGCAACCCCAACACTGCAACGCACAACACTGCGACCCCAAAGCACTGCAACCCCCAACACTGCAACGCACAACACTGCAACGCACAACACTGCAACCCCACAACACTGCAACCCCCCAACACTGCAACCCCACAACACTGCGATCCACAACACTGCAACCCCACAACACTGCGACCCACAACACTGCGACCCAGAACACTGCGACCCAGAACACTGCGACCCAAAACACTGCGACCCACAACACTGCGACCCAAACACTGCGACCCACAACACTGCGACCCACAACACAGCAACCCCACAACACTGCGACCCACAACACTGCAACCCACACCACTGCGACCCACAACACTGTGACTCACAACACTGCGACCACAACACTGCGACCCACAACACTGCGACACACAACACTGCGACCCACAACACTGCAACCCCACAACACTACGACCACAACACTGCGACCAACAACACTGCAACCCCAAACACTGCGACCCACAACACTGCGACCCACAACACTGCGACCCACAACACTGCAACCCCAGCACTGCGACCCAACATGCAACCAAACCACTGCGAACCGCACCACAACACTGCGACCCACAACACTGCGACCCACAACACTGCGACCCACAACTCTGGGACCCACAACACTGCAACCAACAACACTGCGACCCACAGCACTGCAACCCACAATGCTACCCACAACACTGCGACCCACAACACTGCAACCCCACAGCACTGCGACCCTCAACACTGCGACCCATAACAGTGCAACCCACACCACTGCGACCCACAACACTGCAACCCCACAACACTGCAACTCCACAACACTGCGACCCACCACACTGCGACCCACAGCACTGCAACTCACAACACTGAGTCCCACAACACTGCAACCCCAAAACACTGCAACCCACAACATGCGACCCACTACACTGCGACCCACAACACTGCAACCCACAACACTGCGACCCCAAAGCACTGCAACCCCCAACACTGCAACGCACAACACTGCAATCCACAACACTGCGACCCCAACACTGCAACGCACAACACTGCAACCCACAACACTGCAACCCCACAACACTGCAACCCCACAACACTGCAACCCCACTACACTGCAACCCCACTACACTGCGACCCACAACAATGCGACCCACAACACTGCGACCCACAACACTGCACCACAACACTGCGACCCCACAACTCTGAGACCAACAACACTGCGACCCACAACTCTGGGACCCACATCACTGCAACTCAGAACTCTAGGACCCACAACACTGCAACCCACAACACTGCGACCCACAACACTGCAACCTACAACCTGCGACCCAGAACACTGCGACCCAGAACACTGCGACCCACAACACTGTGACCCACAACAATGTGACCCACAACACTGTGACCCACTACACTGTGACCCACAACACTGTGACCCACAACACTGTGACCCACAACACTGTGACCCACAACACTGTGACCCACTAACACTGTGACCCACAACACTGTGACCCACAACACTGTGACCCACAACACTGTGACCACAACACTGTGACCCACAACAATGTGACCCACAACACTGTGACCCACAACACTGCTAACATCGTGAAATTTGATCTACCATAGACATTAAATAAGGGAAGTGATGTTTCGGTGTGTAAGTCATCAGTAATTTTGAATCTCGCGTCGTTTCTAAAAGTGCATAATGTTGGGTGAAACAAGGCAGCAGGTGTAAGGAAACACGTTTTGCCCCTCCCGGGGATTGAACCATCGTCCTTTGGGTTGTTAGCCGAATGCGGAAATTTAGCGCTAAGCTGTTCAATTGGAAGGTAATGTGGTCACTAGCGTGTCGAAATCTGAGTGTGTGTATCTACTCACAATCAGGTGTGTGTGTGGACACTCAGAATAGGCATAGTTAGTGTATACAGGCGTGTGCCTAGACAGTGTAGGTACATCTAGTGTACACATGTATATGTAGTGTTGACGCAGTGTACACGCAGTGTATGCGTAGTGTTGACGTAATATACACGCAGTGTATGCGTAGTGTTGACGCAGTGTACACGATCAGGTGTGTCTACAAGTCAAGATTGCCTGAGCACTAATCACATTCCTGATTGGCTATTCATTGAGGCACCAGGATACCTCAGCGCTCCTCACCCTCCTGACTGACTCTTCAGCGAGGTACCAAGATACTTCAGCGCTCCTCACCCTCCTGACTGACTCTTCAGCGAGGTATCAGGATACTTCAGCGCTCCTCACCCTCCTGACTGACTCTTCAGCGAGGTATCAAGATACCTCAGCGCTCCTCACCCTCCTGATTGACTCTTCAGCGAGGTACCAAGATCCCTCAGCGCTCTTCACCCTCCTGATTGACTCTTCAGCGAGGTACCAAGATCCTCAGCGCTCCTCACCCTCCTGATTGACTCTTCAGCGAGGTACCAAGATACTTCAGCGCTCCTCACCCTCCTGACTGACTCTTCAGCGAGGTACCAAGATACCTCAGCGCTCCTCACCCTCCTGACTGACTCTTCAGCGAGGTACCAAGATACTTCAGCGCTCCTCACCCTCCTGACTGACTCTTCAGCGAGGTATCAGGATACCTCAGCGCTCCTCACCCTCCTGATTGACTCTTCAGCGAGGTACCAAGATCCCTCAGCGCTCCTCACCCTCCTGATTGACTCTTCAGCGAGCCAAGATCCCCAGCGCTCCTCACCTCCTGATTGACTCTTCAGCAGTACCAAGATACTCAGCCTCCTCACCCTCCTGATGACTCTTCAGCGAGGTATCAGGATACCTCAGCGCTCCTCACCCTCCTGATTGAGTCTTCAACGAGGTACCGAGATACCTCAGCGCTCCTCACCCTCCTGATTGATTCTTCAGCCAGGTATCAGGATACCTCAGCGCTCCTCACCCTCTAATGGACTCTTCAGGGGTACCAAGATAAGGTAGCGAGGATAACCACTCTAAATATTCACGGGAAGTGCTAAACCCGTAGGGATCATACATTTATATTTTTTTCAATGCGAAGTTTAATACGCAGAAGTATTATTATGATTATTATTATTTTTATGATTATTAGTATTATTTATTACTAACATTTTTACATTAGTAACATTATTATTATTATTATTATTATTATTATTATTATTTTTTTTTTATTAGTAACATTTATTATTATTATTAGTAGTAGTAGAAGTAACGTATTATTATTATCAACATTTATTATTATAATTATTATTTATTTCTCTTCTCTGGAGGTGGTAGAGCCGACAGGGTGATACTACGCCTGGGAGATGGTAGATAGTCAGGTTCGACCAGGATATATTCATTTAATATCACGTACGTGCAAGTCCCTCCCAAGAAGTTCATTACTAGTCATCCCTTCCTGAAGTCCCTTGCAAATGCAACTGCTTAATAAATTTCTCGCCTAACTGTTAGTAATATATCGCAAATTATATACACTGATGGATCTAAGCAGGGAGGGTTGCATCTGCTCTTGTTGCCACCTCCCTAATTAAGAACGTAAGAACTATGCTGAGTTAGGTATAAAAATTAACAACTGCGCGCGCCTTCACTGCGAACTGAATTGTTTGCCATCCTAATGGCGCTAATGTTAACTTATGACACTGAACTTGACTCTTTGATTATTACTGATTCTATGTCATCACTGAAGACTCTTGACTCACATATTGACTTTAACAACTTGCTCAGTGGAGAAGACAGATATAGACATTAAAATATCCGGAAAAAAATTAATGTACAATTGTTATGGATTCCATCATACATTGGATTACTCCTTCATGATAAAGTTGACACGTTAGCCAAGAAAAAGAATTCTGAAGAAAGATGTAGAATATAACTCTGGTGTGCCTCTGTTTAGAATTAGGAATAATATTAGAAGGGAATTGAATAATGAAACTGGATGTTATAGGAATGCAGTTAGAAGTCTGAGTAGATCTATAACCCACTATGATAACATGAACGTAGATAAGTACGTTTATGGAGCAACTTGCAATGTGAACAGACTGACTGATGTTGTAGTGGCCAGGCTTAGGCTTGGCTACAAGTACTTCTGGCAGTTTGGCAGACACACAGATGATGATTAAACTAAATGCAAAGTACATGGTCGGCCCTATGGTCGCTATCTTGAATACTATGTGCTTAATTGCCCACTTATATTAAAGAATGTAGAGATAGGCAGTATAATAGCCTTTGCGATGTGTCAAGATATCTTATTAATGAAAATAAGATACCAGGCATATTAAGCAAATTCCCTAAATTTCGTTGCAACAGATAAGTCAACTGCAGATATAAATCAAGGTGTACTCCTGTTAACTCTTTTGGGGCCTAGTTCCTGGGCCTTTTGTGTATCCACATGCACTTGCGCTGCCGTCCACGCGATAGATACGGGTGCACAATCAACTAGGCGCTTCGGCGGCAAAATCTGAAAATCTGAATCCAAGGAAGAGCAAGGGGGCTCAAATCTCTTGGATCTAGAACCCTTCATCGGACAGCTCCAATTCCTTGGATCAGGAACGCTTCAACGGCATTAAGGAAGGTTGGGTAGAAGGGCACAAATATCGCTACGCTTCCCTAGATATTGTCGTATAGTAGAGACCACGGTGCCAACCATGGCTGGGTACGAGAACCCGGGCTGGGTATCCCTGTTAAGTGGTCGTCTATAATCACTAGCCGACATCACCCAAATGTATAATTTCAGTGAGTTCGCTGTGTTAAAAGGTCTACTGTGGCTTTCACGCGGTCTTCTCTTTTACGCACGGTGCCACCTCCTATAATTACACGGTGCCACCTCCTATAATTACACGGTGCCACCTCCTATAATTACACGGTGCCACCTCCTATAATTACACGGTGCCACCTCCTATAATTACACGGTGCCACCTCCTATAATTACACAGTGCCACCTATAATTACACGGTGATATCTATAATTACAGTGCCACCTATAATTACAGTGCCACAGCCTGTAATTAGAGGGTGCACCACCTATAATTACACGGTGGCACTGCATGTAATTACATGGTGCCACAGTCTACAATTACATAGTGCCACAATCTATAATTATACGGTGCTACGGTCTGTAATTACATAGTGCCGTAATCTACAATTACACGGTGCCACAACCTGTAATTACACGGTGCCCCCACCGCCTATAATTACACGGTGCCACAGCTCATAATTACACAGTTCCACATCCCATAATTGCATGGTGTCACAGTCTATAATTACACGGTAACAGAGCCTATAATTACATTGTCCCAGTGTATAATAACACAGTGCCACAGCTTATAATTACACAGTAACAGAGTCTATAATTACACGGAACCACAGCCTATAATTATACGGTGTCACAGCCTAAAATTACACCGAACCACAGTCTATAATTACACGGAATCACAGCCTATAATTAGACGGAATCACAGCCTATAATTACACGGTGCCACAGCCTATAATTACACGATGCCACAGCTTATAATTATACGGTGCCGCAGCCTACAATTATATGTCACAGCCTATAGTACAGTATCACGGCCTATAATCATATGGTACATAATTTAAAGGAACCATAGTCTATAATAACACTGTGCCGCATCCTATAATTACACGGTACCACAGCCTATAACTACACGGTTCCACAGTCTATAATTACATAATAACAGAGCCTATAATTACTCGGAACTACAGCCTATAATTATACGGTGCTACAGTGTATAATAATACGATGTTATGGCCTATAATTACACGGTGCCACAGTGTATATAATACGATGCTACAGCCTATAATTACATGGAACTACGATCTATAATACAGAGCCTTTAATTACATGGAACTACGGTCTATAATACAGAGCCTATAATTACATGGAACTACGGTCTATAATACAGAGCCTATAATTACATGGAACTACGGTCTATAATACGGTGCCACAGCTTATAATCACAAGGTGCTACAGCCTATAATTATACGGTGCTACTGCCTATAATAACACGATGCCTCAGCCTATAATAACACAGTGCCACAGGCTATAATTACACGATGCCACATCCTATAATTACATGGAACTACAGCCTATAATCACACAATACCACAGCGTATAATCACATTGTGCCACAGCCTATAATTACAGGGTGCCAGCCTATAATTACACGGTTCTACAGGCTATAATTACACGGTGCCACAGGCAATAATTACACTGTGCCACAGGCTATAATTAAACGGTGCCACAGCCTATAATTACACAGTAACAGAGCGTATAATTACATATAACTACAGCCAATAATCACACGGTGCCACAGCCTATAATCACACAGTGCCACAGCCTATAATCACACGGTGCCACATACATGACCATGGTTTTTGACAAAGTTGTCAGTAAAATTTTCTCTTTTTTTTTTTTAAATCTCACTTCACCTGAGATAGCTGAGGAGTGTGTGTGTTTGTGTGTGTGTATGTGTGTGTGTATGTGTGTGTGTGTGTGTGTGTGTGTGTGTGGGTGTGTGTGTGTGTAGGATGGAGGGACTAGGAGTAGATGCTAGGAAGCTGGTGCAACTTTACCAGGGGAAGTGCTAGATTTCTAACCTGATAAGTGTGTGCTAGGAGCAGCTGCTAGGAACCTGGGGTAACCAGAACTGCTAAATTGATGTGCTTGTGTGTGTGTGTGTGTGTGTGCGAGCTAGTAGGAGCTGCTAGGAGGCTGTGGTAGCCAGTACAGGAGAAAGAGAAGATTGGTACTCACCCAGTACATATCCTGCGGTGACCCGGTGTTTCCGTATAAACCCATCAGTTAAACCAGCTCCACGCGCCGCCTCCACTGTCTACCCTTCTCCTGCCTCCACTCAAACCAATCTTAGCATCACCTCTGCATTTATCAAACTTTTTTCTCCCCTTCTAATTCCCGTCCGCTTACATATTTGTTCTCGGATTATTACACACCAACAGTATTCGGCCGACACACGAGTGTTGGCGCACCCACAACGCTCCCACTACGCACGGCCAAGCGCAACTGTTTACAAAACCACTCCAGCGATTCCAGCCAACCAGGCACGGGGAAGAGGCGTGGCCTCTCGGTGGCCATCCAATCAGGAGGTGGGGAGGCGGAGAGACGGCGGTGCTGATTTGTGGAAAGTAGGGGCGTGGCTACACGACGAGACGTGTTGTAAACATCTCCGGTGAGGTGGGCGGGGCGTGTGTTGACGTGTGCGGCCACTCCGCAGGCAAGAGGGACATATGTTCGGGAAATATGTCTCCTCCCAATGAAAATGATAAGTATTACGGGCATTTGTGGAATTAAAACGGAAAAGTTGGTTCTAGAGTGAAGTCCTAACGAGACTGGCTGTGGAAAAGAAGAGAAAGAGAGAAAGTAATGTTCATATGGCGCTCATTGGCATAATGGAGGTGTTCTTTTTTTTAAATAATATTATTAATAATGTTGAAAAAAGAAGGAAGGGTCCAGTGATGTAGCCTGGGTTGTCAAGTATTGTTTTAGTGGTCAGAATGAGAGACGGGAGACGGGGATGGGGGGGGGAGACCACAGTCTCTTCTAATTGTTCACATATTTTCCGTCTCTCTATAAACACTGATTTCTTTTTAACTCCAAAATTTATTTACGAATGTTTTCTTCATTCGTGATTGTATATTCGGCATTTTCATCATATTTTCGTAATGTGTAAATATTATTTTAGTGGGACTCGGGTGCGTGTTTCCTGGCTGCCTCTTCCTTCGTCACCAATATTGATGTGATAAAATAAATCAATGAGAGAGCTGAGGGGCCGACGTCGTATTACCAGACTGAGGATCGAGCCTACACCACTCCATGCACTAAATGAACCCCTAAGGCTTTAGCGCTTCACGTAACATTCAACACATGAAGCAATGTTGAATTTTTTTTTACTGCAAAAGCCTAAACAAATCCATGTGTGGGAAGGACATTACATCACCGGACGGAGGATCGATCCTTCGCTTGTCCACACATTAATGACCCGTACTGCTTTAGCGCATTATATATATATATATATATATATATATATATATATATATATATATATATATATATATATATATATATATATATATATATATATTTGAAGGAATCCACAAATTGACTTTGTGTTAGCCACTAAACGTTCAGAGTTGTAAAAAAACAGATTATTCCCCAAAAAAAAAAATATGTAGAATTTTTTTCTATTTCTACTTTAATATGAATTCATATGGTGACCCCTGCAGGTTTAGCGCTTCACCATGGTTACTACAACAACAACTTCAATAATAATAATAATAATAATAATAATAATATAATTATTATTTTTGTTGTTAATAATAATTGTAATATTATTAATTTATTATTATTATTATTATTATTATTATTATTATTATTATTATTATTCTGTGACTGCCTATAGTTTAGGAAAACAGGAATATAGAGCAAGAACTGGAACTATGTCAGAGGAACGGCCTGGCTTCTTCGTTTCATTTTAGTTTTCCTAAAATCTGTCAATTTGATTTTCCTGGTTTATTGTTTTCCTGGGTTTATAACCTGTCGACTACACGAGGGTGACTGAGGCTGCATACTGTAAACCACCAGTCAAGAATAATTTAATCCCTAAAAGAGAGAGATAAAGGTAAACTTTCAGCGTATACCCACAGGTGAGTATCCCTGTGTATATACACTGAGATATACACACCTATGATGTATATACGATGAGATATACCCACTTTTGTGCATGCACTGAGAGAGATATACCCACTTTTATGCATGCACTGAGAGAGACATACATCTCGGAGTATATACACTGAGGCATATACACCTCTCAGTGTATTCGACATACGCACCTTTCAGTGTATATACTGAGACACCATCCCTCTCTGTGTAGATACACTAGGAAATAAAACAATGATCGTAGTATATATACTGACATATACACGACCCTCACTATATACAAAAACTGAGACATACACATTCCTAAGTGTATATACACTATGCGATTCACACTTGTCTATGCATGTACTCTGATACACACTCATCGGAGTATATACACACCGAACCATACGCACTTACCGGTGTATATACACAAAAGTACACCTCTCACTGTATATGTACCGAGTGATACAAACCAACCAGTGTATTTCCACCGAAATATAAAAAACCCTGTATGAATATACACTGAGGGATACATCTAGGTATATATACACTGAGAGACATACACTTCTTCATATATATATATATATATATATATATATATATATACAAATATATATCTTGTTGCATACACACTAAGGAATACACACACCTCAGTGGATACACACCAAGAGATACACACCTCTTTGTGTATACACACTGACATTTGCAATTCTCTCTGTATACTGGAGTATACAGAGATAGAGACATCTCGTTGTTTAAATACAAAGAGATACGCACCTCTCGGTGTATACAGAGACTGATACACATCTCTCGGTGTATACAGAGACTGATACACATCTCTCGGTGTTTATAGAAAGAGATAAGCACTTCTCAGTGTGTGCAGAGAAATACACACCTCGTGGTATATACACAGATATACACACCTCTTGGTGAATACACAGATATACGCTTCTCGGTGTAAATGCACTGGGAAAGATAAATACCCCTCATTGTATATACACAGAGACACACACCTCAGTGTATACACACTGAATGATATACATCTCTCGGTGAATACGCACAGAGATACACACCTCTCAGTGTATACATACATAGATACACACCCCTCAGTGTATACACACTGACATACACACATCTCGGTGGGGGGGGGGGTCAACGCTCCTGCGGCCCGGCCCACGACCAGGCCTCACAGTGGATCAGGGTCTGATCAACCAGGCTGTTACTGCTACCCACGCGCATTCCAGCAAACGAAGCACAGCCTGGCTGGTCAGGCACTGACTTCAGGTATCTGCCTAGTTCCCTTTTGAAGACCGATAGGGGTCTTTTGGTAATTCCCCTTGTTTGCGATGGGAGGATGTTGAACAGTCTCGGACCCCTGACACTGTGTTTACTCACGCCACTCCAGGTTTTTAATTAGGGAAATGTTGCACCGTCTACCGAGTCCTTTGCTTTCATGAGGAGTAAGTGATATACAAACTTCTCGGTGTATACACGGAGCGATACACACCTCTTCGAGTATACTTAGATACAAAGGTGTCGGCGTATACACACTGAGATATACACATTTGGTGTATGCACACAGAGACACACGCCTCTCGGAGTATACACACAGAGATTCCACTCAGTGTATACACTCTGTAATATACACTCCACTCTGTGTATATATGCTGAGAGATACACTCCACTTGGTGTATATACACTGAGAGATACACTCCACTTGGTGTATATACACTGAGAGATATACAACTCTATGTTTACACATTGAGAGATATCTCTCAGTGTATACACATTAATAGATACCACTCGGTGAGTACACAATGAGAGATGCACACCACTTGATGTATATACTCTGAGAGATACAGTCTACTCGGAATATACACTGAGAGATGCATACCATTCGGTGTATACACATTAATATAACTCGGCGTATACACACCAAAAGATACACACCACTAGGTGAATACACACCAATTGGAGTGTACACACTAAGAGATATACTATACTCGGTTTATCCACGCTGAGAAACACGCGCACACACACAAGTACCAGGCCAGGCCAGAAGCTATGACTCGACCCCTGCAACCACAACTAGGTGAGTACACACACACACACAAACACACACACACACACACACAAGTACACACACACACACACAAGTAGGCCTAGTGTCTAATTGACATGTGCCTAGGACAAAATGGTAACTAACTAACTAACACGTGCCTGGGACAAAATGGTAACTAACTAACACCCACACACACAGATGGTGGAGTACCTAGAACGGAATGGACTAATACAAGACAACAAGCACGGCCTCAGGGAAGGAAAATCCTGTATCACAAACCCATTGGAGTTCTATGACAAGGTTACGGAAGTAAGACAGGAGAGAGAGAGAGGGATGGGTAGACTGCATCTTCTTGGACTGTAAGAAGGCCTTCGAAACAGTACCACACAGGAGATTGGTTGAAAAAGTAGAGGAGCAGACAGGAATAGGAGGGAAAGTACTGCAGTGGATCAGGGAATACCTGACAGGAAGGAAACAACGTGTGTCGGTCCGAGTCGTGGTGTCAGAGTGGGTGCTTGTTTCGAGTGGGGTTCCACAACGGTTAGTCCTAGGTCCGGTGCTGTTTCCTGTACATGTGAATGACATGACGGAAGGGATAGGGTCAGAGGTGTCCCTGTTTGCAGACAATATGAAACTAATGAGAATACAAGCGGGCGAGGATCAGGTAAGCCTACAAGGGGATCTGGACAGGCTGCAAGCTTGGTCTGACAAGTGCAAAGTTATGAAGCTTGGGAACGGACAAAGAAGACCGCAGATGGAGTACAGCGTAAGAGGTCAGAGGCTGCAAAACTCACTCAAAGAAAAAAATCTTGGGGTGAGCATCATACCGAGCACATCTCCTGAGGCGCATTATCATCTAAATAACTGCTGCAGCACACGGGCGCCTTGTAAGCCTGAGAATAGCGTTTCGTCATCTAGGGAGTCATTCACAACACTGTACACCATGTACGTCAGACCAATATGCAGCACCAGTATGGAAGCCACACCTGGTCAAACACGTCAAGAAATTAGAGAAAGTGCAAAGATTTGCAACAAGAGTAGTCCCGGAGCTAAGGGGTATGTTCTATGAGGAGAGGTTGAGGGAACTCAACCTGACGACACTGGAAGACAGGAGAGATAGGGAGAACATAACAACATATAAAATACTAACATGAAATGACAGGGTGGATGAGGACAGAATGTTTCAGAGAAACAATTGGAAGTCGAAAACTCAGATGAGTCACAGGGATGTAAAGAAGGATTTCTTCAGCCATAGAGTTGTCAGGAAGTGGAAAAGTCTGGAGAGTAATGTAGTGGAGGCAGGATCCATACATAGTTTTAAGAAGAGGTATGACAAAGCTCAAGGAGCAGGGAGAGAGCGGACCTAGTAGCGACCAGTGAAGAGGCGGGGCCAGGACCTATGAATTGACCCCTGCAGTCACAATTAGGTAAGTACACACACACACACCAGGAGCTATGACTCAACCCCGGCAACCACATATAGGCGAGTACCTCGTCTCGTACACCCATACTAACACCACACGCTCCTTACCACACACACCATTACACACCCCTTCTCGACTCACACCACATTAACAATTAAACGCGGTGCATTTACAAGCACGATACTTTGAATGGGAAAAATAAAAAAATGAGTCAGAAGTTAGGCAAGAACACGCGAAGTTAAAACCAAGAGTTTAGAGAAGGTGGAGAGATGAGTCGTCAGCGAAGGAAGACAGAATCCGTCAAGAAACAGAAGTGAAAATGAAGAAAATAATCAGTGTCATATGAGAGGTGGCGGGGAAGAAGACCCCAGGCGGAGAAGATAAATATAATTACTGAGGAGGAAGAGAAGAGGTAGAAATATTTGGTCAAGAAATGAAGACGCTAAGAGAAGAGGTGGACAGGCTGAGGAGAGAAGTGGAGAGAACAGCGTCTAGGAGCAGGGAACATAAAAACCCAAGAGTCACGTACAGAAGAGTGAAGCAGTGGATATGGAACGAGAGAGCGAGAAGGAGAAATAAAAAAAAGTATACACCCCAAGGGAGTCGGTTTGATCCCTGGGTGTCGTGTTGAGGCTGGCCTTTTCCCCTCGTCTACAGCCATATACGTATATGAAGAAGGCAGAAGTTGCATAAGCGCCTGAAGAATGTAGGTGTAGTGCATTCCTCAAGGAAAACAGTACTTGTGATGCAGAAAGCTATGAGGAAGAAACCTATGCTTAATCCTCTTTAGGTCCATGTGTCGCGGTGAGAGTAGAAATGCATCTTATCGTCTCTGTATCTCATCGTCTCAAGAAGGGAAGCTGACCATCTCTCTCGAGTTAAAGGGTAAATTAAATGGTGAGCTCTACTGTGTTGATGTGTTCGAGGAGGTTGTGTATGTTGTGACGCCTTGCGCATAGACCTTGAATTTCGTCTACGTATCTAGGCTTTCCATGTAGTATATATTGGCCCATTACCAAGCCAAAGCATTGCCGGAAGCACCTGTTTTATTATTTAAAATAGCTGAAGTTGATGCACAGAGAGATTGGTGTCCTGTCAATTTTCTGTCGTAAAATATTGATAGGAGCGTCTGGAGGGGCACTGGTGAAAGAACTGACGTCCACAACCATCACACAACTCACTAGGAGGAGATCGACTATTCACCAACCAGATAGATGGGAGAAACAAGTAAAAGGTTGCCCATTAGGATAAACGAGCACAAAAATGCGTGCAAGATGTGCGAAGTGTGTGGTTCCCGGTATGGTCCTGGCCCGGGTCTTGTCCATGACGTGACCGGGCAAGAGGATGACATGAATAATGTATTAATGTTGGTAGAATTACCGACAATATGTTAGGTAAAAAGACACAAGTGCAACTAATGTGACATTTTATTGTGGCAACGTTTCGCTCTCCAGGAGCTTTATCAAGCCGTTACCAAATATGCATGGACACAGGGTATATATAGGCTTAGAGTGAGGTGTAATACTAGTGGTGGTGGTAGTAGTAGTAGTAATAATAATATTAGTTGTAGTAGTAGTAGTAATACAATATGGTAGAGCAATCAACTTGCACATGAGTAAAAGGTTATAAATATTACAGGTTAGACAAATATTTCTGTTAGTGGTTGGATTTGAGAAGGACTGTTTCAGTGTTCCTCCTTTGATATGTTCTTGTGTAGTATTAGCAGCAGCGACTATGTGATGGCAGGATTTATTGTTTTGAATTGGATTTTTGCTAATACTTCAGAGATGATGAAGCCGCCTTTATTTTGCTTGATTGTCTTAGAAACAGCTATTAATGATGATTCGAGGCATTTACATCTGCGGAAATTAGGTTCTCTGATCACTAGTCGGGTGTCGTTGAATTTCATGAGGTGATTGGTGGAATTCCAGTGATGTACACAGGTGTTGTTCAAGTTATCGTTCTTACATATATTAATGTGTTCATTGAGACGTGTTTTGAGGTTCCTTGCTGTTTCACCTACTTATATTCTGTCGCAGCCTCCACGAAGCGATTAGCGAAGACGTGGGGCCAGGAGCTGTGAATCAACCCCTGCAACCACAAATAGTTGAGTAGAAATAGGTGAGTACACTCTCTCTCTCTCTCACACACACACACATACACACACACTGGCAGAATTGGTAACCCAAAAGGCAAATAGAAAAGAAAGGGGACCTGAAGAGGAAGAATCAAGACATAAGTGGATTGGGAAATGCAAGATGGAATAAGAGTGGGGAAAAAAGTATTGTGATTTTTTGCTAAACGATGGATGAGAAGGTACAGAAGGCATCTGTAGAGAGCATGGAACAGGAGATAAAGGCTGCAGCTGCTGAGGCAAATGTACAAAACTTGGAAGAGGAAATAAAGGGGTTGAAGAGGGAACTAGATTAGATGGAGGGAAGGGGTGACGAAATGGGAGCAGGAATAGTAATAGATTATGAGGGAGGACAGAAGAAAGAGATGAGGGAACTGCAACAGAATTACTCAACTGGGAACTGCAATGGAATTACTCAAAATAGACACAGAACTTTGGAGGGAAAGGAAGTAGGAAGAGGAGAGAGAAATGCCATGGACTTCAAAATGCTGAAGGAAGAACTCATGATGATGGTGGGGAGGCCGAAGTGACTCAGATGACAGGTTTTCAGAGACTTGGAAACTACTCGAGGGAGGAACATACGTCTGGTCAAATTGGCGCTCACAACTGAAATGGCCCAAGACAGGATCAAGCAATGGAAACCATGGGTAAGTCAGACAGAAAAATACCACCGGCTATATCTGTCCCAAGAGCGACAAAGAAGAAAGGAGAGGGAACAACTAAGATTACAGAGACACCAGAGGAGAGGAGAGACAGGCATTGGTAGGTGAGGAGCTCAGCCTCTGGAGGAACCCCAGGTACACCCACACAGACCCCCCTCAAGCCCTAGGCCCCCTCCCTCTCAGACACAATAACCCAAAAAATGACATACCCCACCTCCCATCCCACACCAATAGTCCTCACCCCATCCCCTGGGCAAGCACCTTATTCACAACTGCCCCTCACTTCTACCGTCAGACCTCAAGTCCCAATATGTCCCAACCTCCTCCTTCACCACATCTACATCCAGGATCCTGACCCCTTCAGGTGCAAAAAAAAAAAAATAAAAAACACACCCTAACCCACCGACCCACACCAACCCCCCTCTCTCTTATCTTGTGTGCAAGGACCAGGAATTCAGGAACCCAAGAGCTGGAACAAAGTAATGAAAAGGAAGCTGAAGGTATGGTACATTAATGCAGAAATAATAACAAACAAGAATGACAAATCAAACGAGATATTATAGCATTCACAGAGATCAGATTCCGCAGAGTTGATAACAGGCGCAATCTCACTGGCTGGATATCAGATTATGAGAAAAACCGAGGAAACAGAGGAGGTCGAGGAGTCGCATTGCTTATAAAAAAACAGTTGGAGTTTTGAGGAGAAAAGAATGGAAAGAGAAAAGCAGATGACTATATAGTACGTACACTCAAGAACATGGGTTCTAATGTGGGGATAGCAATGATGTACAACCCTCCACTAAACAGCAAGAGACCATGACAAGAATATGAAAAAAAAGGTAAAGCAGAAGAGCCCACATAAGCAGGGCAAAGCTTCTGATCATGGGTGACTTTAACCACAAGATAGACTGGGAGAACCTAGAACCACACATGGGACCCCCCTCCCCCTCTCACACATACACACGCGGCCAGTGAAGATGCGGGGCTAAGAGCTATGAATCGACCATTGCAACCACATTTAGGAGTCCATATATGTGAGTACACACACGCAAGAGCTTCGAATCGACCCCTGCATCCACAAAAAGGAGAGTGCATACACACACACTGTTACACACATACAAACACACAATGTCACACATATGCACACTGCAACACACAAAATCACACTACCATACACACGCAAACACACACATATACACACACTGGCACACACACATATACACACACATATACACAACAGTCAAGGACCAGGTAATCAGGCTGAGAAAGGAAGGTGGGGAGTTCACAATAAACGACCAAGAGGTATGTGAGGAGCTCAACATGAGATTTAAAGAAGTATTTACACAGGAGACAGGAAGGACTCCAGGAATTCAGAATAGGGAGGTATACCAACAAGTGCTGGATGAAATACACACAACCGAGGAGGAGGTGAAGAAGCTGCTATGTGAACTCGATACCTCAAAAGCGGTGGGACCGGACAACATTTCTCCGTGGGTCCTTAGAGAGGGAGCAGAGATGTTGTGTGTGCCACTAACACAAATCTTCAACACATCCATTGAAACTGGGCAACTACCTGAGGCGTGGAAGTTGGCAAATGTAGTCCCAATTTTTAAGAAAGGAGACAGACACGAGGCATTAAACTACAGACCTGTGTCACTGACGTGTATAGTATGCAAAGTCATGGAGAAGATCATCAGGAGGAGAATGGTGGAGCACCTAGAAAGACACAAGCTTATAAACGACAACCAGCATGGTTTCAGGGAAGGAAAATCCTGTGTCACAAACCTACTGCAGTTTTATGACAAGGTAACAGAAGTAAGACACGAGAGAGAGGGTGGATAGACTGCATTTTTTGGACTGCAAGAAGGCGTTCGACACAGTTCCTCACAAGAGATTAATGCAAAAGCTAGAGGATCAGGCACACGTAACAGGAAAAGCACTGCAATGGATCAGAGAATATCTGACAGGGAGGCAACAACGAGTCATGGTACGTGACGAGATGTCAGAGTGGGCACCTGTGACGAGTGGAGTTCCACAAGGGTCAGTCCTAGGACCTGTACTGTTTTTGGTATATGTGAATGACATAACGGAAGGGATAGACTCAGAAGTGTCCCTGTTTGCAGATGATGTGAAGTTAATGAGAAGAATCAAATCAGTCGAGGATCAGGCAGGAATACAAAGAGACCTGGACAGGCTGCAAGCCTGGTCCAGTAACTGGCTCCTTGAATTTAACCCTGCCAAATGTAAAGTCATGAATATCGGGGAAGGGCAAGAAGACCGCAGACAGAGTATAGTCTAGGTGGCCAAAGACTGCAAACCTCACTCAAAGAAAAGATCTTGGGGTGAGTATAATACCGAGCACATCTCCTGAGGCACACATCAATCAGATAACTGCTGCAGCATACGGGCGGCTGGCAAACCTAAGAATAGCGTTCCAATACCTCACCAAGGAATCATTCAAGACTCTGTATACCATATACGTCAGGCCCATACTGGAGTATGCAGCACCAGTTTGGAACCCACACCTGGTCAAGCACGTCAAGAAATTAGAGAAAGTGCAAAGGTTTGCAACAAGACTAGTCCCAGAGCTAAGGGGATTGTCCTACGAAGAAAGGTTAAGGGAAATCGGCCTGACGACACTAGAGGACAGGAGGGTTAGGGGAGACATGATAACGACATATAAAATACTGCGAGGAATAGATAAGGTGGACAGAGACAAGATGTTCCAGAGAGGGGACACAGAAACAAGGGGTCACAATTGGAAGTTGAAGACTCCTATGAGTCAAAGGGATGTTAGGAAGTATTTCTTCAGTCATAGAGTTGTCAGGAAGTGGAATAGCTTGGAAAGCGACATAGTGGAGGCAGGAACCATACATAGTTTTAAGACTAGGTTTGATAAAGCTCATGGAGCAGGGAGAGAGAGGACCTAGTAGCAATCAGTGAAGAGGCGGGGCCAGGAGCTATGACTCGACCCCTGCAACCACAAATAGGTGAGTACAAATAGGTGAGTACTGGCACACATACACACATATACACACACTGGCACACACACACACACAGGTCTGTGTTATACCAATATACAGTAAATGTACGAAACATAAACCTCAGTTGACAGACAGTAGGACGAGGCAGCTGTGTCAACACGTGGAAGCACAACACTGTGAGCGAGACGTCTCTTAAAACATTAGTCGCCCTTCAGACACAGAGCTGAAAATCGCAGAAACTCTATACACTGTATTCCATTTTAAGCCAAATTTAGTCGCTTATGAGAGATTGTGCTTTTTATTATATGGTAATTCTATTTTTTTCAGTTTTATCTTCCGACTTGTGAATTTTTTTTAATTTCTTTCTTAATTTTTAATCTTTTGTAATAATGAACGTTCTCTCCTTTTATAGACCTAAAGATGAGAATAGGACGTCTCAAAACGTCAAAAATGGCTTTAACTCTCCCTATTGTTGGTTATGCTATTTATATTATTATTTCGCTTAGGTTACTGATTTATATTATATATGTCGTGCCGATTAGGTAAAACTGGTCAATTAGCAAGAACTCATCTAAAATTAATTCCTTTCTAAAAAAAATTCTTATACGTTTAAAGATATATTTTTTTCATTTATGTTAATGTAAGAATTTATAATTTTGTACCAAGAGAAGCTTTGAAAACCTACCTAACCTTATTACAACAAGCGCAATTTAATTTAGCCTAACCCAACTAAATATATTTTAGATACGTTAACATTAATTTAATAATAAACAAACACAATGAAATATATTTTTTCGTTATGTTCAGATTGATTTTGGTGAAATTATTGATACACAAATTTTCACTTGTCTTATATGGCAAGGTAGCGTTGCTATTTAGCCAAAATCGCAGTGTTACCTAATCGGCACGACATATATATATATATATATATATATATATATATATATATATATATATATATATATATATATATATACTATGTCGTGCCGATTAGGAAAACTTCGATTTTGGCTTAAATAGCAACGCTCACCTTGCCATATAAGACAAGTGAAAATTTGTGTATGCAATAATTTCGCCAAAATCATTCTGAATATAACGAAAAAAATATATTTCAATGTGTTTGTTTATTATTAAATTAATGTTAACGTATCTAAAATATATTTAGTTGGGTTAGGCTAAATTAAATTGCACTTGTTGTAACAAGGTTAGGTAGGTTTTCAAAGTTTCTCTTGGTACAAAATTATAAATTCTTACATTAACATAAATGAAAAAAATATATCTTTAAACGTATAAGAGAAATTTTTAGAAAGGACTTAATTTTAGATGAGTTCTTGCTAATTGACCAGTTTAATGGACGCATTATATTATATATTATATATATATATATATATATATATATATATATATATATATATATATATATATATATATATATATATATATATATATATATATATATATATATATATATATATATATATATATATATATATATATATATATATTATATATATATATATTATATATATATATATATATATATATATATATATATATATATATATATATATATATATATATATATATATATATCAGTATATATATATATATATATATATATATATATATATATATAATATATATAATGTCATGCCGAATAGGTAAATAGATTTTGGCTTAAATAGCACCGCTAATCCCCTCTTTCATACATTTATTAAACAAAAATACCAACCACTCCAACACTATATCCTCCCCTGCTTTTAACATTTCTGTCATGATCCCATCAGTTCCAGCTGCTTTACCCCCTTTCATTCTACGTAATGCCTCACGCACCTCCCCTACACTCACATAAGAGTAACTCAGGACAGATCACGGACAGTGATAAGGATATGTGTGAAATTTTCAATACTTACTTCCTCTCAGTTTTTACTCAGGAAGATACTAGCGGAATTCCAGAAATAATAAATTATGTAGAACAGGAAGATAATAGACTATGCTCGATTGGGGTAACTAGTGACATGGTCCTCAGACAAATAGAGAAATTAAAACCTATCAAATCCCCAGGCCCTGATGAAATGTTTGCAAGAGTTTTAAAGGAATGTAAATAGGAACTTAGCAAACCTTTGGCAAATCTTTTCAATATATCACTACAAACTGGCATAGTGCCAGACAAGTGGAAAAGGGCAAATGTAATACCTATTTACAAGGCAGGTGATAGGCCCTTAGCTTCGAACTATAGACCAATAAGCCTTACCTCCAGAGTTGGTAAATTTATGGAATCAATAATTGCCGAGGCAATTCGTAGCCATCTTGAAAGGCATAAATTGATTAATGAATTTCAACACGGTTTTACTAAGGGGCGTTCCTGTCTTACGAATTTACTAACTTTTTCACTAAGGTGTTTGAGGAAGTAGATCATGGTAATGAATATGATATTGTGTATATGGACTTCAGTAAGGCTTTCGATAGAGTTCCACATCAGAGGCTATTGAGGAAACTTAAGGCACACGGAATAGAAGGGAGAAATCAGAATGGGTGCACGTCTCAAGCGGTGTCCCACTGTGGTCAGTTTTGGGCCCCCTGTTGTTTACAATTTACATAAACGACATTGATGAGGGAATAAATAGCAACGTAAGCAAATTTGCTGATGACACCAAAATAGGCCGTCCAATACATTCTAATGAGGACATTAGAGCACTCCAGGAAGATTTGAATAGACTGATGCAGTGGTCGGAGAAGTGGCAGATGCAGTTTAATGTAGACAAATGCAAAGTTCTAAATGTTGGGCAGGACAATAACCATGCCACATATAAACTGAATAATGTAGATCTTAATACTTGTGATTCCGAGAAGGATTCAGGAGTTCTAGTTAGCAGTAATATGAAACCAAGACAACAGTGCATAAGTGTTCGCAATAAAGCTAACAGAATCCTTGGCTTCATATCAAGAAGTATAAATAATAGAAGTCCTCAGGTTGTTCTTCAACTCTATATATCTTTGGTTAGGCGTCATTTAGATTATGCTGCACAGTTCTGGTCACTGTATTACAGAATGGATATAAATGCACTGGAAAACGTACAGAGGAGGATGACAAAGTTGATCCCATGTATCAGAAATCTTCCCTATGAGGATAGACTGAGGGCCTTGAATCTGCACTCTCTAGAAAGGCGTAGAATTAGGGGGGATATGATTGAGGTGTATAAATGGAAAACAGGAATAAATAAAGGAGATGTAAATAGCGTGCTGAAAATATCCAGCCAAGACAGGACTCACAGCAATGGTTTCAAGTTGGAAAACTTCAGATTCAGGAAGGATATAGGAAAGCACTGGTTTGGTAATAGAGTTGTGGATGAGTGGAACAAACTCCCGAGTACCCTCATAGGGGCTGTAGTTTTAAAAATAGGTTAGATAAATATATGAGTGGGTGTGGGTGGGTGTGAGTTGGACCTGACTAGCTTGTGCTACTAGGTCAGATGCCATACTAATTCCTTAATTGGAAGTGACCTGACTACCAGAAGTTTACCTGGAGAGGGTTAACTCCAGGTGGTCGGGTCTAAGCCGGGGAGTGATGGACCTGTCTCCCATGGGTCAGTAGGCCTGCTGCAGTGTTCCTTTTTCTTATGTTCTTATGTTCTAAAAGATGTTATACCTCCCTGGCCAGTGCATGAAATTACCGCCTCCCTTTCTTCATCGACATAAAGTTCCTCAAAATATTCCCGCCATCTACCCAATACCTCCAGCTCCCCATCTACTAACTCCTCTACTCTGTTTTTAACTGACAAATCCATTCGTTCCCTAGGATTTCTTAACTTGTTTATCTCACTCCAAATTTTTTTCTTATTTTCAGCAAATTTTTTGACAGTGCCTCTCCCACTCTATCATTTGCTCTTCTTTTGCACTCTCTCACCACTCTCTTCACCTTTCTTTTATTTTCCATATACTCTGCTCTTCTTATATTATACACTTCTCTTTGTAAAACCTCTCATATATATATATATATATATATATATATATATATATATATATATATATATATATATATATATATATATATATATATATATGTCGTGCCTAATAGGTAAAACTGGTCAATTAGCAATAACTCATTTAAAATTAAGTCCTTTCTAAAATTTTCTCTTATACGTTCAAAGATATATTTTTTCATTTATGTTAATATAAAAATTATAATTTTGTACTAAAAGAAACTTAGAAAACTTACCTAACCTTATTTTAACAAGCGCAATTTAATTTTGCCAAACCCAACTAAATATATTTTAGCTACGTTTACAATTTATTTAATAATAAACAAACACAATGAAATATATTTTTTTCGTTAAGTTCAGAGTGATTTTTGCGAAATTATTTCATACACAAATTTTCGCTTGTCTTATATGGCAAGAATAACGTTGCTATTTAAGCCAAAATCGCAAGTTGTACCCAATCGGCACGACATATATATATATATACACCAGAGGTGGACCCCATCTATATATATATATATATATATATATATATATATATATATATATATATATGTCGTGCCGATTAGGTAAAACTGGTCAATTAGCAAGAACTCATCTAAAATTAAGTCCTTTCTAAAATTTTCTCTTATATGTTTAAAGATATATTTTTTTCATTTATGTTAATGTAAGAATATATAATTTTGTACCAAGAGAAACTTTGAAAACCTACCTAACCTTATTACAACAAGTGCAATTTAATTTAGCCTAACCCAACTAAATATATTTTAGATACGTTAACATTAATTTATTAATAAGCAAACACAATGAAATATATTTTTTTCGTTATGTTCAGAATGGTTTTGGCGAAATTATTGCATACACAAATTTTCACTTGTCTTATATGGCAAGGTGAGCGTTGCTATTTAAGCCAAAATAGCAAGTTTTACCTAATCGGCACGACATATATATATATATATATATATGTATGTATATATATATTCTGTGTCACGCGTGTTGAATATAACAACAATCATGCTACTAGTTATTGCTATCTCTTAATTTCCTTACGTGGCTTCATCCTACTAACCTCCTATTATCCAAGTATCGCTCTACTTAGTTTATCTACGTTTTCTTGCCCATGTCGCATTTTTCATTCGATTTTTGCATCATCAACAAGCTCACTCGTTCCTCCTGGTAAATAATGTACAATATATCAACTGTAATCGGCTCATCCGCTTTTTTTCCTATATATTTTTATGGTTATCGTAAAATTTTGTTTTTTTGCGAGATAGTTTAACATATGTATGACATACAGATGTTTGCTGACCGGAAGTTAAATTTTTGGAGATTATTTTTTATTTTAGTTTTTTCTCTGCAGGTGTTTAGTCCATGCAGATGTATTGACTTTTTCCAATGATATTTACGACAACACCTGTGGATCAGGGCATGTACACCGAGAGATGTATATTTTTCAGTGTACGTACACCGAGTGTTGGGTATCTCTTACTTAAACACAAAGAGTTTAATCCATATCGGAGGGATTCAAGTGCTCTGGTGAACTGAAACTTTACGAACGTAAGTGAAGCCGATGAGCTCATTAAAGAGGAAAATTTAGGTCAGAGGAAGAAATGTATCATCTAGTAAATGCAAAGTTCCAGAGTGTGTTTCCAGAAGAAGTGATCTTTAATGAGCTCATCGGCTTCACTTATGTTCGAACGTAAGTGAAGCCGATGAGCTCAATAAAGATCACTTCTTCTGGAAACACACTCTGGAACTTTGCATTTACTAGATGATACATTTCTTCCTCTGACTTAAATTTTCATCGACCTTAATTCTTTGTATTTTAACTTTAATTTGCATTTTATAAACTTGTATAGATTTGGTCATGACTTACCTTTATTTACGCTTTAATTTAAAAAAATATCTTTTTGTGAGTATTCTTTCCCGATTACTTATTATAAATGTGTTGGTTGTAAAGCTTTCTTTAGTGGTTCTATTTTTTTTCGTAGTTTATGACAGTGAATAAATTCCTGTGCTATAATAAAATTGTCACTGAAAGAACCTGACGCAATGGAAGGTTTTCCGCATATCTGATGAGGCAGAGAAAAAAAATTCAAATAGCTGGGCAGGTTATTAACTAACTTAATAAAGTATCTCTGGGTGGTGTCTATCGTAAAGAGAGACACTAAGAAGTTCAAAGATAAAACAGTGTGACATTGAAATAATAGGTTAAGAACGCTGAAAACAATGTCATGGTACGGTAGTAGAGCACTCTTAACAATCCTATGCACAATGCAAATTGTATATATCATGCATAAATTAGGTGTGTTGTAGATTACATTGCTACTGTAATATGTATGATGTACATCGCATACATCAGGTGTGTTGTAGATTACGCTGCTCCTGTATTCTTGACGTTTAGTAAAAAGATTTATGAAGCATAAACAGGTTCAGAATCAGGCTATGAGATATATAATCAAGCAATTCAAATTACACTTAGTAAAGAGTAACATGGGGGAAAGAGGATAGATAAATATAACACCAAATAGTTAAATAATTTTTAACTGAATAACGAACTCTGTGACGGTAGGAATGTCACGGAGATTTCTCCGTGACAGGAAAGCGAGATAAGGAAGGAAAGATAATTGAACCAAATATGAGAAGATCAGATACAACGTCGTCCAGTGTCAGGAGTGTAAACTGAGCCAGTCTTAGCAGACTTTGATGAAGGTCTCTACCAGACACTCACACATGAATCACTAGATTCTAGAAGTGGTGTTGCTGGATCAGCACTTACTGGAGCTAGAAACCAATAGTCTGTAGCACATCTTGAAAAATTTATAATAGTTTAGGGTTGGGAATCATCAATCTTCATGAATTGATTTTCCTTACATTTTCCTTGTAAATATTACAAGGGTCTAGTCAGTTCTGTTCTCAGACTCATAATTTCCAGTTATATTCAGTCTGAGCTCCAAAATATCCTAAACAGTATCATAAACAGTATTATTATGTAGGTAGTAGGTTGATAGACAGCAACCACCCAGGGAGGTACTACCGTCCTGCTAAATGAGTGTGAAACAGAAACCTGAAACTATTTTACATGATGGTAGGATTGCTGGTGTCTTTTTTCTGTCTCATAAACACGCTGGATAACAGGTATATCTAGTTACGTCTACTTACACTTAGGTCACACTACACAGGCATGCGCATGCATATATATACATACACACATCTAGGTTTTTCTTCTTTTTCTTAATAGTTCTTGTTCATTATTTCCTCAATTCTTCATGGGGAAGTGGAAAAGAATCTTTCCTCCATAAGCCATGAGTGTCGTATGAGGAGACTAAAATGCCGGGAGGATAAATAAGTATACAAGATATGATGTAGGGAGTAATGACAGTAGTTTGTTGGACTACGTATTGGGAGATAAAAGACTGTTGAGTAGACTTCAGGATGTACATGTTTACAGACGGGCCACAGATATATCGGATCACTTTTTAGTTGTAGCTACACTGAGAGTAAAAGGTAGATGGGATACAAGGAAAACAGAAGCACCAAGTAAGAGAGAGCGGTGAAGGTTTATAAACTAAAGGAGAAGGCATTTAAGGTAAGATATAAACACTTATTAGAGGATAGATGAGCTAGTGAGAGTATATGCAATGGGGTCGAAGATGTATGGGATAGGTTTAACCCTTTACTGCGTAGTGTTAGAGTGTTCTTCAGAAGATTGCGGTTACAGGAAAGTGGGTGCAGGAGGGAAGTAGAGCGATTGTTGGAATGATGATGTAAAGAGAGTAGTAAGGGAGAAAAAGTTATCATATGAGAGGTTTTTACAAAGTAGAAGTGATGCAAGGAGGGAGGAATATATGGAGAGAAAGAGAGAGGTTAAGATAGTGGTGAAGCAATGTAAAAAGAGAATAAATGAGAGAGTGGGTGAGATGTTATCAACAAATTTTGTCGAAAATAAGAAAAAGTTTTGGAGTGAGATTAATAAGTTGAGGAAGCCTAGGGAACGAATGGATTTGATTGTTAAAAATAGGAGAGAAGAGTTATTAAATGGAGAGTTAGACGTATCGGGAAGATGGAGGGAATATTTTGAGGAATTGTTAAATGTTGATGAAAATAGGGAAACTGTGATTTCGTGTATAGGGCAAGGAGGAATAACATCTTATAGGAGTGTGGAAGAACCAGTTGTGAGTGTGGGAGAAGTTCGTGAGGCAGTGGGTAGAATGAGAGGGTGTAAGGCAGCTGGGATTGATGGGATAAAGATAAAAATGTTAAAAGCAGGTGGGGATATAGTTTTGGAGTGGTTGGTGCTATTATTTATTAAATGTATGGAAGAGGGTAAGGTACCTTGGGATTGGCAGAGAGAGTGTATTGTTCCTTTGTATAAAGGCAAAGGTGACAAAAGAGAGTGCAAAAATTATAGGGGAATAAGTCTGTTGAGTGTACCTGGTAAAGTGTATGGTAGAGTTATTATTGAAAGAATTAAGAGTAGGATAGCAGATGAACAAGGAGGCTTTAGGAAAGGCAGGGGGTGTGTAGACCAAGTGTTTACAGTGAAACATATAGGTGAACAGTATATAGATAAGGGTAAAGAGGTTTTTGTGTCATTTATGGATTTGGAAAAGGCGTAGTACAGGGTGGATAGGGGGGCAATATGGCAGATGTTGCAAATGTATGGAATATGAGGTAGGTTACTGAAAGCAGTAAATAGTTTGTACGAGGATAGTGTGGCTCAGGTTAGAATATGTAGGAGAAAGAGAGAGTTTTACCCAGTAAAAGGAGGCTTTAGGCAGGGATGTGTGATGTTACCATGGTTGTTATAGATGGAGTTGTAAGCGAAGTGAATGCTCGGGTGTTGGCAAGAGGTGTGGGGTTAAAAGATAAAGAATCTAACACAAAGTGGGAGTTGTCACAGCTGCTCTTTGCTGATGACACTGTGCTTTTGGGAGATTCTGAAGAGAAGTTGCAGAGGTTGGTGGATGAGTTTGGTAGGGTATCTACAAGAAGAATATTAAAAGTGAATATATGAAAGAGTAAGGTGATGAGGATAACAAAAAAAATTAGGTAACGAAAGATAGGATATGAGATTGGAGGGAGAGAACATTGAGGAGGTGAATGTATTCAGATATTTAGGAGTGGACGTGTCAGCAGATGGGTCTATGAAAGATGAGGTAAATCATAGAATTGACGAGGGGAAAAAGGTGAGTGGTGCACTTAGGAGTCTGTGGAGACAAAGAACTTTGTCCATGGAAGAAAAGAGGAGAATGAAGCATGGGTGTGAAGCATGGGTGGTGAATGTTGCAACGAGGAGAAGGCTGGAGGCAGTGGAGATGTCATGTCTGAGGGCAATGTGTGGTGTGAATAAAATGTAGAGAATTCGTAGTTTGGAAATTAGGAGGTGCAAAATTACTAAAATTATCCAGAGGGCTGAGGAGGGGTTGAGATGGTTCGGACGTGTAGAGAGGAAGAAAATAGAATGACTTCGAGAGTGTATAAATCTGTAGTGGAAGGAATGCGGGGTAGGGGTCGGCCTAGGAAAGGTTGGAGGGAGGGGGTAAAGGTGGTTTTGTGTGAGAGGGGCTTGGACTCCCAGCAAGAGTGCGTGAGCTTGTTAGATAGGAACGAATGGAGTCAAATGATTTTTAGGACTTGACGTACTGTTGGAGTATAAGCAAGATAACATTTATGAAGGGATTCAGGGAAGTACAGTGCCTGCACTCTGAAGGAGGGGTGTTAATGTTGCAGTTTTATAAATGTAGTGTAAGCGCGCCTATGGCAAAACAGTGATGGAGTGAATAATGGTGAAATTTTGTCTTTTTCGTGCCACCCTGCCTTAGTGGGAGACGGTCGATGTATTAATAAAAAAGATAAGAAAATATTATAAAGATATAAGAAATATTACTAAAATGGAAACTCGCCTAATATTGAAATAGTACCACCATTAGTACCATCATTAGTACCATCATTAGTACCATTATTAGTACCATCTCATGTTAGAATCAAGGGGAATAAAATCTGGTGAATTAGCAGGAATAAGAGCATAACACTACTAACTACCGCTTAGGAAAATAACATTGTAGCAGACTCCAAATGTAGTGGATGAAATTAACGAGATGTGCCTTAGGAAATACTGACTTTTTGGTTATATTGTACTATGTTTGTGCGCTGTAGTTAGTGATGATGAGCAGACACACTAGCAAGCTAGTTTATTACACGGAGCTTCGCCTTAAACAAGGCTTCATCGAGTTCACAAAAGTCAGTAATTTCCGGCATATAAGACGCACGACAGACGTGTCATAACGGTAAGTCAGTAATCATACTTTACGTTAAAGCGTAACACAAAGCCTACCCTTGACACTGTCCTTGAGCTTATAAGACGCAGGCTGATTTTCCAAAACTTTTTGGGGGAAAAAAGGCGCGCCTTATATGACTGAAAATACGGTACTTAAAGCCCCACTTAGAACTAAACGTCGTGTAATAATAAAAAAAACCTCTGCTACATGTGTTTCACATTCTTAGGGTTGTATACGAAAAGACTTTTGTTTTTGGTAATAAAAAAAGTGGAACCAGAAGACCTGTATTCGTTAAGACCACCTGTGTAAGTGACGGAGGGAAGACAATGTGTGTGAACTCACCTAATTGTGGTTGCAGGGGTCGAGACTCAGCTCCTGGCCCTGTGTGTACTCACCTAATTGTGGCTGCAGGGGTCGAGACTCAGCTCCTGGCCCCGCCTCTTCAGTGTCCGCTACTGGGTCACTTCTCTCCCTGTTCCATGAGCTTTATCATACCTCGTCTTAAAGCTATGTATAGTTCCTGCCTCCACTACATCATTTGCTAGACTATTCCACTTCCTGACTACTCTATGGCTGAAGAAATGCTTCCTAACATTCCTTTAACTCATCTGGGTCTTCAACTTCCAATTGTGCCCCCTTGTTTCTGTGTTCCCTCTCTGGAACATCCTGTCACTGTCTACCTTGTCGATTCCCCGCAGTATTTTGTATGTCGTTATCATGTCTCCTCTAACCCTTCTGTCCAGTGTTGTCAGGCCGATTTCCCTTAACCTTTCTTCGTAGGACATTCCCCTGAGCTCTGGAACTAACCTTGTCGCAAACATTTACACTTTCTCTAATTTCTTGACGTGCTTGACCAGGTGTGGGTTCCAAACTGGTGCTGCATACTCTAGTATGGGCCTGACGTACACGGTGTACAGTATCTTGAACGATTCCTTATTAAGGTATCGGAACGCTAATTTTAGGTTTGCCAGTCTCCCACATGCTGCCGCAGTTATCTGGTTTATATGTGCTTCCGGAGACGTGCTTGGTGTTATACTCACCCCAAGGTGTCTTACCTCTGTTACTTTGTCATAGAACTCAAAGAGGTTTGTTACACAGGATTTGCCTTCCCTGAATCCGTGTGTGTGTGTGTGTGTGTGTGTGTGTGTGTGTGTGTGTGTGTGTGTGTGTGTGTGAAAAGGAAGATAAGCACTATGACGCTGTCTTAGAATGTAGCAAGATGACAAGAGTATACATGTACGAATAGTTTAAGAAATCAGTTACTATTTTTGATAGCATTTTACACAAAAATTATGCTGGATTTGTTGTAGCAAGATAAGTTTTTTTTAATGTAGTGATATATATAAGAATGCAAATGTAACGGTAGTGATATCTACTGATTAGGATACTGTACAGTAATTGCACACAAGGGTTAGGATCAATTTGCTGTCTAGGCAAAGAACTGCATACCTTCCTATCTATCTATCTAATATATATATATATATATATATATATATATATATATATATATATATATATATATATATATATATATATATATATATATATATATATATATATATATAGGCTTTAGGAAAGGGAGAGGTGTGTTGATCTAGTGTCAGGAGTGGCTGACACTCCCGAGAATACCCGAGTGGCTGACACTTCCGAGAATACCCAGTGGCTGACACTTCCGAGAATACCCGAGTGGCTGACACTTCCGACAATACCCGAGTGGCTGACACTCCCGACAACACAGAGTGGCTGACAGTCCTGAAAACACCAAAGTGACTGACACTTCCGAGAACACCAGAGTGGCTGACCTCGAGACCAGAGTGGCTGACATCCCGTGTGACACTCGAGAACACCAGAGTGGCTGACACTCTGGTGCACTGAGAGAGGACACCAGAGTGGCTGACACTTCCGAGAACACCAGAGTGGCTGACACTTCCGAGAACACCAGAGTGGCTGACACTCAGCCAGTGGCTGACACTGCACAAGTCACACTCAAAAGAGTGGCTGACACTCTCTGAGAAACACCAGAGTGGCTGACACTTCCGAAACCCAGAGTGGCTGACACTTCAGAGAACACCAGAGTGGCTGACACTTCCGAGAACACCAGAGTGGCTGACACTTCCGAGAACACCAGAGTGGCTGACACTCCCGAGAACACCAGAGTGGCTGACACTCCTGAGAACACCAGAGTGGCTGACACTCCCGAGAACACCAGAGTGGCTGACACTCCCAGAACACCAGAGTGGCTGACAGGTGGCCCCCAGAACACCAGAGTGGCTGACACTTCCCGAGAACACCAGAGTGGCTGACACTCCCGAGAACACCAGAGTGGCTGACACTCCCGAGAACACCAGAGTGGCTGACACTCCCCCGATGTGCAACACCAGAGTGGCTGACACTCCTCCGAGAACACCAGAGTGGCTGACACTCCCCGAGAACACCAGAGTGGCTGACACTCCCCGAGAACACCAGAGTGGCTGACACTCCCCGAGAACACCAGAGTGGCTGACCTCCGAGACCGGTGGCGCCTCCGAGAACACCAGAGTGGCTGCCACACGTGCCCTCGAGAACACCAGAGTGGCTGACACTCCCCGAGAACACCAGAGTGGCTGACACTCCCGAGAACACCAGAGTGGCTGACACTCCCGAGAACACCAGAGTGGCTGACACTCCCCGAGAACACCAGAGTGGCTGACACTCCCAGAACACCAGAGTGGCTGACCTCCGAGACACCAGAGTGGCTGACCTCCCCGAGAACACCAGAGTGGCTGACACTCCCCGAGAACACCAGAGTGGCTGACACTCCCCGAGAACACCAGAGTGGCTGACACTCCCCGAGAACACCAGAGTGGCTGACACTCCCGAGAACACCAGAGTGGCTGACACTCCCCGAGAACACCAGAGTGGCTGACACTCCCCGAGAACACCAGAGTGGCTGACACTCCCCGAGAACACCAGAGTGGCTGACACTCCCCGAGAACACCAAAGTGACTGACACTTCCGAGAACACCAGAGTGGCTGACACTCCCGAGAACACCAGAGTGGCTGACACTTCCGAGAACACCAGAGTGGCTGACACTTCCGAGAACACCAGAGTGGCTGACACTTCCGAGAACACCAGAGTGGCTGACACTTCCGACAACACCAGAGTGGCTGACACTTCCGACAACACCAGAGTGGCTGACACTTCCGACAACACCAGAGTGGCTGACACTCCCCGAGAACACCAGAGTGGCTGACACTCCCCGAGAACACCAGAGTGGCTGACACTCCCCGAGAACACCAGAGTGGCTGACACTCCCCGAGAACACCAGAGTGGCTGACACTCCCGAGAACACCAGAGTGGCTGACACTCCCCGAGAACACCAGAGTGGCTGACACTCCCCGAGAACACCAGAGTGGCTGACACTCCCCGAGAACACCAGAGTGGCTGACACTCCCCGAGAACACCAGAGTGGCTGACACTCCCCGAGAACACCAGAGTGGCTGACACTCCCCGAGAACACCAGAGTGGCTGACACTCCCCGAGAACACCAGAGTGGCTGACACTCCCCGAGAACACCAGAGTGGCTGACACTCCCCGAGAACACCAGAGTGGCTGACACTCCAGTGAACACCATCACAGTCTCACGGCTTCGGAAATTCCGAGAGAGGAATGTGGCCCAGCCTCCATACCTTCGCTTGATAGCTGACACGTCTGACATGCTCAGTAAAATATGCTGATCGTGTCAGCTTGTAGAAGACGATACTTGCATCTACTTTAATTGTTACTTCAACAGAACGGTGTTTTTTCTTATTATGTTTTTTCTTATTATCAATCGAGATTGTTCACAATTGGGTTTATTGAACGAAGCACAGATGAATGTCTGGTGTCTCAAGACGAGATGCTCTCAGCATCCTGTCATTCCTTATTCTTAAACTACGTCGCTGTAAGTGGTTCCGTAAAGAAATTCATCTGCGTCACTTTATTCATGATTTTCAAAATCACTCTTACATTATACAATAGGTGAAGGTGTGAAGACCTAAGAGTGTTGGGCAAGTGGGCGTTCCATAGTCGTGCGATAGGTTTGGAATAGTCGAGTAATGGTATCTTGTTTTTTCGAATAATTCTGCAAGAGGCAGTTTATGTGGCGCGGCAGAATCCTGCTTTTTTAAATAATACGTTTGAAGCCTATCTAAAAAGTTATTTTCAGTAATTGCTCTGAACCCAAAGATTTTAAGATTTTTAAAAGTTTCATAAAATTTTCAGCTTTTCAGCTTTTCAACATATAGTGTGTCTTCCATTTCACTTTCGACAGTATTTAAGACTCTATTTTCATGCTTCAGCTTCGTATCGTTCCAGACCATGGAGCTGAACTCTTCTCCAGGCTGAGGGACTGACCACTTCAAATACTTTTTCTCCAAAGTTGATGGACTGATTACATCATCTTCATTTCTCTACTACACCTACTGCCATTGTATTTGACTGAAGAAGCCTACTGTGTAGGCGAAACTTTTCAAAAACAAAGATTCCCAACTATTGCACACGTATCAGTATTTTTTACCATTTTCAATATTCTTCTCATTATTGGACTGAGGAAGCCAATGGTTGGCGAAACGTTTCCACAATAATCATGGTGTCGGTCCTCTGAACCGTCTGTCTACTCACCTACACTCCGGAATTTCCATCTCTGCCGACGTTGAATTAAAAGGCTCCTTTTTCTTTTTGAACGTTTGAAACCAAGCAAGAGAGGCTCTTGGAAGGCAATACTCTGAAACCAAGCAAGAGAGGCTCTTGGAAGGCAATACTCTGAAACCAAGCAAGAAAGGCTCTTGGAAGGCAATACTCTGAAACCAAGCAAGAGAGGCTCTTGGAACGTCGAGAAATATAGTAAATTCACGTTTTAGTACAGTTTTTCTATAGATTGTGACATTTTTACATATTTTATAAAATATATAAAGGGAGAATTAAAATCTATATGATTAGGCACTTACACTCTAAAAATAATGGATATTTCCATTTCAGGAATCTAGTAATGGGTTTTACAATTTTGGTCATAGAACTCTGCAATTTCCAGCTGTACCAGAAATCTTGCCCATCCTTCCACCTCTCACAAACAATACAAATTAATAAAATGACTTATACATATTTGCAACTTATTCATAAATCTGACATATCTCGGTTTGAGACATAAAAATATAAAGAATATATATATATATATATATATATATATATATATATATATATATATATATATATATATATATATATATATATATATATATATACCGTTTGATATTTATTCAGAATGCTGTTCAATGCCATTACCAAACGAATTTATCTCCGAAAGTTGAAAATAGACTAGTCCTTAGACCCAATTACACTTACAAAGATTTAAAATAAACTACTAAGGTAGTTTGGACCATCGTAAGGTAATTAGTCTGCGATTAGTAAACTGATTGCAAGAACTCATCTAGAATTAAGTCCTTTCTAAAATTTTCTCTTATACGTTTAAAGATATATTTTTTCATTTATGTTAATGTGAAAATTGATAATTTTGTACCAAGAGAAACTTTGAAAACCTACCTAACCTTATTACAACAAGCGCAATTTAATTTAGCATAACCCAACTAAATATATTTTAGATTCGTTAACTAAAATATATTTATGTCGTGCCGATTAGGTAAAACTTGCGATTTTGGCTTAAATAGCAACGCTCACTTTGTCATATAAGACAAGTGAAAATTTGTGTATGCAATAATTTCGCCAAAATCATTCTGAACCTAACGAAAAAATATATTTCATTGTGTTTGTTTATTATTAAATTAATGTTAACGTATCTAAAATATATTTAGTTGGGTTAGGCTAAATTAAATTGCGCTTGTTATAATAAGGTTAGGTAGGTTTTCAAAGTTTCTCTTGGTACAAAATTATAAATTCTTACATTAACATAAATGAAAATATATATCTTTAAACGTATAAGAGAAAATTTTAGAAAGGACTTAATTTTAGATGAGTTCTTAATTGACCAGTTTTACCTAATCGGCACGACTATATATATATATATATATATATATATATATATATATATATATATATATATATATATATATATATATATATATATATAGAGAGAGAGAGAGAGAGAGAGAGAGATAAAATTAAAGTTACACTAAAACTTAAGAAAAACGCCAAACTGAGCTTTATAGAATTACTCTGAAAGTTTTATTCAGCACGTGGTTTAGAAAGACACGTTAACAAACACTAAAGGATCGTATTATACTGCATCTGTGTTCATTTTTCCAGCAGCGTTTTCGTCAGCTAATTCTGTATATCAGTTGAATTATTTTCTGTGTTCTAATAACAGCATTTTGTCCAGATATGTAGGCCTTGCACCAGCTGCTAGAATCGGTCATTTGCACCAGCTGCTAGAACCCATCAGTTACACCAATTGCTAGAACCCATCACTTTCACCAGCTGCTAGAACCCATCACTTTCACCAGCTGCTAGAACCCGTCATTTGCACCAGCTGCTAGAACCCACCAGTTACACAAGCTGCTAGAACCCATCAGTTACACAAGCTGCTAGAACCCATCAGTTACACCAGCTGCTAGAACCCATCAGTTACACCAGCTGCTAGAACCCATCACTTGTCGAGTAGTTACAGGCAGTCTCAAACAATCGCTCTCAGTGTGACTCTGTCTCTTACTCTTGACATCTCTATAGTGGTGTCCAGGTCACTTGTACTGCCAGATACCATGAACGAAGTCGCATTAAAAGTTCACCTGTCAACATATCTAATGTTGCGTTTCATTAAATAGAAAATAATTGCAACGCTTCTCGTCTTGACCACCATTGATAAAAATAATTGTATGTGTCAGTTAAAAGTGCTTGCAAGTAAAATTTTTTTATGACAACCAGTTTGCAAGAATTTTCGGCTGCCTTGAAGTCTGGATATCCCTCGACGTATTCACATATGACATTATCTTTAACTCTTATGTTGGATGTATTGATTACTCTTATGTTGGATGTATTGATTACTTAACTTCGTCCTTCTAAAAACTTCAGACAATGAAGGAAAACTGAATTTTAAACTTTCCGCGTGAGAAACTTTGCTCTAAGTAACCTTTAAAAATTTCTTACATAATTTTGGGTCCTTTTAAGTTCTTGTCTTTTCCTCTGATCCGCGTTCGTACTCCTTCCGAAACCAGAGACTCGCGTACAGATTTCAGAATTGCGACTGTTTATCTCACTAATTCTGATAATTTACGATAATATTTTACCCGTATTATTTTCAGCACATAATTTTGCTGTTTCACTTACTATTACAAACATAAGTATAGTCTCGTAGCCTGCACACCTGGTTGTAGCATGATAACCAAGGTAGAAACAAGAAACAACCAAAACAGGCAGCAGAGAGAGCAAATACTTATATTTAGAGAAAGCAATGTGTGTACAATATATACAGACTATATGTATAGTAAGGTAATACAAGCAAGAGACACGGTGAGAACCGTCTTCGACCAGACTTGGAAGTAAGTCTGCTAAGGTCGATTCACGAATGTTCAAGGTCGATTCACAACATTGGCAGGCTTCCTTCTCACTGGCTGGTTGAACCACGGTACTAGCATTACGATGGGGCCCCTACTCATACCATTAGCATCTGGTTCGCTGGTCGGGAGGGCATGTCTATAGAGGTGTGTGACATACGCCACAGACCCACACAAATCAGAAGTACAAATATTTTTTTAAACTTGAAACTTTTCTAATGAATTAAACTTTGCTACAAAATATTCATTCTAGTTAAGGTTAAATGATCATGTTGGTGGTAAGGGGCTTCTGGGTTGATTGTTCTGATAGAGGAGACTCACCGTCACTCCACTCACTGATGTGCTGATACTTTCTAGAGCTCACTGGTGTGCTGATACTTTCTAGAGCTCACTGGTGTGCTGATACTTTCTAGAGCTCACTGGTGTGTTGATACTTTCTAGAGCTCACTGGTGTGCTGATACGTTCTAGAGGAGCTCACTGGTGTGTTGATACTTTCTAGAGGAGTTCACTGGTATGTTGATACTTTCTAGAGCTCACTGGTGTGTTGATACCTTCTAGATGAACTCACTGGTGTATTGATACTTTCTAGAGGAGCTCACTGGTGTGTTGATACTTTCAGGAGGTCACTCATGTGTTGGTACATTCTAGAGGAGCTCACTCATGTGTTGATGCCTTCTAGAGGAGCTCACTCATGTGTTGATGCCCTCTAGAGGAGCTCATTCATGTGTTGATACCTTCTAGAAGAGCTCATTCATTGGTTGTTACCTTCTAGAGGAGCTCACTCATGTGTTGATGCCTTATAGAAGAGCTCACTCATGTGTTGATGCCTTCTAGAGGAGCTCACTCATGTGTTGATGCCTTCTAGAAGAGCTCACTCATGAGTTGATACCTTCTAGAAGAGCTCACTCATGTGTTGATGCCTTCTAGAGGAGCTCACTCATGGGTTGATGCCTTCTAGAAGAGCTCATTCATGGGTTGTTACCTTCTAGAGGAGCTCACTCATGTGTTGATACCTTCTAGAAGAGCTCATTCATTGGTTATTACCTTCTAGAGGAGCTCACTCATGTGTTGATGCCTTCTAGAAGAGCTCACTCATGTGTTGATGCCTTCTAGAGGAGCTCACTCATGTTTTGATACCTTTTAGAAGAGCTCATTCATGGATTGTTACCTTCTAGAGGAGCTCACTCATGTGTTGATACCTTCTAGAAGAGCTCATTCATTGGTTGTTACCTTCTAGAGGAGCTCAGTCATGTGTTGATGCCTTCTAGAAGAGCTCACTCATGTGTTGATGCCTTCTAGAGGAGATCACTCATGTGTTGATGCCTTCTAGAGGAGCTCACTCATGTGTTGATACCTTTTAGAAGAGCTCATTCATGGGTTGTTACCTTCTAGAGGAGCTCACTCATGTGTTGATGCCTTCTAGAAGAGCTCACTCATGTGTTGATGCCTTCTAGAGGAGCTCACTCATGTGTTGATACCTTCTATGGAAGTATTTTATTCGAATTTCGTCGTATGTATTAAAATATTTACCAAAATAATAAATATTTCTACATATACGTAGAATGTAGACAGATCACCTCTAAAACTGGCCCACTACAGTCAGGAGGTTCGTACACCGACGACGAAAAAACAGTGAGTGAAATCTTGCAAGTCGAGTATAAATCAGTTTTCAGCAGTTCACTAAGCAGGAGACTGGAGGAACCAGGAGGTGTTTTCATTACCACTGGCACGCCATAAATCATTTATCTGACATAAGCACAAATATTCGAGAGTATATAAATCTGTAGTGGAGGGAAGGCGGGGTAGTGGTCGGCCTAGGAAAGGTTGGAGAGAGGGCAGAAAGGAGGTTTTATGTGTGACGGTATTGGTCTTCCAGCAAGCATGTGTGAGCGTGTTGGATAGGAGCGAATGGAGACAAATGGTTTTTATGACTTGACGTGCTGTTGGAGTGTGAGCAAGGTAACATTTATGAAGGGATTCAGGGAAACCAGCAGGCCGGACTTAAGTACAGGAGATGGGAAGTACAGTGTCTGCACTCTGAAAGAGGGGTGTTAATAATGTTGCAGTTTTATAACTGTAGTATAAGCACGCCTCTGGCAAGACAGTGATGGAGTGAATGATGGTGAAAGTTTTTCTTTCTCGGGCCACCCTGCCTGGTGGAGGCAGGCGATGTGTTAATAATAAAAAAAAACACAATTCTCTTAGAATTCAAGAAAGAAATAGAGAACATTCCCACACATACAGCACCTGGCCCAGATTCATTGAACTCACTATTTATAAAGAAATTCAAATTGCCACTAACAAAATCACTCGATGTAGTTTGGAGGAAAATCTTAGATCTAGGTAGAGGTTTTATAAGTGCAGTCACAGCTTTTCCACACAGAGGAGGCAATAAAACCCTGGCAATAATCTACAGACCAGTGATGCTTCATTAAAATCCATGAGAGGATTGTGAGACGCTCAACTACCGATTTTATGGAAAAATCCGGACCCGGCACAACCCAAGTCAGTACGGATTTAGCGCAGGAATATCATTCTTCTCACAACTACTGAATCATTATGATAGAGTTACGGAGGATTAGGAAGAATCCCAAAATGCAAACGTGGATTACACTGACTTTGTTAATGCATTTGACAAATGTGATCGTGGATGACTAGCACATGAAATAATATCAATAGATATAAATGAAAAGTAGAGAAGAACACACTATCAACAACTGGGGACCTCGACTATTCATCCTTCTACCAGCAGATATCAGAAATGTTGATAAAACAAGTTTGGAAACATTCGACAGTAAATTGAATTACCACCTGGTTTACCTGGTGTGTCAGGTCAACCAGGTTGTGATGGGATGGGGGAGGGGGTCAGCGGACCGCCAAAAGCAACATCCTGGTTGACCAGAGAGTCTCGGGGGTAGCGAGAGTAGGAAAAACTCTCGAGACAGGTCAAAATCACAGGTCACAGGCACTAGTCTTAATGAGTCTCTTGTAGCAGTCTACATGGTATTCGTGTTTTGGCTAAATTCTCTCGGGAAACTGTAAATGTTATGACACAACAGGGTAATTATGTTTCATTTGACAGTTATTTTATTTTTTGATTATTATACAAACATCTGCTATGATGGATGACCCTTCATAATATGTGAAACATGTGATTGCTGCATTTGCTTGTTTTGTTTGATGCAAATGTTAGTAGTATTGGTCAGTGATATAAACATCAACTATATTAGTCTTGATTTAAATGTATACATCGAACGCGTCAGTTATGTACATAGCCTCTTGTGCATGCGTCAGTTATGTACATAGCCTCTTGTGCATGCGTCAGTTATGTACATAGCCTCTTGTGCATGCGTCAGTTATGTACATAGCCTCTTGTGCATGCGTCAGTTATGTACATAGCCTCTTGTGAATGCATCAGTTATGTACATAGCCTCTTGTGAATCATAAAATAAATGTACACAGCCTCTTACGCATACATGAATTAAATGTACAGCTTTTTGTGCATCATATATGTACACGGCTTCAGTACGTGCATCACATATGTACACGGCTTCAGTACGTGCATCACATATGTATACGGCTTCAGTACGTGCATCACATATGTACATGGCTTCAGTACGTGCATCATATATGTACACGGCTTCAGTACGTGCATCCCATATGAACACGGCTTCAGTACGTGCATCACATATGTACACGGCTTCAGTACGTGCATCACATATGTACAAGGCTTCAGTACGTATATCACATATGTACACGGCTTCAGTACGTATATCACATGTATGTACACGGCTTCAGTATGTGCATCACATATGTACACGGCTTCAGTACGTGCATCACATATGTACACAGCCTCTTGGACGTGCATCACATAGGTTTCAAACTGAGAAGCCTGGTCTGAATACGAGCAAATTAGAAATTTTGTTGAAATTTCTAAAAAAAAAAAAAATGGAATCGTTGGAATAAGATTGATTACTGGAGAATGCCTTTAATGAATGGCTTCAAACTTTCACCATATGTGGGCTTTACAAAAGAAAGCTTAGCACTTATTTTGAGCAGTGCACATTTCAGTTTGCCACTTTATTACATAAATTGTTGCCCTTGTAATAACTAGAGAATGCCTCTTCCGATATGATTCAGATCTTCATTAACAATATTAAACTGAATTACTAGCTCTCAGATGTTGAACCCCCACCCAGCCTTCTCCTATCTACACCCTCATATGTTGAACCCCACCAGTCTCCTCCTAAACACACTACCAGATGTTGAACCCCACCCCAACCTCCTACCTATGCCCTCAGATGTTTGCACCCCTGCCAAACCTCCTCCAACTCCACCCCCCCCCCATCCCCGATGTTGAACCCTACTTTATCCTTCTCCCATCCCCCCGTGTTAAACCCCCTCCTACCCACACCCCACAAATGTGGACCCCCGGGCCAGCAGAGCCACATAATCAACGTGGGCCGTCAGGAAAAGCAGAAGTATGAACACTAAGTGCGTGAGAGTGCGGTGGTGCGGGTCGCTGTGACCGCAGCGCACCGCTTACACTGTCAACACCGCACTTGCTGAACCCTTTATGCTTCACAGCGCCATTAATAGTATTATTAATGGCGCCCGTTGAGCAGGTTTATGGCGGCGCAGAGTGAGGTGCTGACGACCCCGAGGGAGAGAGTGAGGCAGCAGCTCGTAAGTAAAGGTTTTGAGCTCCCTCTGTGTCTCTTGCAGGTGGTGTTGTCCCACTGATGTAGGTGGCATTGGCAGGTGGTGATGTGGACGAGTGTCACCCTCGTTACCTCTTGTATTTCATAGTGGGTGGTGACTTGATCTTTGTGTGTGTGTACTATCCTAATTGTGGATGCAGGCGTCGATTCACAGCTCCTGGCCCCGCATCTTCACTGGTCACTACTAATAGGTCACTCTCCCTGCTCCATGAGCTTCATCATACCTATTCTTAAAGATATGTATGGATCCTGCCTCCACTACATCACTTCCCAGACTATTCCACTTCCTGACAACTCTATGGCTGAAGAAATACTTCCTAACATCCCTGTGACTCATCTGAGTCTTCAACTTCCAACTGTGACCCCTTGTTACTGTGTCCCATCTCTGGTACATCCTGTCTCTACACCTTGTCGATTCCTCTTAGTATTTTATATGTCGTTATCATATCCCCCCTATCTCTCCTGTCCTCCAGTGTCGTCAGGTCGATTTCCCTTAACCTCTCCTCGTTGGACGTGTGTGTACTCACCTAGTTGTACTCACCTAGTTGTGGTTGCAGGGGTCGAGTCATAGCTCCTGGCCCCGCCTCTTCACTAGCCGCTACTGGGTCACTCTCCCTGCGCCATGAGCTTTTATCATACCTGTGTGTGTGTGTGTGTGTGTGTGTGTGTGTGTGTAAATAAACATGGGAAAGACAATAATACATTACACGTTAACTCGCTAGAAAAACTAATTCACTGTCATAACTAGTTGCAGTTATTATTATTATTATTATTGTTATTATTATTATTACTACTACTACTACTACTACTACTAGTAGTAGTAGTAGACAGTAAATACATCATTACAACACACTTGACAGGCAGTAAACACGTCATTACAACACACCTGAGAGACAGTAAACACATCATTACAACACACTTGACAGACAGTAAACACGTCATTACAACACACCTGAGAGACAGTAAACACGTCATTACAACACACTTGACAGACAGTAAACACGTCATTACAACACACTTGACAGACAGTAAACACGTCATTACAACACACCTGAGAGACAGTAAACACGTCATTACAACACACCTGAGAGACAGTACGTCATACGACACACCGGATGACAGTAAACACGTCATTACATAACCATGACACGTAACGTCATTAACCACCTGAAGCATAACCACGTCATTACATAATCATGAGACCAGTAACCGCTTACAACCTGACAACTAGTATCTGATGACCTTGTGACTTACATGTAATCCTAGCTATTAACCTACCTACATTACCTAACCTAACTTTACCTTATCTTAGCTTACCTAATCTAACCTGAGCCTATGGTACCTAACCTAACGTATGTCAATAACCTAACCTAACCTTCCTATCTAACCTACTAACTTACCTAACGACTAACCTAACCTGACCTTTACATAACCACGTTGTTAACTAACCTAACCTACTTACTACCACCATAAGTATAACATGATCATAACCATAATACCTATATAACATAACTAACTAACTAACATACATAACACTGATACTAACACTAACTACATATATAATATAACTAACTAAGCTACATAGCATAACACTAACGAAGCCTAACCTAACGTTACCTAATACCACGTGTGTCATAGAGGACACAGTAGTGCTTGTAAACATGATGGGTCATGATGACACGTGAGGTCTGATGGACCACGTGATGGTCATGATGGCCACGTGATGGGCATGATGGCCACGTGATGGCATGATGGATCACGTGATGGGTCATGATGGTCACGTGATGGGCATGATGGACCACGTGATGGCCAGGATCGGATCATGGCGTGATGGGTTGATGAACCACGTGATGGGTCATGATGGCCACGTGATGGGTCGATGATAGGACCACGTGATGGTCATGATGGTCCACGTGATGGGTCATGATGGACCACGTGATGGGTCATGATTGTCCACGTGATGGGTCATGATGGATCACGTGATGGGTCATGATGAACCACGTAATGGGTCATGATGAACCACGTGATGGGTCGTGATGGGTCATGATGGACCACGTGATGTGTCATGATGGGCAACGTGATGGGTCATGATGGACCACGTGATGGGTCATGATGGTCCACGTGATGGGTCATGATGGATCACGTGATGGGTCATGATGAACCACGTGGTGTGTCATGATGGACCACGTGATGTGTCATGATGAACCACGTGATGGGTCATGATGGTCCACGTGATGGGTCATGATGGATGACGTGATGGGTCATGATGGTCCACGTGATGCGTCATGATGGACCACGTGATGGGTCATGATGGTTCACGTGATGGGTCATGATGGGCCACGTGATGGGTCATGATGGACCACGTGATGGGTCATGATGGACCACGTGATGGGTCATGATGGACCACGTGATGGGTCATGATGGGCCATGTGATGGGTCATTAACCACGTGAGGGCCATGATGGACCACGTGATGGGTCATGATGGACCACGTGGTGGGTCATGATGGACCACGTGATGGGTCATGAACCACGTGATGGGTCATAATGGACCACGTGATGGGTCATGATGGACCACTTGATGGGTCATGATGGACCATGTGACGGGCCATGATGGCTCACGTGATGGGTCATGATGGATCCCGTGATGGGTCATGATGGATCACGTGATGGGTCATGATGGACCACGTGATGGACCATGAAAGATCACGTGCTGGGTCATGATGGACCACGTGATGGGCCATGATGGATCACGTGATGGGTCATGATGGACCACGTGATGGATCATGATGGACCATGTGATGGGTCATGATGGACCTAGTGATGGGTGATAATGGATCACGTGATGGGCCATGATTTATCACGTGATGGGTCATGATGGACCACGTGATGGGTCATGATGGATCACGTGATGGGTCATGATGGACCACGTGATGGATCATGATGGACCACGTGATGGGTCATGATGGACCACGTGATGGGTCATGATGGACCACGTGATGGGTCATGATGGACCACGTGATGGGTCATGATGGACCACGTGATGGGTCATGATGGACCACGTGATGGGTCATGATGGGTCATGTGATGGGTCATGATGAACCACGTGACGGGCCATGATGGACCACGTGATGGGTCATGATGGACCACGTGGTGGGTCATGATGGACCACGTGATGGGTCATGAACCACGTGATGGGTCATAATGGACCACGTGATGGGTCATGATGGACCACGTGACAGGTCATGATGGACCACGTGATGGGTCATGATAGACCACGTGATGGGTCATGATGGTCCACGTGATGGGTCATGATGGATCACGTGATGGGTCATGATGAACCACGTGATGGGTCATGATGAACCACGTGATGCGTCATGATGGGCCACGTGATGGGTCATGATGGACCACGTGATGGGTCATGATGGTCCACGTGATGGGTCATGATGGATCACGTGATGGGTCATGATGAACCACGTGGTGTGTCATGATGGACCACGTGATGTGTCATGATGAACCACGTGATGGGTCATGATGGTCCACGTGATGGGTCATGATGGATCACGTGATGGGTCATGGTGGTCCACGTGATGCGTCATGATGGACCACGTGATGGGTCATGATGGTCCACGTGATGGGTCATGATGGGCCACGTGATGGGTCATGATGGACCACGTGATGGGTCATGATGGACCACGTGATGGGTCATGATGGACCATGTGACGGGCCATGATGGCTCACGTGATGGGTCATGATGGATCCCGTGATAGGTCATGATGGATCACGTGATGGGTCATGATGGACCACGTGATGGACCATGACAGATCACGTGCTGGGTCATGATGGACCACGTGATGGGCCATGATGGATCACGTGATGGGTCATGATGGACCACGTGATGGATCATGATGGACCATGTGATGGGTCATGATGGACCACGTGATGGGTCATGATGGACCACGTGATGGGTCATGATGGACCACGTGATGGGTCATGATGGACCACGTGATGGGTCATGATGGACCACGTGATGGGTCATGATGGACCACGTGATGGGTCATGATGGGTCATGATGGGTCATGTGATGGGTCATGATGAACCACGTGACGGGCCATGATGGACCACGTGATGGGTCATGATGGACCACGTGGTGGGTCATGATGGACCACGTGATGGGTCATGAACCACGTGATGGGTCATAATGGACCACGTGATGGGTCATGATGGACCACGTGACGGGTCATGATGGACCACGTGATGGGTCATGATGGACCACGTGATGGGTCATGATGGACCACGTGATGGGTCATGATGGTCCACGTGATGGGTCTTGATGGATCACGTGATGGGTCATGATTAACCACGTGATGGGTCATGATGAACCACGTGATGCGTCATGATGGGCCACGTGATGGGTCATGATGGACCACGTGATGGGTCATGATGGTCCACGTGATGGGTCATGATGGATCACGTGATGGGTCATGATGAACCACGTGGTGTGTCATGATGGACCACGTGATGTGTCATGATGAACCACGTGATGGGTCATGATGGTCCACGTGATGGGTCATGATGGATCACGTGATGGGTCATGGTGGTCCACGTGATGCGTCATGATGGACCACGTGATGGGTCATGATGGTCCACGTGATGGGTCATGATGGGTCACGTGATGGGTCATGATGGACCACGTGATGGGTCATGATGGACCACGTGATGGGTCATGATGGACCATGTGACGGGCCATGATGGCTCACGTGATGGGTCATGATGGATCCCGTGATGGGTCATGATGGACCACGTGATGGACCATGACAGATCACGTGCTGGGTCATGATGGACCACGTGATGGGCCATGATGGATCACGTGATGGGTCATGATGGACCACGTGATGGGTCATGATGGACCACGTGATGGGTCATGATGGACCACGTGATGGGCCATGATGGACCACGTGATGGGTCATGATGGACTACGTGAAGGGTCATAATGGACCATGTGATGGGTCATGATGGAACACGTGATGGGTCATGATGGACCACGTGATGGGTCATGATGGACCATGTGATGGGTCATGATGGAACACGTGGTGGTGGTGGTGACATGTTTAAATCACTTTTTTAGATACTATTTAACATAAGAGACATGTTATATATATTGTAGCTTTTTCCTACACTACATTTTTTTGTTTTCTTTATTTTTAATATTATGCAGCCCATCTGGAACCTTGTGTACAGCCAAGAAGGTTACTGGTGCTACTTCCAGCAGCAGCAGTAGTAGTAGTAGTAACAGCAGTAGTAGCAGCAGCAGCAGCAGCAGCAGTAGCAGTAGTAGTCTTGTATAGCAAGACTCACTTACTTCTTGAGGTGCGCAACCTCTTTTGACAACCCAGCACTTGACGAGTATGACGCACACATGAGATCAACCTTCAGGAAGGCACTGAATCTGTCACTAGAGGATCAGCAATGGGAGCAGGCAACCCTCCCAGTGCGACTGGGAGGTATAGGGGTGCGCAAAGCAAGGCAGGTAGCGTTACCTGCATTTCTGTCATCGTGTTTGGCCTCCTGTGGATTAGTCAAGAGGATTGTCCCTGAACGTTTGAGAGGTGTGGTGGGAGCTCAAGACCCCAAGTTCATTGAAGCAGCAGTGCAGTGGGACATCCTGGCAGACTCCTACAGTAGACCAGCTCCTCCCAAAGAGCACAAACAGTCCCACTGGGACAAACTGATCATGGAAAAAATTGCCAACACAATGCTCACCAACGCTTCAGGAAAGGACAAAGCTCGTCTCCTAGCGGTGAAGGCACAACACTCAGGAGATTTCCTTCTAGCTGTTCCCATTTTCTCTCTGGGGACTCGACTCGACCCACAGGCCATTCGGATTGGTGTTGCTCTTCGCCTAGCCGCCCCCATACTCACCGAACATAGGTGTATTTGCGGCAGGGCGACGGCTGATCAATTCGGACTTCATGGTCTAGTGTGTCACACATCAGAAGGGAAGTATGCTAGACATGAGGAGGTCAATGACATAAAGAGAAGCCTCGCCACAGCCCGTTGCCCAGCTCAACGGGAACCCCAAGTGCAGAGGTCTGATGGAAGTCAAAAGCGTCCTGATGGAGCCACCATGCTACCCTGGAAGGATGGTAAGCAGATTGCTTGGGACTACACCTGTGCTGCCACATTGGCAGACACCTACCTGCCACACTCCTTAGCCGAAGGGGGTGGAGCTGCCAGCCACAGGGAGACCCAGAAGACCCGCAAATATGAAGACCTTCCCTCTTGCTATAACTTCATCCCAATAGGGAGACCCATGGAGCATGGGGCAAGTGTGCTCTAAAGTTTCTCAAGGAGCTGGGTGGAAAACTCATCATAGAAACCAAGGACCACAGGGCGACCGGCTTCCTCTTTCAGAGACTCAGTGTTGCGATCCAGAGGGGAAATGCCTGCAGTGTTCTGGGCACGCGGCCCACTACCGGGGAGCTGGACGAAGTATTTGACATTTAGCTCTGAGTTGTCATCTATGTTGTTTTACTCACTATTGTATGCTTGTTAATGTATTTTGACAATATATTGTATCTTGAAATAAATTATATATATATATATATATATATATATATATATATATATATATATATATATATATATATATATATATATATATATATATTATATATATACATACAGTGTACCCCGAGTAACGAGCAAAATTCATTCCAGAAGCCTGCTCAAGTGCCATTACCGAACGAATTTACTCCCTTAGGAAATAATGTCAAGTAGGTTAGTCCATTTCATACCCCCAAAAATACACTTACAAAAGCACTTACATTAATATACTTACATAATTGTACGATTTCCAGGGTGCTCGTTACTCGGGGGTCCACTGTATATATATATATTTATATATATACAATCAGATCTCATTTAAGTCCTTTCTAAATTTTTCTCATACATTTAAAGATATATTGTTTTCATTTATGTTAATATAAAAATTAATGATTTTGTACCAAAAAAAAATATTATAACAAGCTCAATTTAATTTAGTCTAACCCAACTAAATATATTTTATATAAGTTTACAATAATTTAATAATAAAAAAAACACAATGAAAAATATTTTTTTTTATTAGATTCAGAATGATTTTTGCGATATTACTGCATACACAAATTTTCGCTTGCCCTAATGGGCAAGAAGTGCTATGCCATTTAAACTAAAATAACAAGTTTTACTTATTCGGCACGACGACATATATATATATATATATATATGTACGTATATATATATATATATATATATATATATATATATATATATATATATATATATATATATATATATATATTTCGTCCGATTAGGTAAAACTTCGATTTTGGCTTAAATAGCAACGCTCACCTTGCCATATAAGACAAGTGAAAATTTGTGTATGCAATAATTTCGCCAAAATCATTCTGAACATAACGAAAAAAATATATTTCATTGTGTTTGTTTATTATTAAATTAATGTTAACGTATCTAAAATATATTTAGTTGGGTTAGGCTAAATTAAATTGCGCTTGTTGTAATAAGGTTAGGTAGGTTTTCAAAGTTTCTCTTGGTACAAAATTATAAATTCTTACATTAACATAAATGAAAAAAATATATCTTTAAACGTATAAGAGAAAATTTTGGAAAGGACTTAATTTTAGATGAGTTCTTGCTAATTGACCAGTTTTACCTAATCGGCACGACATATACGTATATAAATATATATATATATATACGTATATATATATATATATATATATATATATATATATATATATATATATATATATATATATATAAGTGGGTGCGGAGGGAAGAAGAGCGATTGGTGGAATGAAGAAAAGATATCAGTATGAGAGAAAAAGTTTGCATATGAGAGGTTTTTACAAAGTGGAAGTGATGCAAGGAGGGAAAAGTATATGGAGAGAAAAAGAGAGGTTAAGAGAGTGGTGAAGCAATGTAAAAAAGAGAGCAAATGAGAGAGTGGGTGAGATGTTATCAACAAATTTTGTTGAAAATAAGAAAAAGTTTTGGAGTGAGATTAATAAGTTCAGGAAGCCTAGGGAACAAATGGATTTGACAGTTAAAAATAGGAGAGGAGAGTTAGAGGTATCGTGAAGATGGAGGGAATATTTTGAGGAATTGTTAAATGTTGATGAAGACAGGGAAGCTGTGATTTCGTGTATAGGACAAGGAGAAATAACATCTTGTAGGAGTGAGGAAGAGCTAGTTGTGAGTGTGGGGGAAGTTCGTGAGGCAGTGGGTAAAATGAAAGAGTGTAAGCCAGGTGGGATTGATGGGATAAAGATAGAAATGTTAAAAGCAGGTGGGGATATAGTTCTGGAGTGGTTGGTGCTATTATTTAATAAATGTATGATAGGGTAAGGTACCTAGGGATTGTCAGAGAGCATGCATAGTTCCTTTGTATAAAGGCAAAGGGGACAAAAGTGAGTGCAAAATTTCGAAGGAAATAAGTCTGTTGAGTATACGTGGTAAAGTGTATGGTAGAGTTATTATTGAAAGAATTAGGAGTAAGATAGAGAGAGGGATAGCAGATGAACAAGGAGGCTTTAGGAAGGGTAGTGGGTGTGTAGACCAAGTGTTTACAATGAAACATAGGTGAACAGTATATGGATAAGAGTAAATAGGTTTTTGTGGCATTTATGCATTTGCAAAAGGCGTATGACAGGGTTGATAGGAGGGCAATGTGGCAGATGTTGCAAATGTATGGAATAAAAGGTAGGTTATTGAAATCAGTGAAAAGTTTTTACAAGGATAGTGAGGCTCAGGTTAGAGTGTGTAGGAGAGAGGGAGATTATTTCCCAGTAAAAGTTAGCTTTAGACAAGGATGTGTGACGTCACAATGGTTATTCAATATATTTATAGATGGGGTTGTAAGAGAAGTAAATGCTCGGGTGTTGGCAAGAGGTGTGGGGTGAAAAGATAAAGAATCTAACACAAAGTTAGAGTTGTCACAGTTGCTCTTTGCTGATGACACTGTGCTTTTGGGAGATTCTGAAGAGAAGTTGCAGAGGTTGGTGGATGAGTTTGGTAGGGTATGTAAAAGAAGGAAATTAAAAGTGAATATAGGAAAGAGTAAGGTGATGAGGATAACAAAAAAAAATGGTAGCGAAAGATTGGATATCAGATTGGAGGGAGAGAGTATGGAGGAGGTGAATGTATTCAGATATTTGGGAGTGGATGTGTCAGCAGATGGGTCTATGAAGGATGAGGTAAATCATAGAATTGACGAGGGAAAAAAGCTGAGTGGTGCACTTAGGAGTCTGTGGAGAGAAAGAACTTTGTCCATGGAAGCAAAAAAGGGAATGTATGAGTGCTGCCGTATGGAGGGGTAAGAATGTTCCACTGATTATCTCTTGTGGAACCAGTTTGAATAGTGGCTTTTCTCTAGGGAAAAACTCCAATGGTAACAAGGGTTTAGTGTGGCAAATATAGCTTTCTTAACCAAAGAGGCTTTCTTTGTTAACCTTCTTTCTTTAGGATATCCAAAACTTACGAATATAATCCTTGTCTTTAATAATAATAAAACTTAGATTGGATCTTCATGTCTCTATGAACCATAATCTTAATAAAAAACAATAAAATTACTTATCTTTTTCCTTCACACATAAAGGGTACAATTATATATACACAGCTATTGTTACGACACAAGAGTTTACTGGGAAGACATAATTCCCAGTAGTAGAGTTAGGCAATCAATATATGACATGAAATAACTGATACTTGCTAACATAGCTCTTATCAATGTCTTCACCGAGACATTAAATTCAAATTATCCATACAGGAAGTTTCATGGATATTCCCATGCAAGGGAATAGAGAACTCTAGAAATCAGAGATCAGACTAGGTGTGAGAGTACAAGGCGGAGTACTACTCGGGAGTGTGTGAACCTACTGACTGTACCAGTGAGCGGTAAGATTACGTCAGGTTGGGTCACCTGGCTTAGAGGGAGACAGGTCAGTACCTGAACTAGTAACCGGCCCTAACTAGTGGTTTCCCACTACATGAAAATCACATAATATTAACGCCTAACAAAACACAATATAATACAATATTAGCATTAAAATATATCTAATAAAATAAAGAGCAACATCCTAGTATCATGATACATGAGGTCAGATAAAAATATAAAGTCGGAAATTTATACTTTAGCTATTAGTGAAGAAATCCGTCATATAATATTAAGTGAAACCTTGTAATGTAATATTACTCAAATATAAAATGTTGGGCAAGAGCTTAATTCGCAACAATGAGAGTATAGTTATACCAACGCTCTTATATGGGTGCAAAGCATGGGTGGTGAATGTTGCAACAAGGAGAAGGCTGGAGGCAGTGGAGACGTCGTGTCTGAGGGCAATGTGTGGAGTGAATATAATGCAGAGAATTCGTAGTTTGGAAATTAGGAGGAGGTGCAGGATTACCAAAACTATTATCCAGAGGGCTGAGGAGGGGTTGTTGAGGTGGTTCGGACATGTAGAGAGGGTGAACAAAATATAGTGGTTTTTAGGACTTGACGTGCTGTTGGAGTGTGAACAGGGTAATATTTATGAAGGGATTCAGGGAAACTGGGAGGCCTGACTTGAGTCCTGGAGATGGGAAGTACAGTGTCTGCACTCTGAAGGAGGGGTGTTAATGTTGCAGTTTTATGACTGTAGTGTAAGTGCACCGCTGGCAAGACAGTGATTACCTGGAGTTTACCTGGAGAGGGTTTCGGGGGTCAACGCCCCCGCGGCTCGGTCTGAGACCAGGCCTCATGGTCGATCAGGGTCTTATCAACCAGGTACTGACTTTAGGTGCCTGTCCAGTGCCTTCTTGAAGACAGCCAGGGGTCTATTGGTAATCCCCCTTATGTATGCTGGGAGGCAGTTGAACAGTCTTAGGCACCGAACACTTATTGTGTTGTCTCTCAATGTACTCGTGGCGCCCCTGCTTTTCATTGGGGGAATGTTGCATCTCCTGCCTAGTCTTTTGCTTTCATAGGGAGTGATTTTCGTGTGCAAGTTTGGTACTAATCCCTCTAGGATTTTCCTAGTGTATATTATCATATATTTTTCTCGCCTGCGTTCCAGGGAATACAAATCAAGGACCTTCAACCGTTCCCAGTAATTTAGGTGCCTTATTGTAGTTATGTGTGTCGTGAAAGTTCTTTGTACACTCTCCAGATCAGCAATGTCGCCAGCCTTGAAGGGGGCCGTTAGTGTACAGCAGTATTCCAGCCTAAAGAGAACAAGCGATTTGAAGAGAATCATCGGGCTTGGCGTCCCTAGTTTTAAAGGTTTTCATTATCCATCCTATCTTTTTCCTAACAGATGTTGTAGATACATTGTTGTGGTCTTTGTAGGCGAGATCCTCTGACATTATCACTCCCAGGTCCTTCACATTACTTTTTCGCTCTATTGTATGATTAGAATTTGTCGTATACCCTGATATATTTTTAATTTCCTCAAGTTTTCCATATCAGAGTAGTTGAAATTTTTCCTTATTGAACTTGATATTGTTTTGAGTGGCGCATTTGAAGATTTGGTTTATGTCCGCTTCGAGTCTTGCGGTGTTTTCGATGGAGGTCACTGTCATGGCAATCCGGGTGTCATCCGCAAAGGAAGACACGGAGCTATGGCTTACATCTCTGTCTATTTCAGAAATAAGGATGAGGAATAGAATGGGAGCGAGTACTGTGCCTTGTGGAACAGAGCTTTTCACCGTAGCTGCCTCGGACTTGACTCTGTTTACTACTACTCTTTGTGTTGTCAGGAAGTTATAGATCCATCTACCAACTTTTCCTGTTATTCCTTCATCATGCATTTTGTGCTCTATTACACCATGGTCACACTTGTCGAAAGCTTTTACAAAGTCTGTGTATACTACATCTGTATTTTGTTTATTCCCTACAACATCCAGGACCTTGTCATAGTGGTCCAGTAGCTGGGACAGGCAGGAGCGACCTGCTCTAAACCCATGTTGTCCTGGGTTGTGCAATTCATGGGTATCTAGGTGGCTAGCGATCTTGCTTCTTAGAACCCTCTCATAGATTTTTATGATATGGGATGTTAGTGCTATCGGTCTGTAGTTCTTTGCAATTGCTTTACTGCCACCATTGTAGAGTGGGGCTATGTCTGTTGTTTTTAGTGAGAGTAAGATGGCCCCTGTGGCCATGCTCCCTCTCCATAGAATGCTGAAGGCACGCAACAGGGGCTTCTTGCAATTCATGATGAACACGGAGTTCCATGAGTCTGGGCTTGGGGCAGAGTGCATGGGCATGTCATTTATTGCCTTTTCAAAGTCTTTTGGAGTTAGGATAATACCCGAGATTTTTGAGATGACCAAATTTTGGGTCTCGTTCATAAAGAATTCATTTGGATTGTCGACCCTTAGTCTGGCAGCGGCTCGCTGAACACGGAGTCGTATTAGGACTTTAGTATCTCACTCATTTCTTGGCTGTCATCTGTGTATGTGCCATCTCGCCTTAGCAAGGGGCCCAATAATGGATGTTGCTTTTTCCTTAGATTTGGCATAAGAGAAGAAGTATTTTGTTTTTGTTTTCCTTTATGGCTTTTAGTTCTTCCTGTGATTCTTGCCTCCTGTAAGACTCCTTCAGCTTAAGTTCGATATTTGCAATTTCATTGACCAGTCTTTCCCTTCGTATTGCAGATATATTGGCCCCTCTCAGCAGCTCTGTGACTCTTTGCCTTCGTCTGTATAGGGATCGTCTCTCTTTTTCTAGTTTACATCTTCTCTTTCTTAATGGAATGTGTCTTGAGCAGATCTCAAGAACCACTGAGTTCATTTTTCCAAGTCAAATGTTCGGCTCTGTGTTGTTTAGGATATCTTCGTAGCTTGTTTCATTTAGGACATGGTTGACTTGTTCCCATTGTATATTTTTTTATTGAAATTGAATTTTGTGAAGAGATCTTCATGACTGATCACATTTTGCTGGTCAGGAGCCCTGTGCATACATGTCTGTACATCTATTATGTTGTGATCTGATATTACATATCAGATCGTCGTTGTTAGAGAAGATGAGGTCCAGCGTATTTTCTAGTCTCGTAGGCTCTAATATTTGCTGGTAAGGTGAATTTGGTGCAGAGATTTAATAGTTCGTGTGTGTGTAAATTTTCATCTGAGCTGCCTCCTGGGGTGATCTCTGTTAAAATATTATTTGCTATACTCCTCCATTTTAGGTGTCTCAAGCTGAAATCTCCCAGTAGTAAGATGTTTGGGGCAGGAGTTGGGAGATTTTCCAGACAGTGGGCAATTTTCAAAAGCTGTTCCCAGAATTGCTGAGAAGTTGCATCTGGAGGCTTGTATACCACCACAATGACAAGGTTTTGATTTTCAATCTTTACCGCCAAAACTTCAACTACATTATTTGAGGTGTTTAGTAGTTCTGATGGGGTGAATGATGGTGAAAGTTTTTCTTTTTCGGGCCACCCTACCTTGGTGGGAAACGGCTGATGTGTTAATGAAATAAAAATAAAAAATATATATATGTCGTGCCGAATAGGTAAAACTTGTTATTTTTGCTTAAATAGCAACGCTCTTCTTGCCACATAAGACAAGCGAAAATTTGTGTATGCAATAATTTCGCAAAAATCATTCTGAACCTAACGAAAAAAATATATTTCATTGTGTTTGTTTATTATTAAATTATTGTAAACGTATCTAAAATATATTTAGTTGGGTTAGGCTAAATTAAATTGCGCTTGTTATAATAAGGATAGGTAGGTTTTCTAAGTTTCTTTTGGTACAAAATCATAAATTTTTACATTACCATAAATGAAAAAAATATAGCTTTAAACGTATAAGAGAAAATTTTGGAAAGGACTTAATTTTAAATGAGTTCTTGCTAATTGACCAGTTTTACCTAATCGGCACGACATATATATATATATATATATATATATATATATATATATATATATATATATATATATATATATATATATATATAAATAATATATATATTAACGAAATCAAGAAACGAGTGATTGTGAATCATTGACAAAACTGTGGTTAGCCAGGATTCGATCCTGCGTCACCATGCCCAACCCTCTGAGAACAGAACAATGTACGCATCACTCTGTCCACTTTACCAACAATTCTCAGACACCAGGCACCCAATGAAACTGAGCGTGTTTTCCTGGTGCGAGAACATACGTGGTCGTGGAGCCTCAGAGACTAATTTCAACCTCATCCTGTTTGGGGTACCAGCCTTCACGAGTTGTCTATATATTAATGAAATCACGAAACAAGTGATTCTGAATCATTAATAAAACTGCTGCTGAAATTAGTCTCTGAGGCTCCATGACCACGTATGTTCTCGCATCAGGGAAAAACACGCTCACTTCCACTGGGCGCCTGGTGTTTGAGAATTGTTGGTCCAGTGGATAGAGTGATGCGTACATTGTTCTGTTCTCAGAGGGCTGGGCATTGTAACGCAGAATCGAATCCTGTCTTGCCGTAGTTCTGTTAAGCACGCAGCGATACCAGGTAAAGTTGCGAAGTAAACTGAGGTTGATTGTTAGCACAGATATTTTAGGATGGGAAGGTGTAACAAGTGGGGTTTCTTAAGGGTCAGTACGGGGACCTTTATTAATATCCGTAAATTAGCTGCTAAAGAAGATTGACTTTTGTGTCTCATTGTTTGCCGATGACAAATAGCTATCGAGAAGAACACAAACTCAAGAGCTAGAGGTAGATCTGGTCAAACTGCAAGAATGGTCAAACAAGTGGTTACTGGAGTTTAACCCTGGCAAGTGCAAGGTCATGAAAATTAGGGACGGAGAGAGGCAATCAGAGACGGAACAAAGTCTGAGAGGCGAGTAAGTACAGATACCGCTCTAGGTGATAGATCCTGGAGAAACATCACACCCAACATATCACTAGAGATGAACACAATTCGAACTGTTTCTGTAGCGTATGTGATGATAGCTAATCTCAGAATTGCCTTCAGAAACCTAAATAAAGAATTAGTCCTCTCTACACGACATATTCAGGCTCATCGTGGAGTATGCAGCACCAGCATGAAGCCTCATCTGATCAACCATATCTGAAAACTAGAAAAGGTTCAAACGTTTGCAACAAGTCCCAAAGCAGAGGGATTAAGGGAGACATGATTACGATATACAAAATACTAAGAGGCTTTTACAGAGTAGATATGGACAGAATTTTTGAATTGAAAGGCATAGGGGCGAGGGGCCATAAATGTAAACTAAAGACACAGATGGGCGGTAAATAAATGGAATTAATTAAATGAAGTGGTAGAGGCAAAGTCAATGCACAGTTTCAAGTGTAGGTATGATAGGACCCATGAGGCCAGGAACCAACAGTGCCGGCGATTGTGGTTAAGAGGTTGGACCAGGAACCAATAATGCCGGCGATTGTGGTTGAGAGGCTGGGCCTGGAGCTGAGATTCGACCTCCGCAAACACAACTCGGTGAGAACAACTTGGTGAGTACACACACACACACACACACACACGTTTCATCAGACCATACAAATATTCAAGCAGTCACACATTTCTTTTTTATTCAGAGAATCAAGGAACATCACTTTCCCTAAATAGCTGATAATTATCGTGGGGTCGGGTAGTCCCGGGAGCTGTCAGACGGACACATAACTCCCGCTGCCAGACGCAAATGGCACAAAATGATCCAATCAGATCTCGGTGACGGTGGGCGGTAATGACGCAGTTATGGAACGAAGGATGGGGGGAGGGGAGCGCTGGTTAATGGTCCGCATCCTGCGATGCCCTGAGGGCTATGGTCTGAGTAAGGATTTCAGGGTCTAGAGCTAGAGACCTGTTTCCCAAGCACACGTTGCCATGGCTTGATAGAAAAGTGAGGAGTTCCACCCAACTCGTCATCCAAGGTAAACGTCGTTAATTTTCTTTGGGTGAAGACGTTGGTAAAGTGACGTTGACGCTGAAATGTGACGACCGTATTCCATTTTTTCTGGCCTTGGTGGGTCTATTTTACTCTCTGCACTTTAACACAAATTCTCACTTTTATGTATTTTTATTGACATTATTGAATATTATAATTAGTTAAAAAAAATAATTGATGAGTCTACCCTGACCTAACTAACGTAAATACGTGAAATTAGTTGAAAAAACCTATGTAAGAAGTCCACGTTGGCGTTGTTACAGGTTGTTTCCAGTAGAACTAAAGACAAGAACTGAAGATTAGGGTCTTAGGGTCTTTGAGCCAAGTTCTGGAAATTTCAATAGATCTCGAAATTGAAGTTCTTCGGGTCATGACCTAATAATAGTGGGAACTTGGACCCAAAGCGGAGCAATAAATTTGAACCTTCATGTACAAGGTTATGAAGATAAGTTCATTTTCGAGGAGTTTGAAATCTAAAGATGAAGAGGTCACAGGACCTGGGCCCAAGACCTGTGAGCAAGACAGGTCAGTACCTGAAGACTCCAGATACCAGGACCAGAGCATAAGAGGGAAATTATATTTAAGATTGACGGAGATGAACCCGAGATCAAGAGAACCTGAATAGAACTAACAGAAACATCAGTTCTTGAGGTGCAATGACTGGATAACCAGGTCCAGATAACTAGGATAAACACGATTAACAACCTTCAGTGTAAAGGGGGAAAATGGAAGGACCAGAGGATCAGATAAAATAGTGAAAGTTATTTCTCTATAAACTAAACAGTGAAGGGAAGTTGGCGAGAACAAGAAATGAAGAGAGTACGACCACCTGAAGAACATCAGGTGTCGTACTTGGAGTGGACGAGTGTTACCCATTACCCTAGGCAGAGTTAATTATTAGATAAATATTCCACTTAGCTATCTTCATCTGAAGAAGACTGACACTTCCGAAACCCATTTAAATTACCAAGGAGTTTGAAGAAACCCCCTTATCCCTTAGTAACCATTTAGATTATATTAACCACTAATAATATAATTAAGCCTTTCTTAGGGATTACAAAATTTAGTAATACTAGAATTCAAGTGAGTTTAGTACATAGATTTAATAGTCTTAATGCAAAGAGGCATTCATCACAATACAACTGGACCTTTTTAAAGGCTGCGAGTGTGACATGAAGACCAGATCAATTACACACGAAGTAGTTTGTACAGGGGAGCTCAAGACTAAGCAGTCAAGACAGAAAGACCTGCTACTTGATCAGTCACCAACTAGCTAGTAGAGGGGACGTCAAGAATATACACTCAAGACATACGTATACACCTGACAGATTAATGGCATTGCCTGGAAAGTGGCAGATGCAGTTCAAGGTGGACAAGTGTCAAGTCCTAATCCTTATGAATAAAAATAATCCCTCGCAGTTATAAACTAGGCGACGTAGAACCTGAAACACCTGATCAGTCACACAGATCAGAGCCTTAAATCAATTTTGCATTCCCTTTTTTGTTGACTATTATAATACTGACGCAACGTCATTGTCATCAAATTAAATAAAAAATTATATATATGCTATCAAGTAAAATAATCAAAATTGTTATTTAAGGAGACATTTGCAAAGTTTTGATTTTTAGGCTAAGTTTCCCTCACTGGGAGCTGGATCAAGCCTCAGTGTGCATGTACACTGTGTATACTGTTTCTTGAGTTCAGTGCTGGTTCCGGCGGATCCTTAATGATATCACTTACCCGTGACTTATTTTTCTTTTATTATTTCAACTTTTCTTTGAATTGTCTTTGTTTTATCTTAATTCATTATTATCACCAAGATCCATTTAATCACCATAGTCATCATATTGATCTCATTCAGTATTATTTCATAAAAGCTATGATCACCATCATGATGACGGTGATGATGATCGTCACTACCAACTTAACAGTCATCATTATCATCATCATTCTAAATATCATCACCCACAATTTATAACAATCGCCACAAACAATTATAATCTAACCTTGTCCCTATAATATTTATCATCAGCAACTGAACCAATCAAAATGTTTGTTGTCATGAAGGAGAGCCCTGATTGGCCGAGCGAGACAGATCGTGGCTATTGTTGTTTAGCTGTTATTAATATTATTGACGATGTTTTCCGCTCCAAATTGCCTCGTTTCCTTTCAGCGTTTCAAGGCAATTAGGTCTTTAGGGATATTCAGAACTAATTGATTCTGTGAGTTATGTAATACCGAGGCTTGTTCACCGCTGCTGTGATGGATTCTGAAGGTAATTAAGCAAGGGGATCCGATACGCTATGGTAAATTTGTGCAGTCGAAAACATGTATATTATTATTATTATTTGGAAACGCTAAATCCGTAAGAGGCATGCGAATCCTAGGGAATGTTGATCTATTTGGATTAATCACTCGACCTGTTGACTAGAGAGTCATTAAGACTGCATGTAACATCGACAGTCAGTGATAACTTTAATCCCTAAACAAGGACCAAAAAATAGCTCTCTTATGTATATACACAGAGATACATAGCTCTTTGTGTATATACACAGAGATACATAGCTCTCTGTGAATATACACAGAGAAATACTTAGGTCTCTGTGTATATGCACTAAGAGACATACACCTCTTGCTGTATATACCCTGAAACATACCCTTCGGTGGATGTATACTGAAAGATGGACACATCTTGTATATATGCATTCTGCATATCTCTCGGCAAATATACGCTAAGAGACACACGCTAAGATATACACGCTTCTTGGTGTATATGCTGAAAAATACACACCTCTCGGTGTATATACCCTTCCAAGGAACGGGAAGAGACCACATCGCGAGGACACTCAGGAAGAGACATCACGAGGACACATGGGAAAAGACAACATCATGAGGACACATGGGAAGAGACAACATCACGTGGACACATGAGAAGAGACAACATCACGAGGACACATGGGAAGAGACATCACGAGGACACATGGGAAGAGACATCACAAGGTTACATGGAAAGAGACATCACAAGGACACATGGGAAGTGACAACAACACGAAGACACATTTGAAGAAACAACATCACGAGGACACATGAGAAAAGACAACATCACGAGGACACATGGGAAGAGACAACATCACGAGGACACATGGGAAGAGACATTAAGAGGACACATGGGAAAAGGCAACATCACAAGGACACATGGGAACAGACATCACGAGGACACATGGCAAAATACATCACGAGGACACATGGGAAGAGACAGCATCACAAGGACACATGGAAAGTCACATCAAGAGGACACATGGAAAAAGACATCACGAGGACACATGGGAAAGACCCAAAGAGCAATACGTTATTAGATGTTTTAGAATGATCGTATGTTGCTGTGTGGTCTTACGTTGCTGAGTGGTCTCATGTTGCTGTGTGGTCTCATGTTGCTGTGTGGTCTCATGTTGCTGTGTGGTCTTATGTTGCTGAGAGGTCTCATGTTGCTGTGTGGTCTTATGTTGCTGTGTGGTCTCATGTTGCTGTGTGGTCTTATGTTGCTGAGTGGTCTCATGTTGATGTGTGGTCTTATGTTGCAGAGTGGTCTTATGTTGCAGAGTGGTCTTATGTTGCTGAATGGTCTTATGTTGCTGTGTGGTCTTATGTTGCAGAGTGGTCTTATGTTGCTGTGTGGTCTTATGTTGCAGAGTGGTCTTATATTGTTGTGTGGTCTTATGTTACAGAGTGGTCTCATGTTGCTGTGTGGTCTTATGTTGCTGTGTGGTCTCATGTTGCTGTATGGTCTTATGTTGCTGTGTGGTCTCATGTTGCTGTGTGGTCTTATGTTGCAGAGTGGTCTCATGTTTCTGTGTGGTCTTATGTTGCAGAGTGGTTTTATGTTGCTGGGTGGTCTTATGTTGCTGAGTGGTCTTATGTTGCTGTGTGGTCTTATGTTGCAGAGTGGTTTTATGTTGCTGTGTGGTCTTATGTTGCAGAGTGTCTTATATTGTTGTGTGGTCTTATGTTGCTGAGTAGTCTCATGTTGCTGTGTGGTCTTATGTTGCAGAGTGGTCTTATGTTGCATAGTGGTCTTATGTTGCATAGTGGTCTTATGTTGCAGAGTGGTCTTATGTTGCAGAGTGGTCTTATGTTGCAGAGTGGTCTTATGTTGCAGAGTAGTCTTATGTTGCTGAGTGGTCTTATGTTGCAGAGTGGTCTTATGTTGCTGAGTGGTCTCATGTTGCTGTGTGGTCTCATGTTGCTGAGTGGTCTCATGTTGCTGTGTGGTCTTATGTTGCTGTGTGGTCTTATGTTGCAGAGTGGTCTTGTGTTGCTGAGTGGTCTTATGGTGCAGAGTGGTGTCATGTTGCTGTGTGGTCTCATGTTGCGAGTGGTCTAGTTGCTGTGGTCTTATGTTGCTGGGTCTTATGTTGCAGAGTGGTCTTATGTTGCTGTGTGGTCTCATGTTGCTGTGTGGTCTTATGTTGCTGTGTGGTCTCATGTTGCTGTTTGGTCTTATGTTGCAGAGTGGTCTTATGTTGCAGAGTAGTCTTATGTTGCTGAGTGGTCTTATGTTGCAGAGTAGTCTTATGTTGCTAAGTGGTCTTATGTTGCTGAGTGATCTCATGTTGCTGTGTGGTCTTATGTTGCTGTGTGGTCTTATGTTGCTGTGTGGTCTTATGTTGCTGAGTGGTCTTATGCTGCTGTGTGGTCTTATGTTGATGTGTGGTCTTATGTTGCAGAGTAGTCTTATGTTGCTGTGTGGTCTTATATTGCTGAGTGGTTTTATGTTGCTGGGTGGTCTCATGTTGCTGAGTGGTCTCATGTTGCTGAGTGGTCTTATGTTGCTGTGTGGTCTTATGTTGCTGGGTGGTCTTATGTTGCTGTGTGGTCTTATGTTGCTGAGTGGTTTTATGTTGCTGGGTGGTCTTATGTTGCTGAGTGGTCTTATGTTGCTGTGTGGTCTTATGTTGCAGAGTGGTCTTATGTTGCTGATTGGTCTTATGTTGCTGAGTGGTCTTATGTTGCTGAGTGGTTTTATGTTGCTGGGTAGTCTTATGTTGCTGAGTGGTCTTATGTTGCAGAGTTGTCTTATGTTGCTGAGTGGTCTTATGTTGCTGAGTGATCTTATGTTGCTGAGTGGTCTTATCTTGCTGAGTGGTCTTATGTTGCTGAGTGGTCTTATGTTGCTGAGTGGTCTTATGTTGCTGAGTGGTTTTATCTTGCTGAGTGGTCTTATGTTGCTGAGTGGTCTTATGTTGCCTAGTGGTCTTGTTATCAGTGTCATCTCACCTTCATCAAAGTTGCAGTCGCTCTTCTCCAGTGTCCACATCACGCACAGTCGTGCTAACCACATACAAACAAGCACATGAACGCATTTGAATGTGTGTACTCACCTAGTTGTGGTTGCAGGCGTTGATCCACAGCTGCTTGCCCCGCATTTTCACTGGCAGCTACTGGGTCACTCTTCCTGCTCCATGAGCTTTATCATACCTCTTCTTAAAAGTATGTTTGGATCCTGCCTCCACTACATCACTTTCCAGATTATTCCACTTCCTGACAACTCTGTGATTGAAGAAATGCTTCCTAACATCCCTGTGATTCATCTGAGTCTTCAACTTCCAACTGTGACCCATTGTTGCTGTGTCCCATCTATGGAACATTCTGTCTCTGTCCACCTTGTCGATTTCTTTCAGTATTTTATATACCGTTATCATATCTTCCCTATCTCTCCTGTCCTCCAGTGTCGTCAGGTCAATTTCCTTTAACCTCTCCTCGTAGGACATACCTCTTTGCTCCGGGACTAGTCTTGTTGTAAACCTTTACACTTTCTCTCATTTCCTTACATGCTAGGCTAAGTGTGGGTTCCAAACTGGTGCTGCATACTCCAGTATGGGCCTAACGTACACAGTGTACAGGGTCCTCAACGATTCCTTATTAAGATGTCGGAATGCTGTTCTTAGATTTGCTAGGCGCCCGTATGCTGCGGCAGTTATTTGGTTGATGTGCGCCTCAGGAGATGTGCCCAGTGTTATACTCACCCCAAAATCCTTTTCCTTGAGTGAGGTTTGTAGTCTCTGTCCCCCTAGACTGTACTCCGTCTGCAGTCTTCTTTGCCCTTCCCCAATCTTCATGACTTTGCACTTTGTGGGGTTGAACTCCAGGAGCCAGTTACTGGACCTGGACTGCAGTCTGTCCAGATCCCTTTGTAGTTCTGCCTGTTCTTCATCCAATTGGATTCTTCTCACAAACTTCACATCATCTGCAAACAGGGACACTTCGGAGTCTATTCCTTCCGTCATGTTCACAAATACCAGAAGCAGCACCGGTCCTAGGACTGACTCCTGTTTAACCCCGCTCGTCACAGGCGCCCACTCTGACACCTCGCCACGTACCATTACTTGCTGTTGTCTTCCTGACAGGTATTCTCTGATCCATTGCATTGCCTTCCCTGTTATCCCTGCCCGGTCCTCTAGCTTTTGCTCTAATCTCTTGTGTGGAACTGTGTCAAACACCTTCTTACAATCCAAGAAAATGCAATCTACCCACCCCTCTCTCTTGTCTTACTGCTGTCACCCTGCCATAGAACTTCAGTAGGTTTGTGACACAGGATTTCCCCTCCCTGAAACCGTGCTGGCTGTCGTTGATAAGCTCATTCGTTTCTAGATGCTCCACCACTCTTCTCCTGATAAACTTCTCCATGACTTTGCGTACTATACATGTTAGTGACACTGGTCTGTAGTTTAATGCTTCGTGTCTGTCTCCTTTTTAAAAAACTTGGACTACATTTGCTGTCTTCCATACTTCAGACAGTCGCCCTGTTTCGATAGATGAGTTGAAGATTGTTGTTAGTGGTACACATAGCGTCTCTGCTCCCTCTCTCAGGACCCATGGAGAGATGTTATCCGGCCCCATCGCCATTGAGGTATCTAGCTCACTCAGCAGCCTCTTCACTTCTTTCTCGGTTGTATGTATTGTGTCGAACACTTGATGGTATACCCCACCTCTCCGTCTTTCTGGAGTCTCTCCTGTCTCCTCTGTGAATACTTCTTTGAATCTCATGTTGTGCTCCTCACATACTACGCGGTCATTTCTTGTGATCTCTCCTCCTTCCTCAGCCTGATCACCTGGTCCTTGACTGTTGTTTTCCTCCTGATGTGGCTGTACAACAGCTTCGGGTAAGATTTGGCTTTTGCGGCTATGCATATTCATTTCTGGCTCTACGATTTCTTTCCTTATTCTCCTGGGTCCTTTGCCTTCTATACTTCTTCCATTCTCTAGCACACTTGGTTTTGGCCTCTCTACACCTTTGGGTGAACCAAGTGCTCATCCTGTATTTCTCGTTATTTCTGTAACCCTTGGGTACAAACCTCTCCTTGCATATAGTTGTCACATATCCCATCAAATTGTTTACTGAATTCCCTGCCAGTTCTCTGTCCCACTGAACCCCATGTAAGAAATTCTCATGCCAGTGTAATCCCCTCTCCTGTAGTTTGGCTTCATTCGTCCTGCCCTTCCTGCTTCCCTCTCCACTTGTAACTCTACTATGTATTCGAAGCTCAGAACCATATGATCACTGGCCCTGAGGGGGTCTTTCATATGTGATGTCCTCAATGTCTGCACTAATCAAGGTGAATACTAGGTCCAGTCTTGCTGGTTCATCCTCTCCTCTCTCTCTGGTAGTGTCCCTTAGTGTTGGTTCATGAGGTTTTCCAGTACCACCATCATCTTAGCCCTCCACGTTTCTGGACCCCCATGTGGCTTCAGGTTCTCCCAGTCGATTTCTTTGTGGTTGAAGTCACCCATAATCAGCACCTTTGCCCTGCTCGCATGAGCCCTTCTGGCCACTTCAGCCAGTGTGTCAACCATCGCTCTTTTACTCTCGTCATACTCTTGCCTTGGCCTCCTGCTGTTCTGTGGTGAGTTATACATCACTGCAATTACCACCTTGGGACCTCCAGACTAAAGTGTTCCTATTATGTAGTCTCTTGATTCTCCTCTATCTCCTCTCTACAGCTACCCTTAGTTTCCTCTCCAACACTGTGTTCTGGGGGGACTGTGTGGGTGGGTGACCTGGCGGTGTGTGTGGGATTCTACAGCATATTGTGAGGTGGGGGCTGTAAGTGTAGATTGTGGTTTGAGTTGGGATAGCGTGTTTGGTTGTGGGATTCTGAGGGTGGTTCTGTGTGTGCTTCCGCTTGTTGCTCTGCCTTGCTCTGGTTGTGCGTGTGTTGCTCTGCCCTGCTGTGGTTGTGCGTGTGTTGCTCTGCCCTGCTGTGGTTGTGCGTGTGTTGCTCTGCCCTGCTGTGGTTGTGCGTGTGTTGCTCTGCCCTGCTGTGGTTGTGCGTGTGTTGCTCTGCCCTGCTCTGGTTGTGC